>JABTTQ020001342.1:0-427640 GCA_016081115.2 Rehmannia glutinosa | reverse complement strand
GACCTACAATTGGTATCGAGGCCAGGTTGGTTCTTTTGAGCACTTCCCTGCACCGGTTGCAATCCAGATCTTCTATCTTTCAAAAGGTTTTAAACACTTTGTGTTTGAAGTCTTTCACTTTTAGGCAAAGTTATTATCATGGAAGCAATCTAACGCGCATTTCTCTATTCACCGGTGAAGAATTTGATGATTGGAAAATTCGTATGCGGATCTAAATCTATCTCTGACATAATGAAATATGGCTTATGATAGAGGATGGGCCACCGCAAATACTCAAAGTAAACACGGTTGTACCAAGAGCGTTGCGGTGCAAGGGGAAGTAGTCTGGCTGAGACCAAGACTACCCATGGTTGAAAACCAAGGATCGAGTGGACAAATGAAGACAGAAGAGATATAACTTGGACAATGTGGCCAAGGACATACTCTACAAGACATTGGACAAAGCAATGTTCAATAAAGTCAAATCTTGCAAATCTGCGAAAAGAAATATGGGATAAGTTTAATTTTAATTTGCGAAGGATCGAGAGCATGTAGGTCCTAAGGGTGTAAGTAAGGTTTAGAAAGGGGTTGAATAAACCTACCAACTTTTCGATTTAGTCCTTTTAAATACAAATTAGAGTTAATATCACAAATTGTGTCCGAGGACAACTAAGTTAGTTAACCAAAATAGAGTTAGCCACCAACAGACTCGATTGAGCTGTTGATAGAATAACTCAAATGCTTAGCCTAAACTTTAACTTGGTCATGTGATAAGATTTTCAGCGAAGACTTAACACCCTTGAATTTGATTAAACGTTATTTTAACACTTGATTTTAGCACTTTGTTATTTATCAGTTGATATCAAATTATCAACAGATATAAAATGAATGCGCAGTAAGGTAAATATGCTAAATGTAAATGACACAAGTAATTTTATAGAGGTTCAAGATGGGGTAATTCTTCTAATCCTCTTCTCCAACTCCTGGATAATCCACTAAGTATTGATCGTAGTACGAGTGGTTAACAGTCCAGATACAAGTCTTGATCACACAAATGACTTGATCCTTGGGGACTCGGGCCGAGATGCCTTGGTCACACAAGCCTTTCTCGTCCGACTCGCTTTCTTCACAGGGCACTTGGCTTTGCTACTTCAGCCAAATAACTTGCTCAAGCTTCTTGGATTTGATCACTAAGCCCTCCAATAACTTGAGACTGGTTCGACCTTGAACCTTTCTACAATCCTCCTTGGAAAGTAGACCCTTTGATTCTTCAAAAGATTTCCTCTTCAACAGTTTGAAGTCGTCTTTCCTTCATGCCTTGGTGTTGGATTGATTTCCTTCGATATTTGTGCTGAGGATTTAGCTTGAATAACTTGAGAATATTCTTGCAGGTTACAGAATGAATAATGCTAGTTATCTCGTATGTGCTTGTCTGCAACCTTTTCTCAATGTGATTCCTCACCTTTTATAATGTTCTTTCAAAAGTCTCGCCCATTGAAGAGATAAGTGATTTTCAAAAGACACTTTGTTCGCATTGTCTTGTTGCAGTTCTGATGTTGACATTTCCTCGTATTAAATGAATGTTCAACTTTTCAGATCCGACACGAGGTGCAAAGGCTTTCCCATTGGTTTATTCCTTTTGACGCATCTGGGATCGAGCACTTTAAGACATGGCGACCGGAAGTATTACTTATTTAAGTAATCTTCTTGACTTCTGTGGAAACGGATTCTTTCGGGATGTCTTGATTTGATCAGCTTCTTAAACTTCCCCAGGTGACTTCGAGTCGCTTCCAATCAAATGGATGACTCATTTGTCACTTCAACTTGAGACTTAGCTTCTTGAGTTGACTTGACTGACTCTTCACACACTGTAACCCGGGGCCTAATACTCCTTCAATGAGTTCTTGACTTCTCTCCTTGCCACACTTAGTCTGTTTCACAAATGAGTCTTCATTCCTGTCTTCGCTGACTTCTTGCATATCCGCCATAGCCGACTTCACTCAGCTCATATAGCCCTATCTATTACAATACATTTTACAAGAAAATGGGGTGCCAACTTTCTAGTCAAGTTTTACATGGCATTCATCAAAATCTAAAACAATAAATTTTCCAACAATTTCCCCTTTTTGATGATGCCAAAACTTAAAACAAACACATAAAATGTAAGCATCAAAGATACATACGCACAATGCAAAGAATGAGAATGTATGCGAGAATCAATCCTTTTATTGATCATAACATTATTGTCCTTTACACAATTTTAATGTATATAAGAGCAAACATACAATTCTATTTCTACGCAAAAGATAGAATTTACGATCTCTTTATTAAATGTACAAGACTTACATACATATGTATTTACAAAAGTAAAGTACATGAAGGGTAGACAACAATACTTCATCTCCTTCACTGCCGCTTCCTTCTTTTCTTTCTTCAAATTGCCTTCACAAATCTTTTCCTCTTTCTTCTCTTTCTCACCTTCTTCTTTTTTTCATACGCTCTTTTTACAGCCTCGCTTTCCTCTTTCTTTCCTTGCGTCTTTCTTGCCATCACGAAGTTTGTCTTCTATTCTCTTCTTCAATTCTCCTTACATACTCAAGATTCTTCCTAGCCACTTCCATATCGCTACTTCATCATACCTGCCCCAATAGATCTCTCCTTTCTTTCCCGGATCTATGTATTCGATAAGCTTTGGCAGAGGTCTGGTATGAAACCTCTTCCTCCACTCGCTTCTTCCTCTTCCCTCTGGGTGTATTGTACGAGTCTTTTCTTCTTCTCAAATTGACTTGTCGCCGAGTCCGACCGCTAGTTGTCTTCGCTTATCAACTTCTTCATACATCTTAAGGCCTTTTTTTCCAAAGAAAGTCCCGGGCTTGGGCCATGGACATATTTTCAAGATCCTGATTCGAAAGTGTTTTGAATTCATCAACTCGATCTTGGCTGCTCCGACGCCCGAAATGGCATTCAGAATCTTCCGCCGAATGCCTCCGAATTGTTTCAACATTTCTTCCACGCGGGCTTCGGGCTTATCGAACTCCTCCATCTCTCGCTTCTACAATTCTTTTCTTTTCTCGATAGACATCGAGTGATGAAGCGGGCAGAGTTACAGAAGTTTGGCTGATTATGCAAATAAAGGATACGGCCTTGTTGAGAGTTTCAAGAAACATAAGTGGTCACATCTTTTTGATCCTTCCCCTCAACGGCTTTACCCTTCTCCTTTTCTTTTCTTCACTGCCTTCTTCTCCTTCTCGATACCGGTTCTTCCATTTTCTCGATCCCCGATTCTTTCATCATCCTCGTATTCTCTTCCTTTTTGGCATCATCAAAAGAGAGAGGAACACCTGAAACATCCCCGCAAACATAAAGTCCAGGCGACTAATAGCCGAGTTCGCTTTTGAATCTGGCCGAGTATGTTGCTTTTGAATTCCGAGCGGGTGGCCTTAGATTCGGCCGCCACCACCTTCATTTCAGCCATTAGAAGGATGAACTTAGCATTCATACTCTCTTCGACGCGCAAAAAGTTCTTTCTTATGAAATTCTCGCAGCAGCCCATCTCTCGTGTTGTGAGAGGCATGCATTCTCACAATGTTGTCTTGCATCCTCCTCTTCATATCAGTCATCGCCGCTCCATATCAGCATTTTATCAGACAATGCCTTGAAATATCCGACTTGCTCGAATCGCATTGCATCATCAAGTGACACCATTCTCCTCGATCCGACCACAATCCCTCGTAACCGCCGAGGCATCCCCGTTGTCCAAACGCATGTCCAAGGCCTGGTGCCTTTCAATCTTTTCGATTTCTCCAAGAATAGTTTTGAATACTCAGACCTCGCCACTACACCGCCTCAGCTCGGGTAAGCAAAGATCAAAATCGAAGTCTCACGGGACAATGGAATCAAATGGGGATATTTGGATCATCGTACCGTGGTATCTTTTTCACACGGGCTGTTTTTCCGTAAGATCAAAATACCTCAATGGAAAATCCGGAAGGTTTCTCAAAAGCATCATCACGGACATAAGGGATAGAATGTACGTGCGAGCCTGATGAGCCTGGGCCGAAATGATTCTTCAGCGCGCTTTGGGAGCCTCGCGCAGACGACTCGCTGGTACTTTGGGCCTTGGTGTGATGGTTGTCGGTGGGACGAGCCTCATCTGCCTAAACAACTTTCCGGCCTCAGTGGTTTCTCGCTATTTTATTTTTCGGTCCTCGGCCGCACCATCAGCTTCATCGAAAGATTCGCATCAAAATTGAATACTTGACGAAAGACTCAATTCTCGCTTGCTCGTCTTGGCAAGGCATCCTCACCAGTCCTTCTCTCCGCAGGGGTTGACTCAGCCTTCATCATCGCAGATCCTGCGAATGTAGTATCGTGATCATCCCGGGAGCCGCGAAGAGCACGATTTCTCTTCAATCGCACAAAGGCCGAGAGGAATGCTCTTATCTCCTGAGTCTTACTAGGAAGCCTCAACCTCCTTAGGCCTTTCATTACCTCCCCGCCTCTCAATCGCATGGCTCTTGTACAATCCCTTCCGACAGCACTGCGCAATGCCTGGGGTCTTCGCAGGGCATCCACAAGTGAGTCTCAACTCCGGATTGCACTTTCAAAGGCCTGCAGTGTTAACTCCCGGGCATCTCCATCCTTTGCCTCAACCGTTGCAGAAGAAGAGTCATCCGTTCAAGCAAGCTTGTCATCTCAAACCGGGACGGACTCAATCGTCCGAAGCCACAATGGCAACTGCGTTGTTCAATTGCCTTTTCCTTCTCCACTTCGCCTCCAAGATTCATGGGGGAGTCATCCGCAGCAACCTCCGACCTAGCCGCAGCTGGAGGGAGTTTCTCTCACCGGCACACCACCGAGTGAATGATATCAGTCACTCTCCTCCCGGACTCGCTGCTTTCCTCGAACGCCAACGGGGCCAGGTGGTAAGACACCTTTAACAGCGGTTGGCTCGACTTGGGTCCCCAATTTCCCATTTCATCGCCATTTCTAGATCCGCCTTTCCGAGTGAGTCAGGAAGTGGTTGCAATGAATCCGAGGCAATCACCGGACTACTCCCAACGGATCAATTTCAACCGAGATTTGGAAGACTCTCCAGTCCTTCCTCACCGCTTGTTCGCGCATCTCCCTGGATTCCCGCATGGCTTGTGATTCCAACTTCTCCGCCGCAAAGAATGGGATTCATGTCATCATCACTTTCTCCGAGATAGCAAGACATCGAGATGAGGGTGCGTGTGCTCGGAGTTCCATGAAGAGAGCATATGTTCGCCTGTCTATAGCTTCGTCTCGCTTGCTCGCCGTTTCTCCTTTTCTTTGTATATGTGGAGAATATTCATACAATTTTCCTCACCTTTAGCTTGAAGCACGGTGGTAACTTGAAGGAATTCGAATGCCTTCTTCCTTCCGATAAACTCGTGGTGTTCAAATTTCACCCTTGAGTGACTCACCTTCCATGTTCTCCATGCTCGTGACGATTCTCAATGTCCGGGTACAGAGGGGACAAAGCATAATGACATCATCATCCTCATCATCGGCGTCTTGTCCCTCCGTTGCAGGAATGGAAGGGAGCATACTTTGCTGCTTTTCGCCCTCAGCAGCATCCGTGGCAGGCGGAGAGACAACCCTTTCAGCAGGGGTCTCAGTTGTCTCGGCTGCTTTTTTCTCTCACCGTCTTGTCTACAGCTGGGTCTTCTTGGGGCCTCTGCTGATCACCTTCAGCAGATTTGGCGGGTTCATCAACAACTTCTGGAGACTGTACTTCTTCAGCAGTCTCAGTGATTTTCTCTAGCTGAGTGGTAGACTCAGCTGCCTTCTCAAGCTCTGAAAGCTTGGTGATTCTTCTCCTCTTCTTGGTTTTCACCAGAGGAACGTCTGGTTCCACTTCCTCTGGTTCTTCGAAGGTAAAGGCCTTCAGACTCGTTTTAGAGGTGTCTGCCCTTCTCTCCTTGGCAGTCCTCTTCTTCTTCATTCCGGGAGAAGGTATTAAGGGTTCCTTCTCCATCGCGGCTGCAGGGGCAGGAGACACGGCTGTGGGGGCAGGTGACTTGGCTGCAGGGGCAGGTGCGATTTTCTTCTTTGCTGCTGGAGCAGCTTTCTTCTTTGGAGGGGAGGCAACAGTTGCTTCCTCAGGGTCAGCTGATTCCCCCTCACTTGTGTCAGCCCTTTTGGCGTAGGCTCCCTTCTGGGCTCCTGAGAGGTTGGCCCAGAACATCTATTTGTTGACATGGAACGCCTTTCCATGTCGGAGCAGAACACCCTTCACCTCCATCAAGCAGCCAATTACAAGGCCATATCCCATAGATCCTCTGAATGACCCATCGGCCTTGAAGGACTTATTTGTAACGTTCTGGCAGAGTCTGCTATAGACGAATTCTGCCCAGTTGACCTTCTTCTCCTCCATGATCGCAGCCATGACGATTAGCTTCGTTTTGGATAGCTGATTGAAGCTTCCAAACTTCATATCCACACATTTTGCGGCGATATCTATCAACTTGTGATAATCGTCGTTGGCCGACAGCCTTCTTATCACCAAACTACCTTCATGCAAGACATTCCGGTCTGGCCACTTTCTTCCATGCAGCAGCCAGGTTTACATCAGCCTCAAAGATCTCCTAGACACCTTCCGCTTCGGAAGAAACAATGCTCGCTAGATCTTCAAAGAATGATTATAAGATCCTTTCCATGAACAAAACTTGATGCCCTCGCCATGAACTTCAGCGTTCACGTAGAACTGTCTACCTCTTCAACGCACGTCATCCGAAACTCCATCGTGAGAAATGGTTTCACCAAATTTTCCGATTTTGTCAGCTATCTTCTTCACAAGGGTTTCATCGTACCTCGCTTAACCATCCCTTCGAAATCCACCGTAGAACCAGTGTGGATTTGCTTCCCTAGCTTAGTGAAATCATAAGTTGGTGCCATTTCAGTGATTTTTACCGATTTAAACTTTATGAACTCTCTTTGAAGACTGATAGGGTTTTGAGAGAAAAATGCTTTCTTTGCTTTTGGAGAGATGAACAGTTTTTGAGAATGTGAGAGAGAGAAACTGATCAAAATGGTATATATGGATTATGAAAGGACGTGCTTTCGGTTTTTTGAAATTTGATCAAGATCGACGGTTCGTCATTTAGCACGACAAGATTTAATGCGGCAAGATTTATATCCAATCATATGCCTTGTTGTGCGACTTTTTTGACTCATTTGTCATTATACCGACGTCATCCTTAAAAACATTCCCGCTTATTAAAAACGATTGCGTTTTTGTCACTTAGCTCATAAATGACTCAGCTTACTCCTTAGCTGACTCAACTCTTCTTCTCTCTATTCTCATAGTGACTCAGCTGTCAGCTAACTCGATACAGCTGACTTTCCGATACGGCTGATTCACTTAGCTAATCCACGAGCATTGCTCTATTTTCATCTTTCCTCGTTTCACTTCTTTTTATTGAGTCTTCTGAGTATCAACTCAGCTCAATTAACCCTAGCTCATGCTTAAGCTCTTCAAATCTCGATTCACATAATGGTTTTGTGAAAATGTCAGCTAACTGTTTATCAGTTGAGATGTATTCCAAAGTGATGTCTTTCTTTTCAACATGATCTCTTATAAAATGATATCTGACATCAATGTGCTTTGTTCTTGAGTGCAACACCGGATTCTGAGTGATTGCAATAGTACTTGTGTTATCACACATAATTGGAATCTCTTTTTCTTCAATATCATAATCTCTCGCGCCGCCTCATCCATAAGATTTGAGCTACAACATTTGCCCAGCCTATGTATTCTGCCCATTTGTGGATGTGGCTATTGAGTTTTGCTTGCTAAACCATGAAACTAACTCCAGTTTCCAAGCATTTGACATGTACCGTAGGTACTTTTCCTTTCAACTCTACATCCAAAGATAATGTCAATAACCAATCGGCTTGAATCCACCTTCCTTTGGATACCATAAGCCAACTTCCGGCATCCTTCAAATATCTTAGGATTCTCTTAGGCTGCATCATATGGATTTCTTTAGGTGCGATTGGAATCTTGCACATACACCTACCGAAAAGGTTATGTCGGCTTTCGTTAGTTAGATAAAGCAGGTGATCCAATGAGTGCTCGTATCTTGTTTGATCCACAGGCTTGCCATCTGCATCCATGTCCATCTTGACCGATGTATTCATTGGTATTTTCACAGAGGACTTCTCTTCTATACCAAATTTCTTCATTAAATCCCCAGTGTACTTAGTCGACTTATGAAGGTTCCATCCTTCACCAAGTTTGACTTGAAGTCCTAAGAAAATGTCGCCTTCCCATCATGCTCATTTCCAATTTGCCTTGCATGAGGTTTGAGAACTTATCACACAGCTCTTTGTTTGTGGATCCAAAGATGATATCATCCACATATATTTGAACAAGCGGATACTCTCTCCATCTTGAATTCTCAAGAGTGTTCTGGCCCACTTTGCCTTTGGTGAATCCATTATCTCATCGAATTGAGATAATGTATTATACCAAGCTCTTGGTGCTTGTTTCAAACCATATAGAGCCTTCTTGAGCTTGTACACCTTGTCTCCAATGGTCTTTTGTTCAAAGCCTGGAGGTTGTTCCACATAGACTTCTTCCTCTAACAAATCAATTTAAGAATGCACTTTTCACATCCATCGATACACAAAGGAAGTTCTTGTGCAAGATAGGCAAGAAACATCCTTATTGCTTTCTAGTCTTGCAACAGAGCAAAGGTTTCATCAAAATCTATTCCTCTTCTTGGCAATACCCTTTGGCTACCAATCTTGCTTTGTTTCTTACCACGCATCCTTCCTCATTCATCTTGTTTTCGAAAACCCATTTTGTGCCAATAACATTTTGGTGTGTTGGCCTTTTTGTACCAATTCCCATACTTTGTTTCTTTCAAATTGATTCAGCTCTTCTTCTTGCATGGCTTTGAATCCAATGTGTGTCATCCAATGCTTGTAACACATCTTTTGGCTCTATTTGGGAAATAAAACAAAAACATTGCTTTTGTTGAGCTCGATCCTGGTTCTCACACCATCTCTCACATTTCCAATGACTAACTCGTGGATGGTCTCTCGGCCATCTCACATCAAAGTTGAAGTAAGTCACCGGATTTAGTCGCTTGCAAACAATGTTGCCTTGAGCAGCTCTTTTCATCAACACTTAATCGCAAATTTTCAAATTGCCTTTTGAGATTCACTATCTCATCTTCATCTTGGTTAATTGCTCCAGCTTCAGCTTCAACATAGGGACTCTTCTGCATAGTTGGCTGATTTAGCTTATCAGCTAACTCCTCAATATCTTATCCATTTACATTAGGTTCATCAAAAACCACATGGATAGATTCTTCGTGACCATAGTCCTCTTTGTTCGACTTCATAGGCTTTGCTCTCACCGAGTATCCCAAGAAGATACCTTCATCACTTTAGCATCGAAAGCCTTCGATTATCTTTGCCATTCTTGTGGATGAAGCATTTACATCCAAATATTCTAAAGTACCCAACATTTGGCTTCCTCCCTATCCAAATTTCATAGGGAGTCTTTGTCACCGCTATTGATCATGCATCTATTCAGTGTAGCATGCGGTGTTGATTGCTTTCACCCAAAATCTCTTAGGCAATCCAGCCTTTCACTAACATGGTCCTTTGCGAACTTCCTTGAGTGTCTTGTTTCTTCTTTTCAAACTACTCCATTCTCACGTGAGTCCTTGCTGCCGAGATAACTCATGAGCAATACCATTTTCAACACAATCACGAGTTATTATCCCATTGACAAACTCGGTTCCCTATCGATCTTATTTTTATAATGGTCGACTCTTCTCATTTTGAATTCTCTTCATCACCGTGTAACCTCTCGCAAGGTTTTCTTCTTTTTGCACATAAAGATTGTCCATGTGTATCTTGAATAATCGCTCTACCACCACTAAAGTGTATTTCTTTCCACTTATGTCAAGCCGGTTCAATCGACCAAATAAATCCATGTGCAAAGAGATGTAATATTCTTGTTGATGAAGAGTTGGACTTTTCTTTGAATGACGATTTGATCTCTTCCCATCCGGCATGCATCACATACACTTTCCTTCTTGCATATCGAAATCGCAATCCTTCAACAAGATGACTCCCTGCAAGCTTGTTGATTGTCTTAAAATTCAGATGACTCAGCTTCTTGTGCCACAGCCAACTTCATTCGGCTGTACTCTTTGCTAACACACAGGTGCTTGGTGTTGCAGTGGACCAATCCACCACATACATATTTTTCTTTCTTGATCCTTGCAACACTACTTCATTTGATTCAGCATCTTTGATCTGGCACACTCCCATATTAAATCCAACATTATAGCCTTTGTCATAGAGTTGGCTGATGCTTAACAGGTTGAAGTTGAGGCCTTCAACATATGCAACGTCTGTAATTTCTAATCCATTTCTCTTGATGGATCCTGTGCCTTTGATTTCCCCTGGAGCTTCATTGCCTCCAAATATGACTTTTGCGTCTCTAATCTCCTTGAACTTTGACAGACTATTCTTGTTTCCTATCATGTGTCCGGAACAACCACTATCCATGTACCAGGTTCCTTGGCACTCACTGCTCCTTGAACTCGCAATCAAGGAAATTAGTTTTTAGGTACCCATGCTTGTCCTGGTCCTGGGGGTTAGTGTCTTTGAAGATGATCCAACCAACCTATAGCCAAATGACTTGACTCTAAGAGGTTGCCATCTATCTCGTGCCATAATCATAACTCACTTTGGCAAATTGCTTGGGGGTTTTAGGTTCATACAATCGTCTCTTTTGTATCGTATGCCTGTGTGTGTGTGTTTTAGCAATTGCCTTCTTTCGGGTAGTTGTGATATTTCCGAGTGTAGTGCCCGGTGCATAAGTGTGTTGATGATAGCTCTTTTGCCTCTGGAATGGCCTTTTTGAGTTATAGGCCTTTGCCATTTGGGCTTGTATTCCATAGGTCTTTGCTGATATTTAACATTATCCCAATCAACTTGGCTTGGGTAGTTTCTACCATTCCCATCATATGTGTTTCTTTGATGAAGCTTCTGGGGTTTTTGGTAGCTCTGTTTCTTCATCCCCAGTATTTCCTATTTGGAGTTTGGCTTTGAGGAACTCTGTGATTTCTTCTCACTGTCCTCTCAAAGATACTCAATCGGCCGTTTTCCTTTCCCTTTATATCCAAGGCCAGTTTGTTTGTGATTGTGCTTTGGAATGAATGTGGGTGCAACATTTGGTGTCTTGGATTTTCGAGATGCTTCATTGCTTGAAGATCATTTTTCCAAGATCACTCTTAGAGTTTGACTATGCACAAAGGAATTGAATCCTATGCCTGTCTTGTCTCCACATTCTTTTTGACTCATGATAAGGTCATCCAATGATTTGGATGCCTTTGTAAATGAGGCAATCACATTTTTGAGATCATTCTCTCTCTTTTCAATAGCAGCTATCTCTGCTATTAGTTTGGCATTGTTGGCCTTCAGCTCTTTGTTCTCGTCTACCTATGTGACTTAGAGTACTCGACTCCTTAGTCACCGTGAGTTTTGGCTTTTGGTTTTGTTTTCCTCATTTAATAGTGTGTGTGAGGATTTAATGTGCTCAAAGTCGAGTTCTTGACTTCTCTTCCTTGCCACACTTAGCTGTTTCACAGCGGAGTCTTCATTCCTGTCTTCAGTTGACTTCTTGCATATCTGGCCATAGCTGACTTCACTCAGCTCATATAGCCCTATCTATTACAATACATTTTACAAGAAAAATGGGGTGCCAACTTTCTAGTCCAAGTTTTACATGGCATTCATCAAAATCTAAACAATAAATTTCCCAACAGAGCAAATTAAGGAAAATAAATTAACTGTTGCTGTACAAAAATTTGAAAATTTCAAAATGCTTGCAGGTGAAACCTTGGATCAGCTGGATGCCAGATTCACTGAGATCACGAATGAGCTTTCAGCTCTTCGGAAGGAATATACACATAAGGAAATGTTTATGAAGATCTTAAGAAGCCTCTCAGCTGAATGGGAAATGAAGGTTATGGCCCTGAGACATTCTATGGACCTCTCAAAGACATCAAACCATGAGCTATTCTCAGACCTCAAAGCCTATGAGTTTAAGCTGAGAAGAAAAGAGCAAGAGGAGACAACTGTGCCTAAGACAGCTGCACTAATGCCCAATGAAGGGAAAAGAACTGAGTCAAAGAAAGCCATAGACCAAGAGGAGATTGCCCTGATGGTCAAAAGATTCAACAAGTTCTTTAATAAGAACTATAAGAGAAACAAGGGTGAAACCTCCAGAAGACATTCAGCACCTTCCAAGTCAAGGGAAGATAAGCCTCTAAAGAGAGCTGAGCATCAAAGGGTTGAATATCAGAGAGCTGATAATCCAAGAGTAGACAGAGCTGATCAAAGAGATGAGAACTTGTGTTGGAACTGCAAACAACCAGGACACTTTGCAGTTGACTGTTCCTATCCACCAGTCAACAAGCCATGCTAGCTGCTGAGACAGTCAAGTCCAAAGAAGCAGCAGATTCAGAAAGTAGTGAAGCAGACTACTCAAGTGATTCTGAGGAAGAGGCTTTGATTTTCCTCATGGCCAAAGAACAATATCAACAAGATCAAGAAGATGAGATACACTCTAACTCATCTCATTCAGATTCAAGTGATAGTGATTGTGATACACACACTTCATCACCCACTGATCTTTATGATTCATTAGGCAAAATGATGAAAGATTTTGAACACATAAAATCCTCACACACTATTCTAAATGACGAAAACAGCCAGCTTAAAAGCCAAAACTCACAGCTGACTAAAAAGTTGAGTACTCTAAGTCATATAGCTGATGAGAACACTAAGCTGAAGGCTGAAAATGCAAAGATCACAGCAGAGTTAGCCGCTATAGAAAAGAGGGAGAAAGATCTCAAAAATGTGATTGCCTCATTTACAAAGGCATCCAAATCATTGGATGATCTTATTATGAGTCAAAAAGAATGTGAAGATAAGACAGGCATATGATTTAATTCCTTTGTGCATAGTCAAGCTCCAAGAGTGATTTTGGAAAAAGGATCTTCAAGCAATGAAGCATCCCAAAAATCCAAAACGCCAAATGCTGCACCCATATTCACTCCAAAGCACAATCACAAACAAACTGGCCTTGGATACAAAGGAAAAGGAAAACAGTCAATTGAGTATGCTGAAAGGGCAGCTGAGAAGAAATTCAGCCGAGTTCCTCAGCAAACTCCAAACAGAAAATACTCTGTGAAAAGCAAACAGAGCTACCAGAAACCCCATAAATTTCATCAGAGAAACACATATGATGGGAATGGTAGAAACTATCCAAACTATGCTGATTGGAATAATGTGAAAAATCAGCAAAGACCTATGGAATACAAGCCAAAATGGCAAGGACCTAAACCTCAGCAAAGGTCATTCCAAAGGCAAAAGAGCTATTATCAGCACACATATGCACCCAAGCACTACACTCAGAAACATCACAACTACCCCAAGAGAGCAATTGCTAAAACACACACACATGCATACAGACAAAAGAGACAGTTGTATGATCCTAAAACCCCTAAGCAATTTGCCAATGTGCATTATGATTATGGCACTGATAGATGGCAACCTCTTAGAGTCAAATCATTTGGCTATAGGTTGGTTGGATCATCTTACAGCACTAACCCGCAGGATCCAGACAAGTATGGGTACCTAAAAACTAATTTCCTTGATTGCAGGTTCAAGGAACAGCTGAGTGCCAAGGAACCTGATACATGGATAGTGGCTGTTCCAGACATATGACATGAAATAAGAAAAACCTGTCAAGATTCAAGGAGATTAGAGGCGCAAAAATCATATTTGGAGGAAATGAATCTCCAGGGGAGATCAAAGACACATGATCCATCAGGAAGAATGGACTGGAAATCAAAGATGTTGCTTATGTTGAAGGTCTCAACTTCAATCTGTTGAGTATCAGCCAACTATGTGACAAAGGCTAGAATGTAGGATTCAACATGGGAGTGTGCCAGATCAAAGATGCTGAATCCAATAAAATAGTGCTGCAAGGATCAAGACAGAAGAATATGTATGTGGTAGACTGGTCTACTGCCACACCAAGCACTTGTCTGTTAGCAAAGAGCATAGCCGAATCAAGTTGGCTGTGGCACAAGAAGCTGAGTCACCTGAACTTCAAGACAATCAACAAGCTTGCAAGGAGTCATCTTGTAGAAGGATTGCCAGATTCAGTGTACAAGAAAGAAAGTGTATGTGATGCATGCCAGATGAGAAATCAAATAAAGTCTTCATTCAAAGATAAGCCAAGTCCTTCTTCAACAAGGATATTACATCTGTTGCATATGGATTTATTTGGTCCAGTTGAGCCAGCCAGCATAAATGGAAAGAAATACACCTTAGTGGTGGTGGATGATTATTCAAGATATACATGGACAATCTTCATGTGTAAAAAGAAGGAAACTTTGCAGAAATTACCTCACCGATGAAAAGAGTTCAAATGAAAGGAGCCAAACCATTATAAAAATAAGATCGATGAGAACCGAGTTTGTCAATGGGATAATAACTCGATTGCGTTGAAAATGGAATTGCTCATGAGTTGTCACCGCAAGAACTCCACAAAGAATAGAGTAGGAAAGAAGGCTGAATGAACTCTCAAGGAAGCCGTAATGACCATGTTACCAAGCTGGATTGCTAAGAGATTTTGGGGTCAAGCCATAAACACAAAGATGCTATACTCAAAATAGATGCATGATCAACAGGCATTGACCAAGACTCCCTATGAAATTTGGATAGGAGAAAGCCAAATGTTGGATATTTCAAGATATTTGATGTAAATGCTTCATCCATAACAATGGCAAAGACAATTTGAAGGCTTTTGATGCTAAAGGTGATGAAGGTATCTTTTGGGATACTCACCGAGAGTAAAGCCTATAGAGTCTTGAACAAGAGGACTATGGTTATAGAAGAGTCTATCCATATGGTTTTGATGAACCTAATGTAAGTGGAGAAGACATTGAAGAGTTAGGCGATAAGTCGAATCACCCAACTATGCGAAAAAGTCCTTATGTTGAAGCTGAAGTAAGAGCACTCAATCCAGGATGAAGATTATATAGTTGAATCTCAAAGACAATTTGGAAAATTTACATCCTGAATGAAGATGAAAGAGTCATTCAAGACAACTTAGTGCGAGACAATTTGAACCCAAATAACTTACTCCAACCTCGGTGTGAGATGACCGAGAGACCGTCCCACCAGAGTTAGTCATTGGAGATGTTAGAGATGGCATAAGAATCTCGATCCGAGCACAACATGAAGCTATGTTCACTTGTTTTATTTCTTAGATAGAGCCTAAAGATGTGTCTCAAGCATTGATGACACACATTGATTCAAGCCATGCAAGAATAGTCAATCAACGCTTGAAAGGAACAAAGTATGGGAATTAGTTCAAAGGCCAACCCACCGTAATGTTATAGGTACAAAATGGGTTTTCAGAAACAAGATGAATGAGGAAGGATCAGTTGTAAGAAACAAAGCAAGATTGGTAGCCAAAGGGTATTGCCAAGAAGAGGGTATAGATTTTGATGAAACCTTTGCTCCTGTTGCTAGATTGGAAGCAATAAGAATGTTTCTTGCTTATGTTGCACATAAGAACTTCACCGTGTATCAAATGGATGTGAAGAGTGCATTTCTAAATGGATCAAGTTAGAGGAAGAAGTCTATGTCGAACAACCTCCGTGTTTTGAGCGAAAAACTATTAGAGATAAGGTCTACAAGCTCAAGAAAGCTTTATATGGATTGAAACAAGCACCAAGAGCCTGGTATGATACATTGTCTCAATTCCTAATTGACAATGGATTCACCAAAGGAAAAGTTGATAAAACACTCTTCAGGATTCAAGATGGAGAGAGTATACTGCTTGTTCAAATATATGTGGATGATATCATTTTTGGTTCCACAAATAAAGAGTTTTGTGACAAGTTCTCAAACCTCATGCAAGGCAAATTTGAGATGAGCATGATGGGAGAGCTGACTTTCATTCTAGGACTTCAAGTCAAACAATTGAAGGATGGAACCTTCATAAGCCAAACCAAGTATACCATAGATTTGATGAAGAAATTTGGTATGGAAGAGAAGTCTTCTGTGAAAATTCTAATGAACACTTCAGTCAAGATGGACATGGATGCGGATGGAAAAGTCGTTGATCAAACCGGATATAGAGCACTCATTGGATCTCTGCTTACCTAACAATGGCCGACATCACCTTTGCAAAGAGGTGTATGTGTAAGATTTCAATCGCACCAAAGAGAGCCACATGACCGCAACTAAAAGAATCCTAAGATATTTGAAGGGATGCCAGGAACTTGGCTTATGGTATCCAAATGAAGGTGGATTCAAGCTGATTGGTTACTCGACTTAGACTATCTTGGATGTAGAGTTGATGCAGAAAGAAAGACTCGTGTACATGTCAAATGCTCGAAATAGATTGGTTTTTCTTGTTCAACAAGAAACCAAACTCAATAGCCAAATCCACACCGTTGGTTTAAATTACATAGTCTGCGGCAAACAAGTTGCCCAAGTCTTATGGATGAGACAAAGAATGAGAGATTATGATATGGAAGAAAGAGAGATTCCAATTATGTGTGATAACATTAGTGCCATTGCAATCACTCGTAACTGTGTTGCATTCAAGAACAAAGCATATTGATGTCGAGATCATGTTGAAAAAAACGACATCACCTTGGAATACATCTCAATTGATAAACAAGAATTGAGATATATTCACAAAGTCATTATGTGAATCAAGATTTGAATTGCTCAAGAATGAGTTAGGGTTAATTGAGCTGAGTTGAAACTCAGAAGACTCAATCAACAGAGAAAGAAGATGAGAAAATGGAAGTAGAGCAAGTTTCAAGTGAAATGTAAACTTAATCAAGTCACCAGATCGAGTTAGGCGATACCGAGTTACTTCATGAGAAGAGAGAAACAGAGTTGAGTCACTTTCGATATAAGTTGAATCATTTATGAGCTGAGTGACAAAAACGCAGTCGTTTAATTGAGCGAAATGTTTTTAAGGATGACGCCGGCAATAATGACAAATCCATACAAAAAGTCGCACAAAGAAACCATATGATTGGATATAAATGTTGCCGAATTTAATGCGGGGAATTAAATGCGGTTTTGACGCTCTAATCTTAGCCGTTGATTTTGATCAAAATTTCAAAATTCGAAATATGTCCTTTCACGTCCCTTATATACGGAATTTTGCATTTCTCTCTCCTCATGCGAACTATTCATCTTCAAGCAAAAGAAGTATTTTCTCTCTGAAACCTTGTGCGAACCCTAGTCGTTCTCAAGCAAGTTTTTCTTATTTCAATCGGTAGAAACGTCTGAAAATGGCTCCAAAGTATGATTTCATGAATCTCTCAAAGCAAATCCACACTGGTTCTTCAGTGGATTTTGAAGGAATGATCAAGCAGGGTATCGATGAGACCCTAGTCAAGAAGATAACTGAGATGTTGGAAAAGTCCGGGCTGAAGGACTTTTTGTCGATGGAGTTCACTCATACATACCTTGAAGAGGTTGCAATGTTTTACGTGAATGCTGAAATGTTGGACGATGGAATCCGATCATCGGTCCACAGCAAGGTAATCAAACTCAATGCCAAAGACCTTGCTGAGCACTTATTGTTGCCCGCGGAGGGTTTGAAGGACATCACTGAGCAGGATGTCAACTTAGCTGCGGCTTGGAAAGAAGTTGTCAAGCCTGAGTGTGCTGCGAAAGTAGTCTACACAGCCAAGAAGAATTCCTTGAAGGACGACTATCACAAGCTGATGGATATCATCTCGAAGTGTGTTGACATGAAATTTGGAAGCTTCAATCAGCTGTCCAAAACTAAGCTGATCGTGATGGCTGCGATCATGCAAGAAACGAAAGCGAACTGGGCTGAGTTTGTTTACAGCAGACTCTGCCAAAATATGCTGAACAGGACCTTCAAGGAGGATGGGTCCTTTGGATGCTCTTTGGGCTATGGCCTAGTTATTGGCCATCTTATGGAGATGAAGGGAATTGCATTACGCCATGGTAAACCCTTCCATGTCAACAAGAAAATGTTCGAGAAACCTCTCGGCAGAAATTTTTAAGAGAGCTCATGCTAGAAGAGTCGATACAAGTGAGGGGGAATCACCGATCCTCAAGACACACCGAGACCCTCCACCAAAAGAAAGTCATGCGGTATCAAGATCGCTTCCCGCCTGCAGACCAAGCCAAAGAAAGCACTGCCCAAAGAACATAGTCCAAAGCTCTCGCCCATGCAAAATGAGTCACCGCATGTGCAACCAAGACTCCGCCTCAGAATGAGATGGCAGAGGAACCTCAAATTCCCTCCCCCATCGTAAAGAAGAAGAGGACTGCCAAGTCGAGGAAGGCAGTTGCCTCTAAGAAGAGTGTCCAAGTCCCCACTTCTGAAGAATCTGCAGAAGCGGAACCAGAGATTCCACTGTTCGCCCCAAAAGAGAAGGTTGTTCAAACGTTCGAGCTTGAAAAAGATAGCCGGATCCTGATCACCGGAGAAAGAACTCCGAGATCGCGATGATCAAGAAGAGCGATCTCCGAGGAAGTTGTTGATGTATCAAAGCAGTCTGCTGATGATGATCAGCAGAGATCCGCTGAAGACCCAGTTGTAAGGAAAATAGCTGAGAAAAGTGAAGCAGCCGAGACAACTGAGCCTGAAATTGAAAAAGTTGTCTCCTCTCCTATAACTGATGCTGATGCAACTGAGGAAGAGCAAGGCTTGTTAGCTCCTATTCAAGAGACTGGAGATGAAGGTGACGATGATGATGATTTAATCATGTACTCTCCAGTTTATCCTGATATTCAAAGACGCTTAACAGAATGGAAAGCATGGAAGTTGGATCACTCAAGGGTACAGTTCACTCGCCCTAAGTTCATCGAAGAAGAAGAAGAGCTTCTCCGATTCCTCTATGTAAATGATGTCCAATCTGCCCTTAATGAAGAGAACTGCTTAGACATCCTTCACATTCTCAAAGAGGAAGAAAATAAGAGAGCTAAGGAGCGAGCTCAAGCTTTAGAGAAGTCCAAAATGTGCACCTTTACAGACTCTCTAGAGCACACTCATGAACATCTCCCAGAGTTCACAGACAACGATGCAAACATGGATCCTGCCGCAAAGAAAGTCGCCGAATCTGCAGCAAGCTATAAAAAAATCCAGAGCCATGCACGAGCTAAGCTTATTAGAAGGTCCAGGAGAGTCCTCCCAAACTCTTCTGCAGACGGATCCCTTGGGAGTGGCGCAGCAAATTGCCTCAACCATAGCTGCCACCACGTCCCCAGTGCATTCAACTGATGGCTCCCAGGGAAATGGCAATGAAGCTGGGACTTTGGGCCCCCAAGCCAAGCCTACCCCTGAAAAAGGTGTTAACACGCCTGCCCTTGTGGCTGTACCCTCAGAGGGAAAAGCCGCGTCTCTGGAGCAAAGTGACCCCACTCTTATTCACTCAGCTGGTGTGCCAGCTGAGGGGGAAACTCTCTCCACCACAACTAGATTGGAGGAAACTGTGGGAGACAAACCAATGCAGTTGGGAGGCTAAGCTGAGAAAGACCTTACAGAAGAGCAGAGTGACATTGACGACGCTCAAACAGTTAAGTCTGTTTCAGCTGAAATGTCAGCTGCGTTGAAGGCCAATGAAGCTGCTACCACAGCTGAGGCAAAGGATGGTGAAGCCTCGGGAGTTAACACTCTGGGCTATGAAAGTGCAATCCAAGGGGTTGAGACTCCTCTGGATGCCAATGTCCAAGACTCTAAGACAGTTGAGTCTGTCGAAGGGAGGTCATAAGACCCTAAGACGGTTGAGACTGTCGAAGGGATTGAAGAAAACCTGCGCAGGTGGAGACTGCCGGGGTATTGAAGGCCAAAGGGAGGTTGAGACTTCCCTTGGTAAAGATGATGGAAACAAGAACATCCCTCTATTTGAAGGTGTATCCACGGAAGAGGTTATTGGTGCCCTTCAAGACTCCGAAGAAAATATTGATACATCATTTCTAGGGTCAGAGGATGAAGCTGAGTCCACCCTGCCTGAAGATCCTGTAGTGGACCCAGCTGCCGATGTTCTAAAATCTCAGAGCCAAGCTAGTGACAAGACGGCTCGGATGAGGTTCAGTTTTGATGATGAGCCAACTCCACAGGTCTCATCATCCTCCGATGAAGCTGATGATACAGCTGAGGACAAGATTACTCAATTGGAAAAACCTACTGAGACCGAGGAAGCTGTTGAGACAGCTGAGGCTCAGTCAGTTGGGCAAACCATCTCAATCGCCCCAAACAAATCGAAGTCATCTGCGTGACTCCCACAATCAGAAAGCAAAGACTCTAAAAGCTCCTAAAGCTCAGCTCCAGTCCCACAAACAGTGACAATCGCTAATGAAGTTGCCGCAGCCGACGCACAACAAGCTGAATCATCACAAGCACCTGAGCATCAAGATATTCCATATGTGCATGATGATTCATTTCAAGACATGTTCCCCTTCTCTAAGGATTTGCCTAAATTGGAGGAAGAGACAACTGCTGAAGAAAGAAGATACACCATAAGGGAAGATCCAGTTATTCCCACAGACACGATTGTTCCAACTGACTTCAACTTTGATGAAGAATGGCCGGCAGCTTAGTCTAACACACAAGCTGAGTTCCATGACGTCTTCAAGAAAATCTGCGAAGAGATTGAGAAGATGGAACATCATCAGGCCTCTTTGGACTTATGTCTGGACAATCGAGATGCCACTCTCACAGCCGATCTAAGAGGCATAGTGGTGAGACTAAGGGAATGGACTCAACAGCAGACTGCAATGAGAATCGAGCAAGTACGATATTTCAAAGCTTTATATGGAAGGATGCTCGTATGGAGTGATGATAACTCCATGTCTAAGTAGGGGATGGAGGAGTACATTGAGAGGATAAACCAGTCCCATAAGTCGGATATGGAACTGCTGCAGCATTTCCACAAAAATGAAATTGACAGACTCAAGAACAGCATGAATGACAAATTCAGTCTTCTAATGGCTGAAATGAAGATCGTATCAGCCGAGTCCAAGGCCACTCGCTCAGAATTTCGCACAGCGTATGATGCAGCAGACTCCAAGCACATCTCAACCATCAGCCGACTGGACTTTATCCAAGGTGATTTGTTCCCTGGGATACCTCTCTCCTTTGGTGATGATGCCAAAAAGGGGGAAGAGGAGTCCCTCAAGGGATTGAAGGAAGAAAAATTGAAGCAAGGAGGTGACATGGCTAAGGGGGAAGGAAGTTCGAAAGACTTAAAGCTGATGTTTGCTGAAACCCCTCAGTTAGGTGATGTCACTCCCTCTATTCTCAGCAAACTCTCTGTGACCTTACCAATCGAGAAAGTTGCTGTGTCGATGGCAGACAAAAGAAAGATCATTGAAGCAGGATTTAAGGAGTTAGCTGAAAAGCAAGATGCTCGTGTTCAGAAAATCATGAAACAATTTGGTGGTCTTCCAGCCGGAAAGGACCAGGATGCGATACCTGATGATGGATCTGAGCCCCGATCTATAGAAGAGTTTAAAACCCTTGAATCAGAAGGCTACTTCCAAGGAATGGCCCTGTCTCAAGCCTGGGACTTGTATTGGGAGAAAGGTTTAGCCTTATGTAAAGAAGGCGATAAGCGACTTCTTCCACTTCACCTCACTCGAAAGCGTAAGACTCTGTCAGACAAGACACTCCCGCAGGAGGAAGAGCTGAGTCAGGAAGAGGAAGAAGTGGTGGTGGAAGAGGCTCCCAGCCTCGACCAAAACCAAAGGATGTATCGTATGTGGATCCTGAGAAGAAAGGCATTATCTATTGGGTTGGATATGATCACCTTGTCAACTGAGAGGTTGAAAGGAAGAACGTTGAAGCTGCGAGAAGGCAAGAAGAATAGAATCTAAGGCAAACCAGAGAATGGCTCGAGAGGAAGCAAAGGGATGACCCTACTGCCAAACGGGCCTACGAAAAGAAAAAAAAGAGAAGAAGAGGAAAGAAAGAGGAAAAGGGATGATCAAGACAGAAGAAGAGCTGAAGAAGAAAGAGGAAGGAAGCGGCAAAGGCGTTGAAGTGTTGTTGTGAACCCCTTCGTGCATTTTTGTTGTAAATACACCTATATAAGTCTTCTGTAATGAGCTTAGTGAATTTCCCTGTAATTTTCACTCTTTATGTATCTTAGCTTAGATATACTATGATTTGATATGTAAACAGCTGTGTAAAGGACAAGAATGCTATGATCAATAAAATGATTCATTTAAGCATACATTCTTTGTTACTGCATTGTCTGTATGTATCTTTGCTGTTTACTTTCTTTAAATGTTTTAAGTTTTGGCATCATCAAAAAGGGGGAAATTGTTAGGAAATTTATTGAGTAGATTTTGATGATACCATGTAAAACTTAAACTAGAAAGTTGGCACCTCATTTTCCTTATAATTTGTATTGTAATAGATAGGGCTGGAAAAGCTGAGTCAAGTCAGCTATGCCAAGGATTACAAGAAGTCAACTGTGGACTATGTGAAGACTCTGTTGTGTGTCAGCTGAGTAAGGCCATGAAGGAAGTCAAGGACTCGACTGAAGAAGAGTCAGCAGGGGAACAACTGTAAGAAGTGTCAGTCAAGTCAACCCAAGAAGCCAAGTCCCAAGTTGAGGTGACAGTTGAGTTATCCAATGACTGGAGCTGACTCAAGTCACCTGGGGTAAAGACAGCAGTCTAGTCAAGACAACTGACTTAGATCCGTTGATTAAAGTCAAGAATATTACTCAATATAGTAATATGTCAAAGTTGTCAGGTCTAAAGTGTTAGTCCAAGAAGTGTGCAAAATGAATGAACCAATGGGAAACACTGCACCTTGTGTCAGGCACCTGCAATGCTGCGAAGATATTTAATACGAGAAAAGGTCAACATCAAGGACTGCAGACCAAGACAAGATAAGCCAACAACCATAAAGTGTCATTTGAAATTAGCCTATCTCTTCAACGGGCAAAATTTCAAATGTGCACTATAAAAGGCTAGGAAGTCACTGAGAAGAGGTTACCTGAACCACGAACAAGCAAGCAATATTCAAGCATTTAACCGGCATTATTCTCAAAGACATTCAAGCAATTCCTCAAGCCTGAAACTCGAAGGAGATCGATCCAACACAAGTTGTGAAGGAAAGACAACTTCAAATCTGTTGAAGAGGAAACTTTTGAAGAAATCAAAGGGGTCTACTTTCCAAGTCAGTATTGTAGAAAGGTTCCAGGTCGAACCATTATCAAGTTTGTTGGAGGGCTTCGTGATCAAATCCAAGAACTTGAGAAATGAGTCAAGAGTGCGCTTGTCCTGAAGAAGCCGAGTCGCAAGAGAAGCCAACTTGTGTGATCAAAGCCGTCTCCAGATCGTTCACCGCTTTGTAAACAGACTGCTACATAGTGGATTCCTCCCGGAGTTGGAGAAGAGAGGATTAGAAGAATTACCCCATCTTCGAACCTCTATAAAAATATTTGTGTCATTTACTTTCAGCAAATTTACTTTCCTGCATATTTTCTTTATATCTGTTGCTAGTATTAAATTTCCTATCCAACTGATAAATAACCAAGTGCTAAAAATCAAGTATTTAAAACAAGCTTAAATCTAATCAAAGGGTGTTAAGTCTTCCGCTGTTAAAAACCAATCAGCCAAGTTAAGTATTTGGCTTGAGCATTCGAGTTGTACTATCAACAGCTCTATCGAGTTTGTTGAGTGGGTAACTTAGCTAAAAAGCCAACTTAGCTGTCCATCAAGGACACAACTGTTTGAGTCAACTCTGTTGAATAATTTTAAAAGGACTAAATCGAAAATTTGGTAAGGTTTATTCAACCTCCCTCCCCCTTCTAAACCTTACTTCACACACCTTGGGACCTACAACTCTAGAATGTTTGCCCATTCTTCTTGAGGTACACATCTCCTAATAACTGAATCTGTACATCTTTTAAATAATAGAGGTTCGTCCCACAGAAAATATCTCACATCATGAAGAAATTTCTTCTTCGCATGATATGTGATATCTGGTGGCAAAACCCCACTTACTAAATAATTGACAATATCAGCATACCAGGGGATGGTTGTTTCGACCATCAGGATTAATTTGTCCGGAAATGTTTCTTTGATTGTTGTGCCCTTTGTCTTTTCCTCAGTTGTTTGTTCAAGTCGTGAGAGATGATCAGCTACCACGTTCTCACATCTTTTTCTATCCCGAATTTCAATATCAAACTCTTGTAGTAAGATTATCCATCGAATGAGCCTCAGTTTTGCATCTTTCTTTGTGAATAGGTATTTGACCGCAGTGTGGTCTGTATGGACTATTGTCTTTGTTCCAATCAAGTAGGCCCGAAACTTGTCAAATGCAAACACCACTGCCAGCAATTCTTTTTCAGTTGTGGTGCAATTTTGTTGTGCCGGATCCAATGTTCGACTTGCATAATAAATAACACGAAACAACTTTTCGTGTTTTTTGTCCTGCAAGGCACCTCATCGCGTGAGTCGCTAAGGGTCGCACATTATCTCGAAGGGTTGACTCAATCCGGTGTGATCAAAATTGGTGCATCACCAGAGCCTTCTTGATGTTTCAAATGCCTGTAAACAATCAGGGGTGAAAGCAAAAGGTACATTTTTTTCAAGTAAGTGGGGAAGGGGTTTTGTTATTTTGGAAAAATCTCGAATAAAGCGTCTATAAAAACCCGCATGTCCTAAAAAGCTCCTTATTGCTTTCTCATTCCTTGGAGGTGGAAGCTTCTCAATTGCCACCATCTTTGCTCGATTTCTTCAAACCCGGAAGAAACACGATGACCGAGCACAGACAATGCCATCTCTTACCATAAAATGGCATTTTTCCCAGTTTAATACTAAGTTCGTCCCCTCGCATCTCTGCAAAACAATGGCTAGATTATGCAAGCAATGATCAAACGAACTACCAAAAACTGAGAAATCATCCATGAAAACTACCATGATGTTTTCAATCATCCCATGGAATATTGCCATCATACATCTTTGGAATGTTGCAGGTGCATTACATAGCCCAAATGGTAGCCTACGAAATGCGAAAACACCATAAAGGCATGTAAATGCTGTCTTCGCTTGGTCCTCTGGAGCAATCACAATTTGATTATACCCCGAGTACCCATTCAGGAAACAATAATATTCATAACCTGCAAGACGATCTAACATTTGATCCATAAAGGGGAGAGGAAAGTGATCTTTTCGAGTTGTGGCATTTAACTTCCAATAGTCAATGCAAATACACCATCCTGTAACAACTCTAGTAGCTAAAATTTCATTGTTGTCACTTTTTACTATCGTCATTCCTCCTTTTTTTGGTACAATTTGTACTGGACTTACCCAATTATTGTCAGATATAGCAAAAATTATTCCATTACCTCTTGCATAATTGGGTTAAGTCTTCGTTGATGTTGTACAGAAGGTTTACAATCATCATCAATTCTTATTTTATGCATGCAAATCGAAAGGCTTATACATTTTAAATCAGAAATTGACCATCCAATCGCAGTTTTATGTTCCCTTAAGACATGCAGTAATTTTTCCAATTGATTTTCAGTAAGGGAAGAAGAAACTATTACCGGATAGGTCTCGTTGTCGCCTAAGAATGCATACTTGAGATGGTCCGGAAGAGGTTTAAGTTCTGGAGAACCCGAGAGGTCAATTTTTGAATTTTCAGCTGAAAACACGTGTCGCATGGTCGGGTTATGTGAAGCCACACGGCCGTGTGGATTTGGGCTCTTGGATACTGAACGCACGGTCTGGCCATGTGAGATCATACGGCCGTGTGAATGGCCCTTTTCCTGTCGCACGGTCTGGCCGTGTAGAGTCACACGGTCGTGTGCCTGAAGGTCTTCAATTTCAGCGTACCGCACGGCCTGGCCGTGTTGATCCACACGGCCGTGTGCGATGGTCAGGACACCATTTTCTTGAATTTTTTCTTCCGCTGAATCTAACGCAAACACAAAATCGACAATCTCATTGTTAGTAACATCTAAACACATACCTTGGGATTCCACTAAGTGACTTAATCACCATTCTAATGTGTCTTTCATCACAACCTGTTCAAACTCGGCTTCCATGCATGGGGTTAGCACATCAATCATGTTGCAATGTTCGACGTTTTCATGAAATTGCATAGCTTTGTAAATCGAAAATAATATGTGTTCATCATTTACTCGCAATATTAATTCACCTTTTTGCACATCGATTAGTGCTCTACCTGTGGCCAAGAATGGTCTTCCCAAAATTAATGGGACCTCTCGGTCTTCTTCCATCTCCAACACAATGAAGTCTGCTGGGAAGATGAATTTGTCTACCTTTACTAACACGTCTTCAATCACCCCCTTTGGATATGTTACCGAGTGATCTGCTAATTGTAGGGTAATTGTCGTAGGCTTTACTTCGCCTAATCCCAGTTTTCGAAATATTGATAACGGCATCAAGTTAATGCTTGCACCTAAATTGCATAGTGCTTTGTTAAAGGTTGTACCCCCAATTACGCATGGAATCGTGAAACTCCCGGGATCCTTGCGTTTTTGAGGTAATTTTCTTTGAATAATTGCACTACACTCCTCTGTCAGTTTCACCGTTTCATATTCCGAGATTTTTCTTTTCTTTGCCATAATATCTTTAAGAAATTTCGCATAGTTTGGCATTTGTTCAAGTGCATCCGCAAAAGGTATATTGACTTGAATTTTCTTAAAAATTTCCAAAAATTTTAGAAATTGATCATCTAATTTCTTTTTCTGAAACCTTTGCGGGAAAGGGATAGATACCTCAGTTCTTGCAATGGCTGGAGCAGATTTTACCTTTTCTTTTTCCACAGGGGGTGGCGCCACCTCCTCTGTCGTGTCCTGCTCCTCGATTGCTTCTATTTCTTGATCAATTGGCATCTTTGGACCTTCATAACTTGTTCCACTCCTCAGACGAATGGTTTGGCACTGTTCTCCCGGGTCTGTCTTTGTGGCTTTCGGGAGTTTGCCTTTCTGGTGTTGGCCATGTATTGATGTAGCAATCTGCCCCACCTGTTTTTCCAAAGATTTTAATCTATCATTCATGTTAGTATTTAATTGAGTTACCTGATCCTCGATTCTGTCTATCTTGGCTTCATCCTAATTCAATCGCGCTCGAGTTTCTCCGATGAATGAAGCTAGCATCTCTTCTAGAGATGGTATCTGTTCCTTTGGTAGCCCTGGATTATAGTGAGGTTGTGTCTGATTATTTCTGTAGTTGTTATAGCCCTACTGTCCTACAAAGTTTGCTTCCTCTACAACCACTGCTACCTCTCTTGAAGTTACTTATTGCATCGCATCCAGTTTCATACTTAGCATGGATATTTGTTCTGTGAGTATGGCTATCTTATCCTCATCCTGAATTTCCGCGATACGTCTATCCTCGGATCTCTCGGATGGCCATTGGTAACTGTTGTTCGCCATCTCCTCTAATAATTCTAGTGCCTCCTCAGGATATTTTTCTAGTAGTGCACCTCCAGATGCAGCATCTATAATTGTTCTCGTGTTGCCACTCAAATCATTATAGAAGTATTGAACCTGTTGGTAGTTGGGATATCCGTGTTGAGGGCTTTTCCTTAACAATTCCCAGAATCTATCCCATGCTTCATATAGTGGCTCAGCACCTAATTGCCTAAACTGGGTGATCTCAGATTTCAATTGCATGTTGAGATTATGTGCATAAGGTTGCTCCTAAAGATGTTGAAAATACTTGTGGGGTTCACAAATTTATTTCTTTTTATTTTTCTTATTTTTCAATTTTTCCTTAGATTAAAATAACTTGAATTTCGGTCGCGATTGCTTCAATAAAATTGGAATACGATGTTATTATGGCCTAAGTGTTTCGAGATTCAATCCCTGAGGAATACGACCTTGCTTGCCATTATTCTATAAACTACACTGTACACTTGCAGTTGTATGAACCAAAATATTTTTGGCGAACAACTGATCCCAAGAAGAACTTTCATAATAGTACTCAAAAGTATTATACTTTACCATAAAGTTACTATGCACTCAATAAAGCAAAAGAGATACGACCAATACAAAACATCTGCAAGTCTGAGAGTTGCTGAATCTCAAGAAGAAAAGGCAAAATCACACGAGAAAAGGTAAACATCAAATTGCAAAGAAAGGAAATGTCAATTGTCCAATGATATGATTTGAATTTGTCTATCTCTTCAACAGACAAAAATTCAAATCATTACTATAAACACTGATGAATTTTACTGAGAGAAATAGATAG
This sequence comes from Rehmannia glutinosa, assembly GCA_016081115.2. Classification (NCBI taxonomy): domain Eukaryota; kingdom Viridiplantae; phylum Streptophyta; class Magnoliopsida; order Lamiales; family Orobanchaceae; genus Rehmannia; species Rehmannia glutinosa. Next base: position 399,341 of record JABTTQ020001342.1, on the reverse strand, counting down.
CAACAAGAGCAAATCCAAGCAAGCAAAAATCTGAAAATAAATATTCTCTCTCAAGCTATTATCTGAAAATCCTCAAGCTTCACTCTAAAACACATTATCCGATACTCATTGTGAAAGATTAAGCCTGTCAAAATAGTTGAAGATGAACCAGTTTAGAGCATTGAAAAGGGTTGCAGAACTACAAGAGGGTTGTGGTGATCAAGTCTTGTGGTTGTTGTAAAGCTGAAGTAGCTAGAGAGATGTGTGAGTTGGTCTAGTGAAGAGCTGAGTCTAAGCAATGTGTTGTGTGATCAAAACTGTTGGGACTGTTGTATACTTTGTATCTAAAGTTATTTGATACTTATTGGATTCCTCCTTGCATAAGAGAAGAGTGGACGCAGAGGAATTACCCTATCCTCGAACCACTATAAACTATATTTGTGTCATTTACATTAGAGGAAATTACACTAAACCCCTGTATTATTCACGTTTTTACACTTTACCATATAAACTATTTGTTGTTACACTTTACCATATGAACTATATAATTTTTTGCACATTACCCTATATGGACAATTTTGCCCCTAATTTTTTTTTTTTTGAAATAATGAAAATAGTTCATTATAGTCATTAGACCTATCATGTTAGCGCATATACAATTAATATTTTCTTAAATCCATACCTTATTTCAATGAAATGTAGCTAGGTATTTTTAGTCGGTTTTTTGACTACTTTTCACATGTACAGTTGTACGACTGCTCCTTACACTCAACCTTAACAGGCATCACAATGGTTTGTACCAACAAAACTAAAAAAGAAAAAAATTGGAGAAAAAAAAATCGCCGCTAACTTTAGACATTAGTAATCAATCTTAAGTATTCATCACGAACCAATAAAAAACGAAGAGAAAACCAATATAAATTTAGTTAATTAGCGATGATAATATTCATCACTAACCAGGATTACTCAACTACATTCCGATCAAATAATGTATGAATTTAAGAGATTATTAATTTTTTATATGGAAGCATGATGGGTTAGATATGATCGTAATGAACTATTTTTATTATTTTAAGAAAAATAAAATTTAGGGGTAAAACTGTCCACATAGAGTAAAGTGCAAAAATTTACATAGTTCATATGGTAAAGTGTAACAAAAAATAGTTTATATGGTAAAGTGTAAAAATGTGAATAGTACATGGGGTTTAGTGTAATTTCCTCTTTACCTTATTACTCTTTACATTCATGCCATTTATATTGTCATACTTGCTTACTTAATAACTCTCTAAAAACATTGTGGGTTGATTACTAAAAACTCAAAAAGGGTGTAAGACTTCCGATTTATTCAAAAGAAAATTGAGTTTGTAAAAGTTGTTATTTTTCAGCTTAGTCACTCTATCAACAAACATCAAGAGATCTGTTGAGTGGTTACTCTGCTATTGAATTTCAACTTAGTTGTCTAAAGGACTTAATTGTTTTGTTAACTTTGTTTTGCAAAAAATCGAAAAATTGTAAAGTCTATTGAATTCCCCCTTCTAGAATTTCTTGACACCCCTTGGGACATACACTTTTATTTAATCTCATTAATTACCCAATATTATTTGTTAATTATTGGGCTACAGATAAAATCATCCGGCCCACGCAGCCCACTAACCCAAGAATAAAAAGTAGATCTGTCAAGGCGGCCCGGCCCATAACCCGCCACAACCCACCACTTGGCAGGGCGGGGGCGGACTAGCCCGCCATTTTGGTGGGCCACCAACCTTGGGCCGCGGGTTGGATGGGCCCGCCCGCCCATATATGTTTTTTTAAAAAAAAAAGAGAATTTTGATTTTTTTCTTACTAATTAATGTTTTGTCTAATTGTCTTTTTCATTTATTTCGTCCATGGTACAAGCTTTTTTGTTATAAATTTACCTCAACATTGTAATATATAAATATACATTAAAGGATCAATTCATAAATTTTTCATCTCATTTGCTTTTTTATATATTGATATTTTTATGTGAACAGAAACAATTTATGTTAGTTTACATAAAAAAATAAAAGGTTTTACGTGATATAACCTGCAATAGTAGTCTAGAGCTGTCAAAATGGGCTTAGCCCGTCGGGCCAGCCTGCTCCGTCTAATAAATGGGTTAGGCTGGGCTGCGAAAATGCTGGCCCATTTGGAAGTGGGCCTCAACGGGCTGAACCGTTTGGGCCACGGGTTGGGCGGGGGCGGGGCGGGCCAGCCTATCTCTTTTGAAGAAAAAAATAATCATCCCAAGTCATAGCTTAGTCAGGTGACTCAGGCCAGCTCTCTCCTCTCATACTGTGAAATAAACCAACTGCATACAATTCTCAAAAAAGAGAAGATTTAGCCAAACCCTAAAATTTAAACCCATTCCACAACTCTACTCATGCGCCGCCCAACCAGGTAGGAATCGCAGGCCGCCGCGCTCTGTTGCCGCTCGTCACCACAGTTTATGGTCTTGAACTCGTTTACCTTCAGCCTTCAGGTTGTCGGTTATCTCTCTGCATCTTTGGATTTGTCGGTGAAATTAAATGCAGTTGAGAAAATTTGTCAGGCTTTGGGCCTATGACAAATTTTGTTAATCGCTCACTTACGAGCATGAATCATGATATCAATGTTATGTAAATCAAAAATGTAATTGGTTTGCAGCAGCAATAAAATTGTGAATTGTGATAATTGGTTTGAAGCTTTTCACACCTGGGCATTTGGTTAAAAAAAAAATAATTGACTTTTGGTAGGCTGGCTCGCCCAATCCGCAGCCCAAGGCGGGTTGGGCTGGGCCAGAGCTTTTACAGCCCCCCATTTTAGCGGGCCAGCTCGCACCGCACCGCAAAATGGCGGGTTTTGGTGGGCCACGGGCCAGCCCGTTTTGACAGCCCTAAGTAGCACACATGGAATTGGGTTGGTTAGGAAATGTTACTTTTTAGTTTTTAAGTTTGATTTGAAATAACTAATCATTTATATGTCTTATAATTCTAAACAGACCCTTTTTATTTATCAAACCAATTTGCTATCTTTAAAAAGAAACATGCGCGTGTTGTCTCCAACTCCACTTTCGGCGCCGAAGAAGATTCTCTTCTCCAAACATGCTACCTCCACAAATCACGCCTGCAAATAAATTTTTCTGGCCACCGTCTGGAGTATCATCTTCTCCGATGGATGCGCTTAATGAGTTCCTCTTCCCTGAGATCTTGCCTGAATTTTCTCCCCAGCTGCAAGTCCCGACCACGTCTTCGTCATCATCCCCGATTGTCCGTTTTCCGTCGTCTGCACCTTCGTCAAACACCCATGGTGACTCTCTACCCCACACTCGTTCTTATCCGCTGCACCAGGTTCAACCTCTCTCAAACTTGAGTTTGCCCCTTGCACATGCTATCGCTGCTACTCCTTCAAACACACCGCCAACCCACGACGACGTTCCGACACTTTTCAAAGATAAATCTCCTGCAACATACAGTGTTATCATTAAACAGGCTCCACTTTTAAAGGTTCCCACACACAACGCTCCGGTTACCTCTCCGCTCATTCCTACAAAGAAAGGTAATATATTCTCTCTATATATTACTGATGAAATCTACGATTCTCGTCGGCAATTATGCGAAAATTCGTTGATTGGTCGAACACTTTATACTAAGGGCAGCAAACCATTGAATATTACGCAGCTTCAGGAAAAATTAAAATCTTTATGGCGTATAAATTCTTCTTTCCGTCTTATTTTGCTTGGTAAGGGGTATTACAATATTCATTTCGCTAATCTTCCGGATAGGGATATTGTTTGGAGAAAACGTTTTTACTCTTTGTCCCGGAACACTTCGATTGCGGCTTGGGCGCGGATTTCGATCCCGATAATACTACCACATCAATAGCACATGTTTGGGTGCGAATTTTTGGACTAAGTTGGGAGTACTGGCATCCCGAGGTGTTGTTGAGGCTTGCCAGAGCCATTGGTTCTCCCATTAAAATTGACGATAACACTCTTTCCAGTTCAATGGGTCACTTTGCTCGGGTTCTTGTCGATGTCGATTTGAGTTTGACTTTACCCGAGAAGATGATGATCGAATGTACAGGGCACTCATGATTTGTTTTCTTTCATTACGAACGTCTTCCAGATTTTTGCCGTCGTTGTCAGATAATTGGTCATTTAACAGCGGCTTGCCGAAAAATAACAACTGGACAACAACCAGTTAGGGGTCGTAGCCTGTCTCGGAATCCAAAGACTAATCGTCAGGGGAATATGGTGAATACTACAAATGATTTGGCTGCTGAGAAATATTTGAACATGCAGGTTTCAGAGATTGACCCTCTTAAGAGGAGTGATGCTCCGAAATCTCCTTTTAGAGGTAATTCCCCTTCTATTTCTCACCCTCCTACTTCAAATGCTTTTGCTATTCTTGATGAGATGGTTGGAGATAATATTGAAATGGACGACGTGCATGTGTTGCCGTTGGAGACAGTTGCACAATTTGACAGCCCAATTTTGGCGATTGAGGCGGGGTCTGAATCGAGGGATATGCAGTCGTTGGTTGATGCTTGTCATGCCCCTCATGCTGATACTTTAATGGGTAATAGGCATGATAGGTCATACGGTAATGAAGCAAATGGGTCTGAATCAGACGCTGGGAATACCATTGGGAATATTGATCTTACCGTTTTACAAGGATGTCAATCTTTGATCCCATTTTCCTCGTCGCACAACTCGGATAATTCTTCTGTGGATATCTTAGCGGATAAAAAACTCCAGGAAATTCGACAAAAGCTTTCTGTTGTCCGAAGGGGGGGCTTCTAGGCCAGCCATTAGGGTTCCTGTTGGTGAGTCAGAAAATCGGAATGCTATGAATATGGTAGCTTCTAGATCATGGGCTGATGAAGTTGAGGAGGAATCCTGGGATAATCAACTGGCTCTGCTTGGGGAGCCGACTATTAATCAATGAATATTCTTCACTGGAATGTTCGAGGGATTTCGAATGATCTCTCGAAGGCTATGATACATCAGCATTGCTCTCTTATCAAGCCAGATTGCCTTTGTCTGGTGGAACCTAAAATGGATAACTCGTCTATTCATTCTTCTTTCTGGTCGGCCATGGGCTTATCTATTCTGGCGGTTAATCAGCGGCCTGGCATGCTTTCTAATATTTGGATTCTTGTTTCTGCTCGTTTAATTTCGGCTTCTGTGTTACATATGTCGGATCAATTGGTTTTGGTTGAAGCGAGTTTATCGGTGGGTAATTTCCGTATCGGTTTTGTGCATGGGCATGCTTCTTATGTGCGGCGTCGTGATCTTTGGCGGGATTTGTTGGCTCATCGGAGCTCTAATTATCTGGTCGTGGGGGATTTCAATGCGGTGTTGGGTGCTCATGAACGTCGTAGTTTGCATGCTCCTAATGTGAATTCCTGTCAGGAATTTTTGAGCTTTATTGAGGATTGTCAGTTGATTGACATTCCTTCTTCCGGTCATAAATTTACTTGGAAGGGTTGTATGCACACGGGTAATCATGTGGAATCTCGTATTGATTGGGGTCTTATGACAGAGGGATTCTTGGGTTTATGGGATGTGGTACGTTGCCGCGTGTTGCCTCGCACAGTGTCGGACCATCATCCTATTTCTATCACTTGTGAGGACACTTCTTTGTCTGGTCCTAGACCTTTCCGATTTCAAAACATGTGGACTCTGGATGACAGGCTTTATGCTGTGATTCGCGATTCTTGGGCTTCGCCGATCTTCTCCAGTTCTTCTTGGGGTAGGATTCTGGGCAAGCTTAAACGCCTTAAAGCTCGCCTTAAGGAGTGGAATGCTGATGTTTTTGGCAATGTCCTTCAGCAAAAAGAGTCCATTCTCTCATCCATTGCCTCGATTAAGGATACCATTGCAATTGAGGGTTATTCTGAAGAGCTTTTTTGTCAAGAGGTGGAGTCTAACGCGATGTTAGCGGAGCTTTTGAGCAAGGAATACGAGATGTTACGTCAAAGAAGCCGTATTAATTGGCTTAAGGATGGGAACCGCAATACTACATTTTTTCAACGTGCGGCTAAGATTCGTAGATGTCGGAACTCCATTTCTTTTCTTATTATTGATGGAGAGCTTTGTAGAGATTCTGTTATTATTGCGGACCATGTCATTCAGTACTATGAGAACCTTTTCACAGCGTCTTTTGCTCCTACATCACACTCGTTAGACCGGATTTCCTCTCTTATTGACGCCAAGGTCACCATAGTTCATAATCAGATCCTTACTAGTCGCCCGACATACGATGAAGTTAAAAACGCGGTCTTTGATATGGACCCTATGAGCGCTCCTGGCCCCGATGGTTTTCCTGGGAAATTCTACCAGTTTGCTTGGGAAGTGGTTTCTGACGATGTGGTGCATGATGTTCAACATTTTTTTGATACAGGCGTGATTCCTCCGGGGCTTAATTCTAGTTTTGTGGTTCTTATCCCCAAGATTCCAGAGGCGGTTAAAGTTGATCATTTTCGGCCAATTGTTCTTAGCAATTTTTTGTTTAAAATTATCACTAAAATTCTTTCCTCTAGAGTGGCCCCGATCACGGCATCTATCATCTCTCCTGTTCAGTTTGGTTTTATTACGGGTCATCGTATTGATGATTGTGTGTCTATCGCATCGGAGTGCATTAATTGTTTAGATCGTCGGGCGTATGGTGGTAATATGGCCATCAAGGTGGACATTCGCAAGGCTTTTGACACCCTTTCTTGGGATTTCTTGTTGCACGTCTTGAAAGCTTTTGGTTTTTCGGATAGGTTTTGTGGTTGGATTACTAGCATTCTTCAGTCTGCTAGACTTTCAGTTCTATTGAATGGTTCGCCGGTTGGATATTTTGGCTGTTTTCTCAAGGGTCCGTCAAGGGGATCCTCTGTCTCCGCTTCTTTTCTACATTCTTTGAGGAAGTTAAAGTAATCTTATTAGTCGCCAGTTCAATCACATGCTCTCATGGGTATTCGGCCGGCCGCAACATTTCCTTCCCATCTCACTTGTTATATGCGACGATGTGATTATCTTCTCTGGGCTTCTAAAGCCAATGCTGGCACTCTTTCGCGCATTATTTCGAATATGAGCGACTTTGTCAATATGCTAATCGGGGACAAGTCTACCATTTATTTTGGTAAATTTGTGCGTCATAAGTGGGCTATTCTTCGTCTTATTAGGATGCGGGAGGAAGTTTGCCTTTTACTTATTTTGGGGTTCCTCTCTTTCGGGGAGTTCCTGACGGATGCATTTGGAACCTATTGTGGATCGTATTATTTGCAAATTCAAGAATCGGAATGGGCATTCTCTTTCTATGGCGGGTCATGTCCTTGGTTAATTTGTGATTTTCGATTCGGTTGTCCACTCAATGATGGTCTATAAGTGGCCAATCACTCTCATTCGTCGTTTGGACCGAAGCGCGCAATTTTATTTGACCGGGACATCACAAAGAAGGGTTTGCTATGTTTCTTGGGTACGTATGTGTGCTCCTACTCTTTGAAGGTGGTTTGGGTTTGCGATCGATTTCATCTATGAATGCATCCTTTCTGATGCGCATGGCTTGGGATATTTTGGCTTCGGGATCGTTAGCGGCTTGTTTCCTCCGGAATAGATTTTTGGATTGGACTCTTGAGCCAAAGGCCTCTCCGATTACTTCTTCACTTTGGTCGGGTTTCTGCCTATACATCTCCTCTCTCAAGAGAGACTCACGCTGGATTATTGGGGACGGCACCTCTATATCTTTTTGGTGGGATAATTGGCTTGGTTATAGTATTGCGAGATAAGATGGGTGTTCCTCTCGGTTTTTAAGTAGAGATTATCTCGCGGTTTTCGATTATTTAGTTGATGGTGTTTGGCACTTCACTTCCTTGTTCATTCTGAATTGTGAGGATATTGTTATGGACATTTTGGGTATGCCTGTTGTGGGTGGGGATGATTCTCGTGTCTGGTCTAGATCGGTTCATGGCTCTGTTTCTTCTTGTATTGTTTATTGGCATCTTCACACGAGATTTCCAGTGGTTCGTTGGGGTAAGTGGCTCTGGCATTCTGGTATACCGACACGACGATCTATGTTAGTTTGGTGTTTGATTCATAACAAGCTTCCTTTGTGGGGTCATTTGCAGAGGCGCGGGATATCTGGACCCGCAGTTTGTCAGCTATGTTTTCAGCATTCTGAGGATCTCGACCACTGTTTTTTGGACTGTCCTATTGTTCGTTCCAATTGGGAGTATTTCACATGCCTATTCAGTGTGCAGTTGGATTTTTCCTCCGCATATGGGGAGTCATTCTTCAGAGTCTGGAGGTTAAAGGAAGCTCTCAAATTCTCTTTTTGTGGAAGTTAATGTTGATTACTTTTCTTTGGGTAATATGGAGTTGTCGTAACAGGGCTATTTTTGAGGATTCCAAGTTCTCGGATGTTGCTATTCGTGCTCAGGTTCTTTCTTTTATTAGGGAAGCACGTCATGCTCCTATGGGTTACATGCATAATGATTGCCACGATTTTTTTATTTTGAGGATGTTGGGTATTTCGGGTTGTCATCGACGGGCTAAATCACACATATTAGTCCGTTGGAATCTCCCTCCACCAGGTTGGATTAAAATTAACACAGATGGAAGTGCTATGGGGTCTCCGGGGGATTCTGCGTGTGGAGGCGTTTTTCGTAATTGTCATGGTTTCATTACTGGTTGTTTCACTTTGCACCTTGGCACCGCTTCGCTTTTAAAGCGAGGAGTTATAGGGGCCCATCACGACTTGTGAAATTGCTCGGATAAAGGATGGCAATTCATTTGGCTTGAAGCAGATTCTTCATATGTCATTTCGATCTTCTCTTCCTTCTCAGTGGATGTTCCTTGGGTCCTTAGAGGGCGACTTTTTCTCTTATTTCGTCGCCTCCGTCTTATTCATTTTCGGGCTTCCCACATTTTTCGTGAGGCTAATCGCGCTGCTGATGTCCTTGCAAAGCAGGCTTATGTCGTGGGTAACATTTGGTAGGATGTCGCTCCTAATTTCCTTCGTGATGTTATTGCTACTGATCGTACTTTACTTTACCATTTCAGATATTAGTTTGTTTTTTCTTTCCGCCATGCAGCCGGCTTGTGGTTGTTTGCCTTGGTTTTGTTTGCATTTCTTTTTATCGGGGGTACTCTTTTTCCTTATAATGGTTTTTCCCACAAGGGTGGGTTTTACCTTACAAGGTTTTAACGAGGCCCCATATCAGGCTAGCTGATCGGTCTTGCGATCAGCATTCTCTTTTTCTTTAATTATTTTATTTTGGCCTTCGGCCTTTTACTAATAAAAAAAAATGGGTGAAGCTATTAACACCCCCAAAACCTATTAATACACCACCTCTTTTTAATTCCAAAAATGATATCAACTAAAAAGACTAAAATGCCCTTAGTTATCTACTAAATTTCTAAATATACCACGTTTTTCTTCAACCTTGTAATCTTCTTCTCCCACCCCACCAACATTCTTCTTCTTCTCCAGTTCTCCCCTCATTCTCCATTTCTCCTATTCTGTTTTTCTCCTATCTTTTCTTCTCTCTCCCTTCTTTATTCCAAAACTGTACAGCTTGCAAAAAAAACTCAGACTAACACACTATCAAGAGTTGACGAACATGAACAATGCCAAATGATTTAAAAATAGAAGGGAATTAATTAATCACAAGTTGGGAGTTCCACAAGACCAACCAGTAGATCTATGATGTGCTTAATTAACCAATTCGTTTTCTTTTTCATCTCTAACTATATGTGAGGCAAAGGATAGTAAAGGAAGAAATGCAATTTCTTCAAGAGACTTCAAAGAATCCTCAATGTTTTTACAGAAGCAAAGCGCCATTGCAATTATTACATACCATATGTATCCAACATATCATGAGTCCAACCAAAATAAAGATCTATGATTAACCGAAAAAAGAGCTTTTTGTCTAATGGGGAGAACATGATGATCCTGAATCAGTTTGTTTTTTGGGCAAAACATTGTCTCGAATTTTTCCCCGCCTTTTTTTGCCCCTTTTTCAAAAATTATCGAGCTTTTTCTTTTCTTTTCGCAGCATTGTGTTGGTGGGTGTATGTCTTGGGTAGATTTCTATTTTAGGGGAAATAATTGGACTTTAGTTGGTGATGGGTAAATTAGGGAATATTAGGGGGTGTATTAAGTAAATATGTTAACTTTAAGAGATTATGGGGGTGTATTAAGAGATGGGGTGTATTAATAGATTTGGGGGTGTTAATAATAGCACAACTCATATTTAATTTACATTACAGTGAAAGATGTAAAAAAAACATACACTACAGTGAAAGATATTAAACACACACACCGCACTACATATGGCGAGTTAGTGAAACTGGTTTTAAATTCAAGAATCTGTGAATCAGAATAACAATTTGAAATAAATTTAGTATCAAATAGATTTTAATATTTCTATTTAAAAATAATAATAAATAGGCATGGTCCGCGGGCTAGCCCGCCCTGCCGCGGGCTAGCCCACCTCAACCCGCGACCCACCGCGGGCCAACCCGTTTAGGCCTGCCTCTAATCCTCGACCCGTTTAGGTTCTTGGGCGGGCTGGCCCGATGGGCCTGGCCCGTTTTGACAACTCTAAATTAAAAAGGTTTTTCAATCTCATTTGTAAGTAATTCACAATTTGTACTCTCCATTGTTATTTCCTTTGCATAAAAAATTACTCTCGTGCGACGTCCGACTTGAATGTCGAAAGGGTCTTCCTGGGACCATCCCAGGAACCCTTTAACCTTCAGTGTGTTGTAGGCTAGTTCTCATCCGAAGATTCTACCTGTTCTGGAGAAAAAAGTTATTTTATCAGATTCCTTTGTCTTAGAGTGATCTGCGGATTTTAGCAGCATCAACTATATATATAAGCTTTAGCAGATCTATTGATAGAGATTAATCATTTATTCCCGGATGCATTGACATTCCCCTTTTTTTCATTCTAGTGATTGACATCAGAAGGAATGGAGAAGATTAGAGATACAATCAAATACCTGTGACTAATTCCTCCCCCCTCCCTTTTTTTCTCTTTTTCCCCTGTTTTTCTAATTTTTAGAATAAGGGACGAAAGAGAAAGAATAAAAGTGGATTCAATGTTTGCAAGACTCGGGTTCAAATTCGAATTAAAGGAATTGAATAAATATGTACATATATGAAACATACGATAATAACTTTTATAGCGTATATTTTATATGGTCTTTAGTTAAATCAAGATGTAACCAAAGAAAAAAAAAGTTGATAATGTGTAATATAGAAAAAGAAATATAAAAAGTCTTGAATTTTATTAGTTATGATCCAAAAAATTTGTGTTCCGACTTTGAATTTTATCCGATTTATAGTTAAATTTAGATTTATTGATTAACTCAAATTCGATGCAAAAACCAAAAATTCCAATTCGAATATAATTCGATTTTGAATTGTAAAATAAAATAATTATACGGAATGTAATTGTAACGGTACAAAATATTAGGATAGATTCATATAATTTTGGACAGTCCTTAAGGAATGTATTGTTTTTTTTTTTTGAGTACAATGGGGGAACTTGGGAAGGGGACACACGCACTTGTATGAGATCGAATCCAAGTCATTCACCTTTAAACACATGTCTCAACTACTAGAGCACAAAATTGATCCTTTAAGGAATGTATTGTTACCAAACGGCTAAAGCATCATATACAGTAAAAAAAATCAGAACTTTCTTTCCGTCATTAATTATATCAGAGTAAGGAGATGTAATTTTAAAACCTTGAGAAGGACGTTAATTTGAATTTAATTAAATTAGTCATTTGAAAAAAATCTATAGTAAATCCTTAAATATTTTTTTTTTGTTGAGAAAATCCTTAAATATTCTTAATGATTAAAGCATCTGAGGTTCCAGCTTCACTGGTGAGAATAACATCTATAATATTATTATTATAGTCATAAACTTCTGAAGTTCGAACTTTCGTCAATGAGCCATGATCGTGGACAAAATTGAGAGGGCCATCAAATATTTATTTATTTCTGTCACGTGGAACAGTGTTTATTTATTTGTTTGTTTTTAAGTAATATCATAATTAATTACATATTCAATGAGTACCAATATTATTTTTTGAATTAATGAGTACCAATATTATTAACAATTAATTAATAATAAAAATAAACCATCAACAATTATCATAATCATTACTTATCGAAACATTACTATCAGACATCAGTAACATGATTAGTTGTACGTTGTAAAGCATATGCAGACCAGCAAATTTTATGTCATTAAAATCGTACCACGATTATGATTTTTAGTGATTTCAATAAATATGTACAGTATATTTTTATTAATTAATAGCACAAATATAGTATCGAATCCCATATATCTCTATAGATGGGAAATCAATACTGAATCACGTGGTCATTAGAATTTTGAGGATAGCCTTAGGTGTAAAATCACATGAACACATTATTAATCAAACTTTAGTAAATTGACTATATTCAAGTTATTGTGGGACAATAATATATTTGACTAATTTTTTAAATATTATAGCGGATTTTCTACTACTCGACTATTTCAACTCTTTAACTTTCCTCAAAAAAAAAAACTCTTTAACTACAAAGACTTTCTCAAACCCAAATCTTTCAAGCCAAAAAGGAGCTGGTTAGATGAGGAATATTTACTTCAATATTTATGTTGGTTGAATACTGAAAAAGCCAATTATCCATCCATTTGGGGGGAAGAAAGTTTGTCATAAGTTAAATGGTCTGTGCTTCCTCACATCACGGGGATGTAGCTCAAATGGTAGAGCGCTCGCTTTGCATGCGAGAGGCACGGGGTTCGATCCCCCGCATCTCCATGTTTTTTTGTGCTTAGCTGGCAGTTGCAGCACCTTCGTTAGACGGACAAAAATCTGTTTTTTTGGAGATTTAAATTCATTTAAGAATCCCCCGAATGGTTTTGGGTTATACAAGTGAGTAGCATTACATTTTAATAAACCTATTTAGTTTTTCGGGAAAAATGCAAAGTTAGTCCTGTATCTATATGGGTGTTGAAATATTAGTTCTGTAATTTTTGAAATTGCGATTTTAGTCCTGTATATTTTGCCTTTTTTGCAATTTTGGTCCCATAAGTTTTAGATTTGTGCAATTATGATCCTATAAGTTTTACGTTGATGCAAATTTGGTCCTAAGAGTTATTTCAATTTTTCAATTATTCTTAAAATACCCTTGATAGCGAAATAATCAATATACCTAAGATCAAGTTTAAAATGGTTCACAACCTATATTTTATTTAATTGAGTAGAATTTATTTAATATTTATTCTATATATTGCCTAATGATGGAATCATTTTAAATTTATGAATCCGGATCAAAATTCGTGATACGAGTTCAACATGTATTATTTCTTAATTATCAAAATACAAAAAACACGTACAAATATGCCAAAATTGGTTATTTTTAATAATAGGACCGAAATTACCACAATTAAAAAAATAAAAGAATAAAACTGTCAAATCCTAAATATTACATAATTAAAATTGTTATTTTTTATAAGGGATAAAATTGTCACAGGGCTAAAATTGAAACTTTAAAAGTTACAGGACTAATTTTGCAACACTCCTATAGATATAGGACCAATTTTGCAATTTTCCCTTAGTTTTTCTCTATTTGTTTATGGAAGATAATGGCCTTGTTTGTTTATGTTTCCAAGAGCCTATTTCCATTTTCCAACTATTCATAAAAGTAGAATCATGTTTGTCCATAAAATTTCCAATGGAAATCATCATTTTCATTTTCTATTTTTCACATAAAACAACATCTCAAACTTATAATTTTTATTCTCAAACTTATACACTACCCTACATCACTCATCAATCACTATTCTTATATTTTAACCCAATAATACATGTAGAATCCACCACTATCAACTCTATCAACTTAAAATATTACTATTTTTAAATTATATCTATCTAATGGGACCCACCACCTACAATCTTACAAATATAATATCATATATTCAAATTAAAATATTGAAAGTGGACCCCACCACTATAAACTTTTCAATTACTATATACATAAAATAATATTTCAAAACTACTCAACCAAACACAATCTCATTTTCAACCCTACATAAAATACATTTCAATTCATTCATCCAAACATAATTCCAATTTTCACACGAAAACCAATAAATTCTCAAAATTCTATTTTCAACTCCTGGAAATGGACCATGGAAACATAAACAAATAGGCCCATTAATATTTTTGTCATGCTCCCATTATATGTATATATCTAGTAACCCTACATTCCCCCCTCTCCCCCACCCCCCACCAGAAAAAAGAAGGATAAGAAAAGAAACAACACCATCAACACGTAGAATATTTTTTTTGAGAGACAAACACGTAGAATTTTGATTGCGTATCTTATCATGTTAATTTTTTGTCAAGTTTTATAATTATCCTTTTTATATTTTTTTTTCCTCAAATGATAGTTTTTTTTTATTAGAACAACTCAAATACGAGAACTACAACGACAATCGTAGCCAACTAGCTATGGGTCGACTTGACTAAAGATAAGCCAGACGGGATATTGGCAAGACCAATTCAAATCCAAATCACTATCCAAAAACTCCTCAAGGGAAACTAAAAACACTCCTACAATAGGAGACTTCAGCACTCCTCAATGGAGACTAACAAACACAGAACACTCGGGCACGAGCAACCATCACGCACTACAAGACAGACATCACTGACCCGCCTACTGACTTCACCCGGAAAAAAGAAACAACAAAAAAACAGAAAAACTACCAGCATCCAAATTAAAAGGCCAGAAAAAAAGATATGACAGAACAAAATAACGAAACCCAGGAGGAAGAAGGCAGTCCCTCACTCTCTAGCATCGCAGCCGTATTTCCACACCCATTAGCCGACCCCGTCGAACACCACATGACCGCCACAGCCAATGGCGGATTCCCCCCCCCCCATTTATAAAAAAAATAAAAACATTTACACTATATTTAAAAAAAATAAAATTATATTAAGTATATTTTATATGATTTTCTTATCCGGTCCATCCCACTTTCGTGTATCGGCCCACCCCGAAAAATTTCTGGTTCCGCCTTGGCCACAGCCACACCCCAAACCAGGACATCACTACCATAGATCTGAAACCCGATCCTCCAAAGCTCCACCATCGTCGACAACCATGGAGATTGCAGAAAGATCGAAAGTTGGGGGCAAAAGATTACACCCCAGGCAAATCTAGACAACAAAAACATGGGGATTGGGGAGGGGGCTGGCGGCACACGCCGGCCGGAGACAGGGGAGGGGGGAAGTTGACTACGATGGAGAGAGGGAGAGCAACAAGCAACTGGTTAATGGAGAGAGGGTTGGGTTTAGAGAGAATTTTTCTATCAGAAAGGGTTAATTATCCTTTCAATATCAATGTAAATTTTACATCACATGTACATATATCATAATGCACGGATTGAAAGATTGTGTGTGTGTGTGTACAGATATATGATTTTTTTAGTTCCTAACATTATAAGCCCAGCCAAACACTCTCTAAATCAGAAACCAAGGGAGTACTTGCTTGTAAAAGAGTTTTCATCCCTTCTATTTTTTGGACAAACTTTTACATGGATATATGATTGCTTATGAAAATTTTTAAAAAGCACATTGTTCTCTTTTCTCATTTTTCAAATCATCAATCACATCCAATTATAATTTAAACAAAAAAATATAACATCAACTATCATTATTATACAATCATATTCACAAATATTCTATTCACTCTCTCTTATTTTTCAAATCACCAATCAAATCTAATTACTATTATACTAAAAAAACTATCACATCAACTATCATCATCACATTTTCATCTTATATCCAATCACACTTTCAAAATTTATTCTCATTTTTTAAAATAATTATTTCACACTATCTCTCTAAAAGTAAAAATGAGCGGAACGAAAGGTCAAACAATCACTCCTTAACCATTCAAGCGGATTTGTAATTTTATTCATGGATAAGTGGATAAATACACAAATTCCGTAAATGTAAATGTATATATCATACAAATACAAGTAGGATAGTCATATTACAAAATAGAGAATTTCAAAAAGAGAGAAGGGTGACAATTGGATGGGACGGATGGAGAAAGACAGAAAGCTGGTAATTTTTGTTTATGTAATTAAACAATAGATTTTTTCTGTCAGCAAAACTTGCACCATGTTTATCAAGTGCTGAACACATCAAAGATCAATGTGTAGTGTAATCCTCTTCGGACTAGAAATATCCAATCGCTGCCTGGTACACCTGTATCCCCAAACGGAGCACTACATTATAGAGATCTTGAATTAGAAATGGCCCCAGTTGGTTTCACGTCTCATTTCACACC
Organism: Rehmannia glutinosa; assembly: GCA_016081115.2. Lineage (NCBI taxonomy): Eukaryota > Viridiplantae > Streptophyta > Magnoliopsida > Lamiales > Orobanchaceae > Rehmannia > Rehmannia glutinosa. Next base: position 382,995 of record JABTTQ020001342.1, on the reverse strand, counting down.
GAAGGCCACTGAATCACAAAAAACGTAGTGTTAAAGGAACTGTAATTGCAAAATCAAATCAGCAGGAAAAAACAAGAATGCTAAATGAGGAAGACAGCATTTAAAGGGTAAATTCATTTATGGTTGCTGCACAGAGTGCTTGAACCAGGGTAAATTCATTTATTTCCGGAGTTTAAAATCGTTTGTAAAGCCAAATCAAAGCTTTAAAAAAATTAGAAGGAAATATTCCCTCCGTCCCAAATATATAGTCCAGTTTGACTTTTCACACAGATTAAGAAAAGTATTGGAAACTACAAATATGTTAAATATTTACTTTTTTTTTTGAAAACATTAAATATTTACTTGATTTGTCCTTATTTAATGAATAGTGTAAATTATAAAATAGAAAACCTGAGCAGATGTCCTAGGGTTTCCCTTAGCGCCCCGTTCTCTCCTCCGTCTCGTCCATCCTGACTTTCGTCACGGTGGATCCTGTCTCTCCCTTGTTTTCCCCCCTTCCCCGTCTTCTGTCTTCTCCCTCTCTGTGCTTGTGTTTTGCAGGTCTCGCTGGAAGTATCGACTCCGACAGACGACTGCTTCTCTGCCTGGATTCTCCCGTGCTTGGTCTGCTCGTCGCTGGGCAATAATCTCACCATGAACGGCGATCTTTCATCCCTCTACGCTAACCTATCCCTCAACGACGATGAGAAAATTGAGATCCCAACATACAACATAAATCTGGATGAATTGGAAGGATCTAACCTCCTTGTCGGAAGGGTTCTTGCCAATCGCACGATCAATTTCGAATCTATATCCTCGGTGTTCAAACAGTTATGGAACCCTCGTCACGGTATTTCTTGCAAGTCATTGGGTAATAACACGACTTTGTTCATGTTTCGCAACGTTATTGATATGAAGAAAGTGCTTAACGGATCCCCGTGGTTATTTGATAAATCATTACTCGCTCTATCGGAAGCCCGTGCATCTCAGATTGGTTCTAAATTTGAGGTTTCGACGTGCTAATTCTGGATTCAGATTCATGATCTCCCCATTGGCCTTATGAATAAGTCTTTTGCTGAATCTTCGGGTAACACTATCGGTAAATTATATGGCGGTTGACGCGGATTCAGATGGTTGCACATTCGGAAGATTTCTACGAATTCGAGTGGATCTGGACATTAACAAACCGCTCCGTAGGGTTCTTAAAACCACGTTCATGGGTAACGAATGTGTGCTTCCTATCAAATATGAACGGCTTCCCAATTTCTGTTATTTTTGTGGCAAGATCGGACACGGCGAAAGTGAATGCGAATCTCGTATCCTCAACCCACCGGAATCTCCCTTCATCCCGTCATACGGCTCGTGGCTCCGCGCCGGCGCGGTCGGAAACCCCTTTTCCAGCCCTACCCCCCGATCCACATCACAAAATAGCCAACCCGTAAACCCTAACTCCACAAACCCTAATCAGCCTAACCCTAACCCCCCACAACCCAATACAGTTACCACCCACAACCAACACCCACGATCTCCACCCTCTCCCCACAATCATGAATTGGCTATCATTCCCTCCCATAATCTGAATACCCACCCCAGAGAACCCTCCATCTCTTCTCCCCCACCTATCGCACGTCATCACCAAACACCTCATAATATTTCCCATGCACAGCTCCCTAACCCCAACGTACCCCCCACTTCCCATAATGAATACATACATAACCCCACGTCCCTTCATCCCACAAACATGACATCGCCACCTCGTCTCACGGTTTCTTCTCATGTCTCTTCCCCCTCCCACTCTCACACCCTTCTCATAACTCCCCCATCTTCTCCAAATCACTCTCAGATTCCTACAACAGACACCTCTCCCTCGAGCCCTTTCCTTGTTCCGGTCGGCATGGAACTCGACTCTCCGGCCCGTAAAATTGCTCGTAAAATCGTATCCATCAAAAAATGCATCCACACATCCAAACATACCCCAGCCCCTTCCCCCTCCGTCGACAACCCACCGGCCACTTCTTCTAAAAGAAAACTTCCTAGCAGTTCTCAATCTTCCACCCCCAATCTGAAATTCCCCAACCTTCTCGCGGCAAAAATCGAAATTTCAATCTAAAGGCTCTACTACTCGCTCTACTCCAACGGCGGAGATTGGCAATAGCCAATCCCGCCGATCCCAATGAGTCTTTTAAGCTAGAATTGCCGAGGGCTTGGGAACCCTCAGACAATTCAAGAGCTACGTGAGTTTGTTCGTAGTAAAGTACCCCATCTGGTGTTTTTGTGTGAAACCAAATGCAAGGCATCAATAGTCGATAAAATTAAGCACTCTCTTAATATGTTCGGTTTTGTGGTTGATTCTCGGGGCCGCTCGGGCGGTCTTGCTTTACTCTGGCAGAAAAATATTTTGGTCTCCCTTCGTAGTTTCTGGGACAGATTTATTGATGCAGATGTGGATATCTTGGGACAATCATTCCGTTTCACTGGTGTATATGGGGAACCTAATGTTAATTTACGCCGAACTAGCTGGGATCTTATACGCCGGCTACGTTTCACCCCGGAAACACCATGGATTATGTGCGGGGATTTCAATGAAGTTCTTGCTCAAAATGAATTTCAAGGAGTTCATTTACGAGCTGATTGGCAGATGAATTTGTTTCGTGATACTCTTTCTTATCTCAACATGTGCGATCTTGGTTTTGAGGGGCCCCCTTTCACATGGGACCGCCTCTCGGTTCAACCTTTTACCCAGCGGGCTCGGCTTGACCGGGCTTTATGCAATCCGAGTTGGAAAGATTTATTCTCTTAGAGTCGTGTTGTGCACCATCCCACTTATTTCTCGGACCATACGCTTCTTCATATCCAAATCAGAAACCACGACCCAAACATATATCGAGGTGTAAGAGATGGCCTTTTCGCTTCGAGGCTCTTTGGGTTCGGGTTAAGGACTGTGAAGATATCATCAAAAATAGTTGGGACTGTGATACGGGTCCGCTCTCGGAAAAGCTACATAATTGTTCTATTGGTCTCATGAATTGGGGAAGGCATCACAAGGACGAGCTGGAAATTACCATCAAAAATCTTAAAGAGAAAATTGCATCCCTCCGGCGTGGGAGGATTTTGGAATCAGTCAAATCCGAATTACTGGAACTCAATAGCCGATTGGAAGTTAATTTGGATTTATTGGATCTTAAATGGAAGCAACGCGCGAAGTTGCATTGGTATAAAGAGAGAGACAGAAACACCCGTTTTTTCCATACCCAAGCGAGTAAACGGAAGTAAATTAATACCATTTCCCACCTCATTGACGGATCCGGCCGTCTCCAGGACTCCCCCGAGGGCATTGAACAAGTTATCGTTGATTATTTTGGAAACCTCTTCTCCTCATCGGAACCATCCTCCACCACTATTGCCCAAGCTATGCGCATACTAACCTCGAGGGTTTCACAGGCTATGAATCAATTGTTGTCGGAGCCGTTCACTGAAAGGGAGATCATCAAAGCACTGAAGCACCCTTTCAAATCGCCTGGCCCTGACGGTATGAGCCCTATCTTTTTTCAGAAATTCTGGCATATAGTTGGTAAGGATGTTGTCGACTTTGTTTTGAACTTCTTGAATAAGCGCATCATTGATCATAATATGAATTTTACGCATATTGTGCTTATCCCTAACACTAAGGTCAACAGCCCGGAGCTTATTACCCAATTCCGACCTATCAGCCTGTGTAATATCACCTATAAGCTAGCGTCTAAGGTCCTTGCTAACCGCCTCAAAATAGTCCTCCCGTATATAATATCTGAATCCCAATCAACCTTCGTCCCGGGTCGTCTTATTATCGATAATGTCCTTCTCGCCTATGAGACTCATCACTACATGCTCACCAAACCCCCTTCGAAAACCAGGCTCATGTCTATTAAACTAGATATGAGCAAGGCTTTCGATAGGATCGAATGGAATTTCCTCCGCCATACATTGGTCACCATGGGTTTTAATAATGATTTTGTCGGCCTTATCATGTCCTGTGTGTCTAGCGCTAAATTCTCCTTCCTTTTGAATGGTATTGAATTTGGTAATCTTACTCCGAATAGGGGAATCCGACAAGGAGATCCCCTTTCGCCTTATATTTTCATCATTTGCTCGAAAGTGTTCTCTTGTATTTTGACAGGACTTACAGATATGCCAAAAAATTCACGGTATCGCTGTCCATTGCTCGGCCCCTCGCATCTCTTCTTCTTCGCAGATGACACCCTTCTTTTCGGGAATGCATCCATTGAGGAAGCCAGGTACTTGAAATATGCTATCAACCTCTTCGAGAGCGTCTCCGGGCAGTCGATTAACTTGGATAAGTCTGGGGTTTATTTTAGTGGTGACGTACCAGCCACTATGCGACGCGCAATCCTGGACATTCTCGGTTTCAAAGAGGTTGACAACCACGGAAAATATCTCGGACTCCCAAGTGTTATTAGCCGCAACAAAAAGGAAATTTTTGGTTATATCAAGGATAAAATTTGGCATCGCATTCAAAGCTGGTCGACTTCCTATTTTTCGAAGGCGGGGAAAGAAATTTTAATCAAATCTGCTTCAGGCGATCCCCACTTATGCGATGAGTTGTTTTAAATTCCCTAACACCGTTATCTCGAAATTCAGCGGCTCATTGCTTCTTTCTGGTGGGGCAACACACCCTCGAGCCGAGAAAATTCACTGGTCGTCTTGGGATTCGATGGCACATCGGAAGGAATTGGGCGGTTTGGGTTTCAGATCCTTTAAAGCTTTCAATTTAGCGCTTTTATCCAAGCAAGCATGGCGTATTCTCACGAATCCGTCCTTGCTTATTGCTCGGGTCTTCAAGGCGAAATATTTTAATAACAACACATTCATGGAGGCGCAGCTCGGTCACCCCTCCTGGGCTTGGCGTAGCATCATTCATGGTCAAAGAGTACTCAAGCTTGGGTGTCTTAAACGTATTCTTCGGGTAATAATAGTAAAATCTGGGGAGATGCTTGGATTCCAAAACCGCCTTTTATTTTGAGGTCTCAGCCCCCTGCACATGTCCATGTTGGCATGCCTGTTTCGTCCCTCATTGACGAAGCTTCACGTTCGGGGAATTTGGCACTCCTTAACGACTTTTTCTTGACTGACGAAGCTGAATTAATTCTTTCGATCCCTCTCAGTTTAGAAGTGGGTCCGGACATGTGGTATTGGTTCTATAATAAGAACGGCAAATTTTCGGTTAAATCGACATACCATCTCACTATTGATAATCCGCATGTTTTTGCCGAGGCAACTGAATTCGGGCATCTAGCTCGGGGCCTTCCCCGTTGTGGAAAGAACTCTGGTCGCTTAAGATTCCTGGCCGTATTATTCACTTTGGATGGAAGTTCCTCACCCGCACTCTCTCTTGCCCTTGCGCAGCACAAGTTTGGTATCTTGCTGGCCTCTCGGACACGATTGCTATGTTCAAGCAAGAATCTGGAGACTACTGGCTTAGAGACATTATTCTATCGCGGCCTTCGGACGTAAGTGCTTTTGTGCTTACCTTATGCAGCGGGATTTGGCAGTCATTCAACCAGACCGTCTTCGAAGATACACCGGCAGCGCCAATCGGCATCGTCTCATCCGCTAGCCTTACCATGTCCACATTTCGGGATGCTCGTATTTGGCCGGAAAGACCCTCGCAATCCCTCTCAACTCACCCACTGAAAAATGCCCTCCCGGGTACCCACGTTTTCTTCGATGGCGCGATCACCATAGCAGGGCGCTGTGCGGGTGTGGGGGTTTGTTTTGTTTCTTCGGATGGCAGATTTATTCATGGTTATGCGAAGTGCTTTTCTGGCATCATGAACCCAGACGTGGCGGAAGCTTTAGCACTCCGGGAGGCTGTCAAGTTAGCTATAACTCTCAAACACCCGTCGGTCTCTTTCCTCGGGGACTCTGCTAATACCATTCTTGCGGCTTCAGGATCTGTTGAGCCTCTCTCGGACGTTGTGACTATTTTAGCGGACGTTAAGAACATGATTGTGTCGTTGAATTTTGGGGGTTTCTTTTGGATTCCTAGACTAGAGAATTTTATCGCCCACGAGTTTGCCCACTTTGCGAAATTGAATCTTTGTTCGGGGACCTCGTGGGACCATCCTCCTGACTTTTTGTCTCATTCGGTGTTGGACCGGTTCTAGTAATTTTAATACAGTTATTTTCCTTTCAAAAAAAAATTTATAAAATCCATATTAAATGGGGTTATAATAGTAAAATAATGGAAAAAGTACTATTAAATATAGAAAATGGACTATATATTTGGGACATCCCAAAAAAAATAGTGGACTAGATATTTGGGATGGATGGAGTACATGATATCATGCTTTACGGGCCACGTTGTTGTAAGTCCAAGCGGCTACGATAATCTAGAGGGGGGGTGAATAGATTATCTCCATCTTTTCGATTTATCCCTTTTTTTAAACTTAAATGCGCCAAGACAATATAAAGGTGCGGAATGTAAAAAGCACGCGTCGATTTATAGAGCTTCACCCCACCTAGGGACTACGTGCTCTACCACCCCAAAGATTCTCTGATGGATTTCAAAAGAAAAAGAATTTTATTAATCACCAAAATTAATACAAATTCAACTTACAACACCTTGAAGAGCACCACACTCTTCTTCAACACCACCTTTGGAGATTACCACAATCTCCCTTTGAAGATTACCACAATCTTCAATTGCACCTTGTGAAGATCACCACAATCTTCAACCTTGAAGAGCTCCACACTCTTCAACACCTCAACAAAGAAGATTACCACAATCTTCTTGCACCTAACACCTAGATCACCCAGTGTGTTCTTACCACAAGAACACTCACAAGGATATCTTGTGTTGAATGACAAACCCAAAATTCAAGATTACAACTCGATAAAGAATTATACAACTTTGAAGTGCAAGTGTAATCAATGAATCAAGCCTAGACCTCAAGATGTGAAAGTGAAATACTTAGGCTATTACAACAAGAATGTTGAAAATGAAAGCTTAGAGAAATTTAGAATTTCTTGTTGTTGTGTTTGCTTGTGTTGTTGTACTTTGTGTCTCCAATTCATCCTCTATTTATAGGAGAGTCTTCACAAACATAGGCTCCTCCTCTTTCAATTTTGTCTACTTGCAAAAAGAGATCACAAGATGTAGAAATAGTGTACAAAATAGAAAAGCAAATCTAGTTGTCAGTATGTTCAATCTGGTACAAATTTTCTTTGTCAAAAGTTTACACAGTGCGACGTCGCCCTATAAAAATTTCGAACGTTGGAAGAGTTTTGTCACGATCCGGACACCGGAGTCGGCCCAGGTCAGGGGTCGACGGTCGCCCAGGTGCGGGCGATCGCCTTAGGTGACCGACTTGCCGCCCTTGTCCCCCCTCCTCTTGTTTTTGTTCCCGATGTTCTTTGTTTCAATTCTCAACACTTTCAGTGTACGGTTGCCCTATGTGCGACGGCCGTCCCTCCAATTTGAAATGTTGTCCGATTTTTATCAAAAATAAACTTCAAGAAATACTCCAAAAAATTAGTAAAAACATTTTAAATCACTTGGGAGTATTTGGACAACATTTATAAACATTGTTTTGGTGCAAAGACCAATTTAAACAAAACCATCAAAAGTGTTGTCTGTTTTTATCGAATAATAAATTCTAAGAAATACTCCAAAAATTAGTAAAAACATTTTAAATCATTTAGGAGTATTTGGACAACATTTAGAAACATTGTTTTGATGTAAAAACACATTGACATAAAACCATTAATAGCGTTGTCCAATTTTGTCGAAAACAAACTTGATGAAATACTCCGAAAAATATTAAAACCACTTTTAAATCATTTTAGGAGTATTTGGACAACCTTTAAAAAACATTGTTTTGGTGTAAAAACAAAATCATCAAAATCATGATAAAACCATTTATCAAACAATCTCCCCCTTTTTGATGATTACAAACCAAAACAATTCAACAAGGCCGATTTTGAAAACAAAACAATTTTGAGAGGCGATTTTGAAAACAAAACAAGTTTTCCGGTCAAAAATAAATATCCGTTGAGAGCGACAACATTCCGTGCAATATAAACACAAGGATGGGAGTAGAGATATCCAAATACATATAGCAAATGCTCCCCCTATCAACATGCACAACAATAATAATATAGAAGCAACTTAAACATAAGCTAAAACCTTAGCTTTTCGATATTGAGCTTAAGTATCAAAAACTTAAAAGCTCCCCCTGTCAAAGAGACATCATTAGAAACATATACAAGTCCATACTACAACCAATGGACCAAAAATCATACGCACAATTATACGCAACCATAATACACTAAGTGGACTAAATATGATTCACAACTTATGGCTTTACATAGCCACAACTTATAGCTTCTTTTTCGTTAAGCTTATCTTAGCTTCTATGAGCTAAAGAGCTTATAACCTGTTTCTCCCCCTTTGGAATCATCAAAAAGAATGTTAGCACGATAAATACATCATATATTCATATCAAAGTACGCAAATAAACCGATGTATCGAGCTATTTGAACATTAAAGCTTATAAACCAACTAGGAGGGAAAAGTCGAATCATACGACTTGTAGAAGCTTATGAAAACTCATTTGAGAAACAAAACATGATCTCTATAAATATATAAGTCTTTTGAAATCGAGAGAATCATGTAGGTGATGAATTTTTCATTGAAACGTTTTATCGAGCACTTGGCGGGCATCAAAGATTGAAAAAGATATATATAGCCCTTGTAAATGAAATCAAGCCAAATTTTTCATCACCAATTCAAGTCAAACAAATATCATTTATCAACGATTAATAAGCTCATCACATATATATATGAAATGCATCAAGAAAAATACATATAAGCCACAAACTCAAGGGTTCAACCCAATTGAGCTAAAGAGAGTGAAATTCTTACCATTCAATCGGTAAAGACGAGCAATGATGATGATAATCGAGCTAGATAATCCCCAAACTATGTAATGCATGCAACAAAACACATTTGAAGTGAAATGTATGTGCAAATGACAAAGGGGACGAAAAATGGACAAAATAAGCCAAAATGGCTAAGTCTAGAAATCAGAGACATTTTAACCAAAAAACTGGCTAGGGCGACCGGTCGATCCAGGGGGCGACCGGTCGGCCCCTGCCCTGGCAGCCCACTGTCCGTTTAATTTTACAAAATCCGGAATATGATCCAAAAATCCGATTTTTCGCCCCTAAGTTTTAAAACGTGCAAAATGCAAACGTAGACCTAATTCAATATACATTATGTCATAATCAAGCTCGAAATGAGGTAAAATACTCAGCGGTAGGCGATTAAGAAGTCCGCGTGTTATCCTTGAGACGGAATTAAACACATCTCAAGTTTTTTGTTAAAAACGCAATCCCTTTTAAAAGAAATATCGAATCTCAATATTTTAGTTCGATTATGACGAACCATATTTTGAATACGAATAATCGTATAATAAATACCGGACTTGTTATCCCCGAAAAAGTAAGAACGTTTTAAAGCCTTTGGATACAACAAGTCATAAGAAGAAGTGCCTTTCAAATATTTGAAAATTTCTTTTAATGGCACTTTAATGAGATTCGTTGGGATAGTTTTTGAAGTCGAGCATATAGACATAAGGCATATGGAATGTCGAGTCTATAGGAATTCTACAAGAAAACATACCTCGAATTTGTTTTGTCGACCGACATGCCTTTCTCAACCTTTGTCGATTTTTATATTGGTAGCCATAGAGGTTGAGATTTTTTTCTTCTTTCTTCAATGCCTAACTCCTTCAAGAGTTCTTTTGAAATTATCTCCATCTTCTTGGCATTGAATAATTTGATGTCCAATGAAGAACTTTGAGCTCCCCCATCATGCTCATCTCAAGTTCACCTACATCAACTTAGAAAAATTTCTTGCACAAAATTTTCATTAGTAGCACCAAAATTATTCTCATAAATATGCACAAGTAAACACTCTTGCCCTTTTTCAAAAAACAACTCAAGTAATATAAGCTTTACCTCTTGTGAAACCATTTAGCAAAAAATAGCTAAGTCTATCATACTATACCATACAAGGCCTAAAAAAAAAATCATTTGGCCTAGAAAAATTATAAACTCCGATAGACTTCTTTTTAGAATAACACCATTTAGAAAATAGGATTAAACATCCATTTGGTAAAGCTTGAAATTTTCTTAAACCAAGAATGGGCAAGTCAAATACGAATAATATCAAAACATGCTATGAATACAAATGATTCATCAAAATTATTTACCTTCTTCTCGAAAATACCTTCGAGCTACTAATCTTGCCTTAGTTCGACCAATGTTGCCTTGGTCATCGAGTTTGTTTCGGAATACCCTTTTTGTCTTCTTCTTCACTATTATCATTGAGCATCCAATTGATCTATGGTGTTCTTCAATAGAACATTTTCATCCAAAAATTTGGAGTACTTCCTTTTTCATTCTCAATAGATCTACACAACTCAACAAATTTATTAACGGCATCGCTTATATAAGCATGAAAAATAGCCCACTTGTAAGTCCAAGCATAATAACATGCCTCAATAGTCAATCACAAAATATCTTGCATAAAAGTATAGTGAAAATAGACACTATAAGTATAAACCATGAAGCAAGAAAACATATATTATGCAAGAAACTCATCAACTCTTAAATTGAAACAAGTAAGTTCAAATAAGCTTAAGCAAGCTATATAAGGTCTCTTTTGAAATTTGAAACTCCTAGAGAATATAGTTGAGACCTCATTTAAAAAAAAATATTTGAACAATAATTGACAAAGCAAATATGTGCCATCAAATATCGAATAGAGCCTTTCAAACAATCTAAAAATCCTCTTAATAGCACTTGTATGAAATACTATGAAAAACAAGCACATAGGCACATGGCAAAACATATATCGAGTCTATAAGAGTAAGAATAACACAAGTAAACGTACCTCGATAATTTATGCCTTTCTTGACAAATAATGACGTAAATGGCCATTTGTGAAAATATATGAATCCTACACAATTCTTAAAACAAGTCTAGGACAAATCATCATGATAAAAGTGTAGGCTTAGAAATATCACAAGTAAGCTCATGCCATAAAAATCCATATGAGATGATAAGACATTATAGTCAAAAAAAATGCACAAGAGTTTTAAAAACATCATATAAGGTCTTCTTTTTCCAAAAAAACTTTAAAAGCACAAATATATATTGAAGACCTCAATTTAAAACCAAAATACTTGAAAACTCATTTTGCAAATAGATACAAATAAAACATGCATAACAAATTAAAATGCATATTTAAATAGGGAGATACGGGTTACCAATTACGCCGTTTCCATGGGTTGTGCCGTTCCCATTGTTGATGATATCTTCCCCTTGAGAAGTCACTTTGTTGATGATGACTTCCTTGATTACTCCATTCCCAAGGTTTGTTACCTTCCCATTGTTGATAGTTTCTCCTTCTTTGAAAATCATCTTGTTGATGATGTCTTTGCCATTTCCAAGGATTTTGTTCTTCCCATTTTTGATTATATCCTCTTCTTGGAAATTGACTTTGTTGGAAATGTTTTCTCCTTCTTTGATCAAATGAAATGGTCATTTGATGTCTTCTTGGCGGTATGAATTTTCTTCGATCATTATTTCACGGTACCTAATATAACATCGTTTCGTGGTACCCTCATGTGTTTGGGTCCTTTGGGATTAGCTTTGAGACTTTTAGGTCTCCAATGATAATTAGAGCTATTTCTAGCCCGACAAAAATTAGCCGTATGATCCTTTTTACCGCAATAAAAACATGTAACAATTTTTGGAGCATAATGACCAACATCTTGAGACTTGATTTCTTTTCACAAGATTAACAACAATAGGCTCATTATCAAGTTCTCGTTTCAAATTATCACAACTAAGAACATCAACATTATTGGTCAATTTATTGGTACCCAAGTTGGATTTAAGTAAATCATTTTTCATGCATTTCATATCCTCAACAAGAGTACTATTTTCTTTCTCAAGGTTTCTAACCTTATCAAGTGTGGTGGTGTGAGCACATGATAGTGATTCATAGGAAGTAAATAAACTATCCTTATCATTTTTCAAAACAATGAATTCCTTTTTTCAAATTTTTGTACTTAACAAGCAAGTTTTGGAATTCATCTTGTAGCTCATCAAAATCATTTTGTAAATCACTATAATCATTAACATAAGAGGTAGATGGTTTAGAACTTACTCGTCTTCTTCTTTGATGCCCATAAGGCATTTTTCGACTTCATCATCGGAAGTTGTAAAAGGCTTGTTCCTTGAATTTGACTTTGTATCCCTTTGAGAAGTAGATGCTTTTGTTTGACTCCTTTCATTTGCATATACTTCATAGGTGGCTTCTAATTTTTGCCATGCTTCATGTGCCGATCGAATTCCTACAATATGTTCATATTCCAAATTAGTAAGTGAACAATGCAAAATATTTAGAGCCTTACCATTTAAAGAGATGATTTTCTTCTCTTCATCATTGAGCTCTTTGAAGGCTTTGGTGGTATGTGGTGTGTCCTTCGTCGGAATGGATTCTCCATTGATGACGGTGTTCCAAATATCGAACCCGCAACTTTGTAAATAGCACTCCATTCTTTCTTTCCAAAATGTATAATTTTTGGAATCGAACCGAGGTGGCTTGGTGGTGGAGGCGCCTTCATTCGTAGCCGACGGTCGTTCCTCTTCACTCGCGATGTGAAACGAGCTTGCCGAAGAGTTTGGCTCTGATACCACTTGTAAGTCCAAGCGGCTACGATAATCTAGAGGGGGGGTGAATAGATTATCTCCATCTTTTCGATTTATCCCTCTTTTTAAACTTAAATGCGCCAAGACAATATAAAGGTGCGGAATGTAAAAAGCACGCGTCGATTTATAGAGCTTCACCCCACCTAGGGACTACGTGCTCTACCACCCCAGTATCTCCGGGATGGATTTCAAAAAGAAAAAGAATTTTATTAATCACCAAAATTAATACAAATTCAACTTACAACACCTTGAAGAGCACCACACTCTTCTTCAACACCACCTTTGGAGATTACCACAATCTCCCTTTGAAGATTACCACAATCTTCAATTGCACCTTGTGAAGATCACCACAATCTTCAACCTTGAAGAGCACCACACTCTTCAACACCTCAACAAGAAGATTACCACAATCTTCTTGCACCTAACACCTAGATCACCCAAGTGTGTTCTTACCACAAGAACACTCACAAGGATATCTTGTGTTGAATGACAAACCCAAAATTCAAGATTACAACTCGATAAAGAATTATACAACTTTGAAGTGCAAGTGTAATCAATGAATCAAGCCTAGACCTCAAGATGTGAAAGTGAAATACTTAGGCTATTACAACAAGAATGTTGAAAATGAAAGCTTAGAGAAATTTGCAGAATTTCTTGTTGTTGTGTTTGCTTGTGTTGTTGTACTTTGTGTCTCCAATTCATCCTCTATTTATAGGAGAGTCTTCACAAACATAGGCTCCTCCTCTTTCAATTTTGTCTGCAAAAAGAGGATCACAAGATGTAGAAATAGTGTACAAAATAGAAAAGCAAATCTAGTTGTCTGTATGTTCAACGGTACAAATTTTCTTTGTCAAAAGTTTACACAACATGACCGTCGCTATAAAAATTTCGAACGTTGGAAGAGTTTCGATGCGATCCAGACACAAATCGGAGGGGTCGGCCGGTCGGGGGTGCGACCGGTCGCCCTAGGGTGCGACCGGTCGCCCCCTTGGTTGACCGGTCCCCCTCCTCTTGTTTTTGTTCCCAGTGTTCTTTGTTTCAATTCTCAACACTTTCAGGTACCGGTTGCCCTATGTGCGACCGGTCGTCCTCCAATTTGAAATGTTGTCCGATTTTTATCAAAAATAAACTTCAAGAAATACTCCAAAAAATTAGTAAAAACATTTTAAATCACTTGGGAGTATTTGGACAACATTTATAAACATTGTTTTGGTGCAAAGACCAATTTAAACAAAACCATCAAAAGTGTTGTCTGTTTTTATCGAATAATAAATTCTAAGAAATACTCCAAAAATTAGTAAAAACATTTTAAATCATTTAGGAGTATTTGGACAACATTTAGAAACATTGTTTTGATGTAAAAACACATTGACATAAAACCATTAATAGCGTTGTCCAATTTTGTCGAAAACAAACTTTATGAAATACTCCGGAAAATATTAAAACCACTTTTAAATCATTTTAGGAGTATTTGGACAACCTTTAAAAAATATTGTTTTGGTGTAAAAATAAAATCATCAAAATCATGATAAAACCATTTATCAAACAGTTGTATGTCAAATATACTAGCACTGTAAGAAGGGATATTTAAGTTTTGACAATAAACATCTATACATGTGTTGGCATAGATGTATTATACATAATTACATATGGTGGAAGAATATGCATCCCTATGCAGATTCGTTTATTTTTCCTATGAATAGGAAGGTTAAAAAATGTTAAACTTTGTGTTTGGGCATAATGTTTTTGCTGTGTATTCTTCTCTCAAGGAGGAAAAAATATATAGAGTATTACAAGTTACAAATTTGATACGTATCCTAAATTAATGGATTACATTGAGGAGTAAATCACAAATCTTTCTAAATTTGTCTCCCTATAATTATGTTATTGGCAATTATCCCTATAATCACGTCAGCACTCCCCCTCAAGTTGGTGTAAAGATGTCTTCTAGGCCCAACTTGTCTAGTGATTTCCGAAAGGCTTTAACAGGAACTGCATGTGTTAAAACATCTGCTACCTGCTCACTAGAGCGAACAAAGGGAATGTCAACCAACCTTTGGTTAAGCTTTTCCTTTATGAAGTGTCTATCTACTTCAATGTGTTTGGTTCGGTCATGTTGCACTTATGTCTAGTTTTGCAGAGGCTTTGGGAGAAGAAGTTATTCGCGAAGTTTAGTAAGTGTGAGTTCTGGTTGGACAATGTTCCTTTCTTGGGCCACATTGTTTCTCGAGATGGGATTTCTGTGGACCCTAGTAAGGTTGAGGTGGTACAATATTGGCCAACACCGGCGAACATAGGAGAGGTTCATAGCTTCCTTGGGTTAGCTGGATACTAAAGAAGATTCATCGAAGGTTTTGCAAGGATCTCCACACCACTAACTCAGCTAACGAGAAAGAATGTTAAGTTTCAGTGGGACGATAAGTGTGAAAGGAGCTTCATAGAGTTGAAAGAGAGGTTGACGACGGCTCCTATCTTTACGCTGCTGAATGGGGTCGACGGGTTCGCTATCTACAGTGACGCCTCACTTAAAGGTTTAGGGTGTGTTCTGATGCAACAAGGGAAGGTAATTACATATGCTTCTAGACAATTGAAGGATTACGAGAAAATTTATCCAACTCATGATTTGGAGTTAGCAGCTGTGGTTTTTGCTTTGAAGATATGGCGACATTACTTATACGGGATTAGATGTGAAATTTACACTAATCATAAAAGCCTCAAATACTTCTTCGCTCAAAAAGAGCTTAACATGAGGCAACGCAGATGGCTTGAATTAGTAAAAGACTACGATCGTGTTATTAATTACCATCCAGGAAAAGCTAACGTGGTGGCAGATGCTTTGAGCCGTAAGGGTCGAGGGACTATTTGTGCCTTGCAGACGATTCAAAAGCCACTACTGAAAGACATGCAGAGCTTTGAGTTGGAAATTCTATCTCAAGAGAAGTTGAATTATTTGGCTACCCTGACCTTGCAACCGTCAATTCTGGAAAGAATAAAAGTTGCACAGCTGAGTGATCTGAAGTTGGTAAAGATTCGTTCAGAGGTTGTTGAAGGAAAATGTGATGACTATGTGATAACGGCAGATGGGGCATTACGTTTGGGTACTAAGCTTGCTGTTCCGAACAACGAAGAGTTGAAATTAGAGATTTTGAAGGAATCTCATAACGCCCCTTACTCCATTCACCCCGGGGGCACAAAAATGAAACACGAGCTCAGTAAGCATTTCTCATGGGTCGGCATGAAGAAAGATGTGGCATCATATGTTCAGAGATGTCTTACTTGTCAGCAAGTCAAGGCGGAACAACAGAGGCCTTCTGGTCTATTGCAACCACTGATGATTCCCCAGTGAAAGTGGGAGCGTGTCAGCATGGATTTTGTAGTGGGACTACCAAAGACAAAGGTGGGATTCAACTCTATTTGGGTTATAGTTGATTGTCTCACTAAGTCTGCGCATTTCTTACCAGTAAAAAAGATGTACAATATGGAGAAATATGCAGAGTTGTACATATCCGAGATAGTTCGATTGCATGGAGTACTGTTATCTATTGTGTCAGATTGAGACCCTAAGTTCACCTCCATGTTCTGGAAAAGCCTACACCGAGCCATGGGTACCCAACTGAGTTTCAGTACAGCCTTTCATCCACAAACAGATGGCCAACCGGAGAGAACAATTCAAACACTCGAAGATATGCTCCGAGCTTGTGTGATAGATTTTAGGGTACTTGGGACAAGTTTTTGCCGTTAGTGGAATTTTCATACAACAATAGTTATCAGGCCTCCATCAGGATGGCTCCGTATGAGGCATTGTACGGGAGGAAATGCCGATCACCAGTGCATTGGGATGAGGTTGGTGAAAGGAAACTGATAGGCTCTGAGTTGGTGCAACAAACAGCCGAAGTAGTTGAGAAGATTCGGCAAAGAATGAAAACTGCTCAAAGTCAACAAAAGAGTTATGCCGATAAGGGAAAAAAACCGCTAGAATTTGTAGTAGGAGATGCGATCTTTCTTAAGATAGCACCAATGAAATGAGTTATGAGGTTCGGCAAGAAGGGAAAGTTAAGCCCTCCTACGTTGGGCCATTTGAAATCTTAGAGAGAATAGGCGATCTAGCATATTGAATCACCTTACCTCCAGTATTGTCGGGAGTCCACAACGTTATCCATGTTTTCATGCTGAAAAAGTACATTCCGGACCAATCACACATCTTAAACTACGAGACAATTGATCTTCGTGAGGATTTAACATATGAAGAGAGGCCAATTAGAATCTTAGATAAGGTCGAGAAGGAACTAAGGAGGGCAAGAGTCACATTAGTAAAAGTCGTATGGGGAAATCACGCCATAGAAGAAGCCGCGTGGAAGCGTGAAGATGAGATGCGTGTTATATACCCCCAACTTTTCGGTAAGGATTAAGCTTTTCTTTCAAGACTTATTTCGTTCCCTCATATTTGACATTTTTTGTTTTTTTTTTGTTTTTTTTATGTGTTTGACAAGTTTCGAGGACGAAACTTTTATAAGAGGGGGAGACTGTAACAATCCGGATATATTTAATTTCTTAATCTTAATATTTAACTATGTTAATAAATTTTCTAGAATTTTATTAAGGGTCATAAATTATTTAATAGGTTAGGTTTTATTTTTTAAATAATATTTGGGCTTCTATTTTGATTAGAGTATTAATCAGACCCATATAATTAGTAAGGTAATTATAAACCCATGTACTCTAAACCTAGCTTAATTAGGAGTAGGTTAAAACACAGATATAAGACACGTAAAACACACACATTGGGAACACAATAGGAGACGCCTAGAGAGAGAACAAGAATCGGCCAGAGAAGAAAAAAAGAGAAAAAAGAAGAAAGAGATGAGACTTCCCAAACGCGTAAGTTGTTAAATATCGTAGGATTGATCTTGTAGTTTGATGATTTTATTAGTTTTCCCTAACCCTAGTACGTAAACTTGTGTTTAGGATTAATTCGAAAGAGGCCTGAAAAGGATTTTACTACTCTTAAGTCGAACATGCAAGTAATCTCCATATTCTTCTTTCAGAATTACGGGTTTTGGTTAGTATACGTAAACCTAAAGTGCCAAATACTTGTATGACTTCTGACGTATACTGTTAATGTTAGAGATATTTTTATGTTCCCTTGGAATTACATGGGTATAAAGTTTCCACACTTGAGATTGACCGATTTCATGACTAGCTCCATGTTTGAATATAATTAATCTATTTTAGTTACAGTATGAATCCTCTGCAAATGCCTTCATTTTATATTAAAGTGTTTCTCGAATTCTGTGTAGAAATTGGTTATCTAATCATTGAACTCCTTAATTCTAGCCCCTGAATGCAATTCAAGTTTTGATGTGATATAGATAATTTTGTAAGCTTTGATTAAACTACTAATGATAGGATCAGTTCTTGAAAAGTATATAAATTAGCTAAGGTTTTTTTTTTTTTTTCGAACGATAGTATTTTATTAGAACAACTCAATAAAACTGGAATTACAACTACAAACGTAGCCAGCTGGCTAAGAGCCGACTTGACTAAATAAAAGCCAAACGGGGAATTGGCAAGACCAATTCAGATCTACTCCACAGACTAAATACTTCACACCAAAACTAGACCATTCCCACGCTGGGAGACTTCAGCACTCCTTAATGGAGACTATAACACACTAAAAAAAAACCAAAACTGGGCACGAGCAACCACTACATACTACAGAACAGATAAAACTGATCCGCCTACGAGTTTCGCAAATCAACCGGGAAAAGAAAGGACAAACAAAAAAGAAAACTACAACAATCTATAGCTAAAAAACGAGGAAAAAAAACAAAAAGAAAAAAAAGAAAAATGCCTCTCCCTCACCCAAATCTACTGCTGCAGCCCATCGTCTACTCAACTCCGAGACACCTCCGTGAAGCTTCAACCCACTTTCACCCTGGAACAAAAATTTCGGCCACCTCCTGAAGACACAAGGGACCGCCATCGTTGGCCCTCCAGCGGGAAGCATGGAGGGGGAGGGGGAGGGGAGGAGGAAGGGGGAAGGGGGAGAGAGGGGCTGGTGGCTGAAGATGGGAAGAGGGAGGGGGAAAAGATTTTGGGTTAGGGTTTTTTGTAGAGAGAAGGGAGAGAGAAAGGGGTAGAGAGAGGATTTATTCCTGAGTAAAACGTAATGGTTGTTGGATTTATAAATTAGCTAAGGTCTAGATTGATAACATAATGACTGGAATCTAGAGATAATTAATGCTTTATGAAACTGGAAAGCGAAGATTATGAAACCAATGTATTAACGTGAGTTGTTAATGTTTATGGGTAAAAATTATTAAAATATGCGATGAGGTAGCTAATTAATGAATTTAAGTTAGCTGTGTTGTTATATTGGTTGAGAGTTTGTTATATATGATTTTCTCCTAAATAGATTGAATCATTGAATGAAGGGTTTTTCTAATTAATTTAATATATGGTTTTCCCTAATTAGTTGAATATATGGTTTATCTCCAACTAACTGAATATAGGGTTTTCCTAACTAACTGAATTTAGAATTTTCCCCTAATTATTAAATGTAAAGTTTTCCCCAACTAATTGGATATATGTGGTTTTCCCCTAATTAGTTTAATATGAGGTTATGTTCTCAAATTATTTCAGTTTGTAATTTAATTATTTTGCTATATGCTTATGTTTATTCTCGTATTCAATAATTTGTCGCATCACTTCGGTTCACGCATCATGATAAATGCACGTTCATAGCATTTCATGAGCATACAAAGATTAAGTAGAGTCAAGTTTTAAGGCTTATAATTAATAATATTTTTAAAAAAATGGGTGCACATTGTTCTATGATGCTGGAGTGAGTGGAAAATGGGCGGGGGGACCGGCGTTTCGACAATGTGCCACTTGCGGCTAATGTTAATATTAAAGGAAATGGGTCTTCGGGTGAAATGAAAGGAAATGGCCTTCGAGCAAAATGTTAATCGGGTTCCAAATAATAAGGCCCACTGCGACCCTAATTAGAACAATGTGTCACCAAGTGAGCTCGCGTCTTAAAAATATTTTACGAAAAGAAAGAAAGAAAGATGAAGTTTTAAGTATGTACATGAAAGGTTTTTAAGTAAAGAAAAAAATTTCAGTTTAACAAAGTTAAGACATTCTATTAAGTACACATTCATGCATGAGATTACTTGTTGAGCTCTTTTAAGCTCATTCATCGAATGTTGTTTTTTTCCAGATGAGAATAATGAGAAGGAAAGAGATGGCTGGATACAGTGACTCGGGAACCCATGTCCTTCAGTTTAGCTTATGTTTTTTTAGAATTGATTTATTAGTATATTTAATGTTGAACGTCGTTTTATTTCTCCGTATGATTGTGTTGGACTAATATTTTTTAGTATTTATTTCCGCTGCAAGGTTTTCGAACTAAGTAGGATTTTTATTAGTGGTAATGGTACAAAATAGCCATTTAGAAAATGTAAAGATTAAAAATAGCCATGTTTTGTAGACACATCTTTTTTAGCCATTTTGGGGTGTAAAATGACATCCATACCCTTCTAGCATGTTTGTTTGATATTTGGGTTATTTCTCTCTCTTTCACTTATCTCTATGTATCTTCTTACTCTTTTTTTTTCAAACTTTTTTTAAGAAATCGAACCTGTATTTTTTATTTTTAAATATGCAATATAGGTGTTGAATTATAGATATCGAAAAGAGGATTAATTTGATATATTATACATGCAAAACAGATTTAAAACGAAAAAAGTTATGTGAATTCAAAGTTTTTGGAAAAAAATAAGCGGGTTATAATACTTGATAGAATCAATGTCTTTGAATCGACTTCGAGTCACAAAGACTCAATTCAGTCACCAAAAAAATTTAAAAAAAAAAAAAAATTGACTCGAATTCGAGTCACAGGGATGTGTGTTTTTGTGCAGTTAAATTGGCTCAAGGGCAAATTGGGTTTTTTACACCCCAAAATGGCTAAAAAAGATGTGTTTGAAAAAAATGGCTAAAAAACATCTTGGTTTGTTGGGAATGGCTAAAAAAAAAACGACTGTTTTTATTATCCCGTATTTTTAAGGATTTCTTTATAGTATTTTAATTGATTGTTTTTCGCATTAAAATTTAAGTAAGCTAGGAAAGGGCGCTACAAGGAGAGAGAAAGGAATATCTGTGGGAAAAATAGGAGAGAGAAAGAGAGACCATAAAAGGAAAGAGAAAGAAATATCTGCTAAAAAATCCTGCTGCTTGCAGTTGCGGATAACAAATGTTTTTTTTTAATAATCGAATCTGGGTTGTAGGATCCGTAAAATGGTCATATGAGAGACCATCTCATTATTGAGATAGTTTACCGTGTTTTCATATATATATATATATATATAATATTTATTTATTTATTTTTTCCTCAAATGCACCATATTGTAAAAAATAAAAAACGTAAAAGTGTTTTGGTAAGGTGGATTTTTTTTTCTAAAATTCAAAATCTTATAAAGGGATAGTAGGGGGAGACTAAGATTTGAACTAGGGATGGAAATTCCCTCCGAACTCTATGGAGAATCCGATACCCGACCCTAATGAAAGAGAGTATGAAGGGTATTTTTGTACCCAATTAAATAAATGGTACATGGGCATGGGAATTTTTGAGTTTGAGTATGGAGATGGGTCTAGGTACTTCATACGCATACAAAAACTCATACACGATTAAATAATATTATATAATATATACATATTTATTTATTTATACCTAAAAAAAATTCTTTTCTCAAATCCCAACCAAATTCCAAACTAATCCACTAACCCACGTACTTTTGTCTTTTCTACTATATTATTATTATTCTATAATATTTAGTTTGCTAATCCTTATCTTTATTCTTTTTTTTATTGTCTTCTTAAGAATTTAGTAAATATACATATCTTCATTGAAATAACCTAAATGTGAAAAAAATACAATTTTAAGTGGTAATAAGGTATGAGTAAGATATGATTACCCGATCTTACGATGAGTATGGAGATGAGTATGAAAATTGAATATCCAATGTAGATGGGGATGGGGATGGGAATGGAGGATATAGAATCATACTCCAATCCTACCAATTGTTATCCCTAATTTGAACCGACATCAATAATTGGACCGGATAACAATTAACAAATATAGTCCAAACTACTCTTCGGTTTGGGAAAATGGGCTGAGGCCTTACGTGAAGATGCCTAGCCCGTTAAATAATAATGCAGAATGCTCTCCACCCAAGGGCTGGGGTGATTATAATTTATATGATCCCACCATGGCCTCCCTTTCCAATTTCATTTTTAAAGCCATGTATTTTCCTTCCGATAATTTGTTTAATGAAAAGCTTGGGTTAAATCCTAGTTTTGTATGTCATAGTATTCTGGCTGCAAGAGAGGTTGTGGTTAGAAACTGTAGAATGAAAGTTGGAGATGGGAAACACATTTCTATTTGGGAGGATTAGGCTTTCGGATAAAAATGCATTTGTAACTTCCCCTCCAATACATTTGGGAGCTATTTCTGTCAATAATCTGATGCAAACAAATTCACTACAATTGGACGTGGATATTATTAAGGATCTGGTCAATTCAAGGGACCAACAATTAATTCTTCGTATGCCTTTGAACGATGGTCATACTGGAGATAAATGGATGTGGACTAGCAATTAAAAAGGGATTTACTCGGTTAAATCCGGTTATCAAATTATGTGTGAAAATTTGGATGCTCATTTTAATTTCTCTCAGGCTTTTGACTGGAAAAGGTTATGGGGTTGAAAGTCCCATCAAAAGTGAAAAACTTGGTGTGAAGAGCTTGCCATAACTCGTTATCAACGAAGGATAGGTTGATTTCAAGGCAGATACAAATTACTCATTTTTGTCATGTCTGCAATCTTGGTATTGAGACTATTTTAGTATTTCTCATGTCTTTTTCTTCTGTCCATTTGCGAAAAGGTGCTGGGATTTGTTGCCTGTTAATGAAGTTCTCATGGAACCATTGTTTTTTCTATCTTGTTTTAATAACATGTGGGTGAAAATTTTGTACGAGATGAAATGTCAGGTTGCTGCGTTGTTGTGTGCACTATGGAGTAACATGAATGATATTGTTTGGAAGTAGAAACTCAGGTCCCCGTTCCAAACTATTAATTTTGCTAGTTCTATGCTCTTTCAATGGCAAGTGGCACAAGTTTCTGAAGTAGCAGATTGGCATATTAATTCCTATGATGGTGATATGAAATGGCATAAACCAAGCTAAGGGAGACTTAAATGTAATGTTGACGCTGCGTTATTTAATGAATCAGATAAGCTTGGTTTTGGTGGTGTTCTGGTGGGGAATTTTCTGGTTGTTATCCATGGTAACATGAGAGGCCCTTTTATTCCTGAAGTAGCTGAGGCTTTAAGTATACGTGAAATTCTCAGTTGGTTGAAGAAGGACTGGGATAGATCGCTTATTTCATTGGAAACTGATTCTCTTCTCGTAATTAAATCTTTGAGAGGGATGATGATTGAAAATTCTTATTTTTCTGATATTATTAATGAATGTAAAGGTTTGGTTGTAGATATGCCCAATGTGTCTTGTATTTTTGTTAAGAGATCAGCGAATGTTGTTGCCATATGTTAGCTAGAGAAATAAATTCTATGTCTGATGTCAAAGAGTAGAGATCTATTCCTCCCTCTTTATTTGTAATGCTTTGCAGTTCGATTTGCTCTATTGATGAAGTATTTATCTTTGGATTTCAAAAAAAATATATTATAAATCCTAACTAATCCAATCCGCTTTTAACAATCATATCAACAAGTTCAAACACGCCTTGTAGATATACTTGGAGCATATATTTGCATCCATTGTACATGTGTCCCATGTTATTTTTTCCAGAATGAGACACTTATGATTAGAGTTGGCAAAATTAGTCCGGCCCGATGACAAAGATAGACTGGGCTTTGATTTCATAATCTTGAAAGGAACCGGTCCTATTTGGCCCCAAAGGCGTGTTCGACCCGATTGATTCAATATAATTTACTTGTATTTTTTAGAGAAATTACCGGAAATACCACCTTTTTGGGAAAAAAGACATTGTTTATGCTCAGCTGACTTTTGTACCCATCCGGTTAACTTTTTTGACTTTTTACGATCCTACATATGTTTTTGGTCATTTTTACGCTTTTTTTTGATTTTTTGTTCCATTATTGCTTTATATGTTATTTTTGTTGTTTCAATGTTGTTTTTATCTCTTTCTTGGTTGTTTCTATATTGTTTGGATGTTTCAATACATTTTTTACCTATTTTTATGCTCTTTTCTGTTCATGTGTTGTCTAATATATTGTTTATGTTGTTTTTGGGTTGTTTTTTTATAATGTTTTTAATGTTGTTTTTATGTTTCTTTGGTGTTTCCATGTAGTTTTCAATGTCTCAATGTAGTTTTTATCTATTTTTAAACTCTTTTTATTGATGTGGTTGTTTTCTATATCGTTTATGTTGTTATTAGGTTGTTTCTCTCTATTTTAATGTTGTTATGGTGTTTCTTGTTGTTTTAATGTAGTTCTCGATGTTTCAATGCAGTTTTTACCTATTTTTGAGTTATTTTTGTTCATGTGGTATTTTTTATATTATTTTTGTTGTTTCTGGGTTGTTTCTATATATTTTTCAATGTTGTTCCATTGTTTCTTAGTTGTTTCCATGTTTTCGACGTTTTCAATGCATTCGAACAAAAATTGAATTGTGTTTTTCTATTCATGTATTGTTTCTATATTATTTTCAATGTATTTTTTTAATATGTATTGTTGTATATGTATATTTTTTGATTGTTTAAATTTCGAGTATAAAATTGATCATTTAATGGGAGATAAATTGTTTTTCACTGAAATTTTATTAGATGAAACATGTTGAAACAATCATGAATCAACATAAAAAAATCCGGAAAATTGGCAGGAGCGTAAAAATATCAGGAAAAAGCCCGAGAATATAAAGAAGTGTCATTTTTCTCGGAATATTGGGCAATTATGTCTATAAACCTATATTTTAAGTATTGATCGAGCTATTAGAACAAAGTTCACAAAAAACCCTAGTCTCCCTTTATCTAAAACTCTCTTTTTTGCTTCTTTTTTCTTGCTTATCATTGTTAAGGGGCTGGTTTTTGGCCATTTTTGGCCTGAAATTACCCCATCTACATCTTTTTATTCTCATTTTCTAAATAAGTGGTTTTTTTCACGTATATCTAGGTTGTTTGTTTCTTTTATTGTTTGTGATTTCGCCGTCTGGTGCGGCGTTTGGTTGTTGCCGTCTTGTTGCGGTGTTTTTCTTGTGCGAGCGATTCAAACCAGCAAGTTTTCGATCAGACAGAGATAAATCAGATTTGGTTTTCAAATGTTGCAGATCTGGAATCATAGGTATTCTGACATCATAGATTTTTCAAAATCAGAGCTTTAAGTCGGTTTTGTTATTAACCTGGGGACGATCTTTATGAATCTTTTCATAGTTTTATCTTTTATGGTTTTTAACAGTTTTGTTTCTTTTTTTTATCGATGTATTGCTAGTTTGAATTAATTAATAAAATTATTTCTCTTGTCAAAAAAAAAAGTTATGATCGAGCTGGGCTTCAAAATTGCGACCCCAAGAAATTTTGGGCCAGCTCAATACGGCCCAATTTTCCTCTTTGGCCAAGCAGCTAATTTATAATTCATCTATATGTATATAATTGAGTACTGCTCAAACACAGCCTCATGCACTACTTTAGTAAAATCTTGTAGTGAAGCCGTACCATCGTAATCAAATGTTGGGTCAGCAATTGTCCACGCAAAATAAACCAATCCCTTTTTCTTCCCCACAAATGACAACAACGCCATCCTACCGCCATATGCTTCCTTTCTCCCTTATCTTTTGCCAAAATTAGTAAAAGAAATCACAGTAGCATATTTCCCAAATAAAAGGAAAATCTTGACAAGTCTGTTGAAGGAATAAGAGAAGCAGCTTATTGCATTCCCTTTGTATTTCAGCTAAAAATGGCTTCAATTTCTCTTCACACAAGTCACACCCTTCCTTCTTTACTGCATACCCAAACCCCAAAAGCCACATTCCCTCAGAATCTCTCACTTCTATCAAAATCTTCACAATCTCAATTTCATGGCCTCAAGCTCTCTAATTCATCCCATCTTTCAATCCCTTCTTCTGCTTCTGTGAAAAGTTCCATTGTCGCCAAGGTACATTTTACTTTTTTGCCCCCCAACCAGCTCAGCAATATGATGAAAGGCTTTTAAATTTCTTATTTGATAGTCCTTTTGGCATAATTAATGACCCTTTTCTTGAATTATCTTGTGAGTTCTTTTATTTTCATGCTAGGTTAAATTTTACAAAAAAAGAAATGATAATAAATTTTGTATTATTTTGTAAAGAAACATTTTAGAGGTAATGGTAATTCACTGTTTGGTTGTTTTCTGTTTGTTCATTTGTTTTTTCGGAATTTGAAGGTGACAGAAGGGACAATGCCACCATCATTTACATTGAAAGATCAAAATGGGAAGCCTGTGAGCCTTTCTAAATTTAAAGGCAAACCTGTAGTTGTTTATTTCTACCCTGCTGATGAAACCCCTGGTTGCACCAAACAGGTATACTTTTTTTGGTTGATGGGACTCCTAGTTTCTGGTATCTGTAATTTGGAAACTAAAATTATTTGATAAACCACTTGCTGGAAAACTTGATTCTTTGTTATTTCAAAAGAATCCAACTGTACTTGATCGTAGGGTCCTAGATGATTATAATATTGTTAGAATTCATGTTTCAATTGTAGAATCAGGGTACCATTTAGGCACTCTTCCTGCTTTATATCCTCAAATTCCATTTAGGGAGTGTTTGCAGACACTTCTTTTGGAGGAAGTGATTTGTTGCTGCGTAAGCGCCAAGTAGTTAAGAATCAGAAGTTGGTAGTTTTTGCAAATAGAAGCTGAAAATTGATTAAGTTAAGAGAGAGTGTTTGGTGGAGAAGTTGTAAAAGTGCTTTATTTGTGAGTAGAAGCAAAATCGGAAATCTAAAGCACTCTTCCCCTTGCTTTTCAATTTTGTTTAAACGAAGTAGAATCAGAAGCGGAAGCTGGCATTTGCAAACACTAATATGTGGTTTTTTCCAGCTAAAAGCTAGAAGCACTTTATTTTAGTGTTTGCAAACACTCCCTTAAGCTTTTGGAGTCGAGAGAAATGAAGCATTTTTGTCCACTGGATAGGCAGCCGGAACATTCTCTTTTAGAATTCACATGTGCTCTATTCCCTGTAGATTCACCTAGTGTCGAGCTGAATTAAATTAACAAGGTGAAAGAAATTGTGTAAGTATTGAGCAAGGATTTGGATCCTGTTCATTTACCAAACCTTCCGTTTTCTATTTAATATTCTTATTTAGATTTGTTTTAGATATCAGGATATACCAAAATTTCGTGTTTATTGGTTCATAAACTGTGTTTTAGTATAAAAGGGTATCCAAAATTCAAGCTATTAAAGAGGTAATAAACTTATACTTAATAGGGATAATTGAAAAAACATCTGCTGCCATTTGGTCTAGGTACAGATAAATCCTCTCAAAACTCCAAAATTACACACTCCCACTAACATTAACTTCAGTTGCAAAACCACTACATTTTTGATCAAATTAGTCTTGTGCCCTTTGTTAATTACAAAAATATTCCTCAAGGTTAGTAGTGCTCTTGGACATAAATAATCGGTTGATTGTTCAAATGATGTTGTCAACAGCACTACGGTGTTCATTAAAGATAATGTAATAATCCTGATAAACTGTAAGGGATGTATTTAGTTTATTTTTTAAAATACTACTGATTTTAATTTAAATAATTTAGAATAAAGTTTTTAATTTAATAAAGTGTAATTTCAAAGTTTTTTCAGATGTTGGAAATGTTAAATCTCAATGGTAGTATAAGATGGACAGATTTAGAGGGATTTGTGTAAATATGGATAAACTTCGGTTTATTTTTGTAAATTTTGACAAATATCAAGGGTTTAGAACTTATCGTTTTTACAAGATTTGTAATAGGACAACAAATGTGAAAAGTCTAATTGTATTTAAAGCAAACCTCAGGGGATGTTTATATAATTATCTGGAAGGTAATTGGTCCCAAAGAATCGCCAATCCTAGAATCAATGTGAATATCGGATTTTCGTTGATTTTTTTTTTCTATGGAATCGTTTCCCTTTAAAAAACCTTAGGGATGTGTTAGACAGAGACAAACGTGAGAAACAGTTGATATGGCTATCAAAACTTAAGGTGGTGGAGCTGTTTTTGATGCAAATCTCTGGGGATGTCTTAGACCTATCTCTAGCACGCTTTGTTTTTTATAAGCACTGTTTTTTATAGGCCTTTAATTAATCAAGTGATATGCAAACATAGCATCAGGCATAACAAAATTGATTTCTTTTTTTTCTTTTTTGAAAAATAATGTGATCCTTGATGTTTTCACAATGTTTACAGGCATGTGCCTTCAGGGACTCTTATGAAAAATTTAAGAAAGCAGGAGCTGAGGTTGTCGGAATCAGCGGGGATGGCTCAGCATCCCACAAGGTATCGGATTATTTACTTGTTCGCTAGTACTTTTAGTTGTTTTGGCTATTTCAAAAGCACAGTTTCGTTTTCATTTTCTCAATATTTTGTTCACCTTAGAGCTGGAAAAAATATCTGTTGCACTTTCACAGCATTTACTTTGTCATATATGTGATCTCGTACACTGAAACCTTTTAATTCTAGAAAGTCAGAGTTGGTTATTAAGTTATCAAAGTCCCACTTGGTGGTTAGCATAATGCTTAGCAATATTCCTTGTCTGGCTGCTTCTTAATTAGTTGTATGACATGTTTAGCAACTTTTGCAAGTTAAAGGTTTCTTATCATGCTTAGGTTCTAGTTTATCATACAATCAAATCTTTGTTCCAGGTTTACGTTCAATTTGAATGCTACATTGCTGCAAATAATAATCTATTTTACTTGATGATATTGAAATCATGTTTAAGCTACTCAACTATGGGAGTGTTTGCAAACACTTCTGCTTTTCTAAAAAGTGATTTATTGCAATAGAAGCAAAAAAAGTTGAGAATCAGAAATTGGTAATGTTTGCAAATAGAATCTAAAAGCTGGAAAAATAAAAGTTGGAGTGTTTGGAAAAAAAAAAAAAACACTTTCAAAATTAGCTTTTGGATAGAAAGACGAAAATATGACATGGGTATTTAGGAAGAGAAATGACAATTTTGGATTATGATAAAGATTTGAGGAATGAGAGTGTCAAAAAGAAACTTCTTATTTACAAAAAGACCAAAAGCATTTTTCCAAGATTACAAGCACCCCACCCCTAGTTTTAGATTTTGATTAAATAAAGCAGGCAAACAGTAAAAAGTGATTTTTTTTCTCGTGAGAATCACTTCTTTTTAGTGTTGCAAACACGCCCTATGATTTGTCCTTTTGATTTTTCAATTGGGTCTAAGCTTTAATGATGACCCTATGACTCAGTTGAACTCTAAATCATTCATTTATACTCAACTGATTTGTGATTTAGGGAGTGTTTGCAAACACTTATGCTTTTGGAGGAACTGATTTATTGCCGTGGAAGTGGCAACTAGTTGAAAATCATAACTTGGTAGTGTTTGCAAATAGAAGCTGAAAATTGATTAAGTTAAGAAAGTGTTTGGTAGAGAAGTTGTCAAAGTGCTTTATTCGTGTGTAAAAGTCAATTCAAAAGTAGAATTAGAAATCCAAAGTACCTCGTCCCCTGCTTTTCAATTCTGATTAAATGAAGTAAAAGCTGAAATTTGCGAACACTGAAATGTGTTTTTTCCAGCTAAAAGCCGAGAATTACTTTTTTTAGTGTTTGCAAAACACTCCCATAGTATTTTATGTCAGTTGCATATTTAAATTTGTGACGATTGACTGAAGTGGTTGTAATGATGTAGGCCTTTGCGGAGAAATACAAACTTCCATATACCCTGCTTAGCGATGAGGGTAACAAGGTTAGAAAAGAGTGGGGCGTCCCATCAGACCTTTTTGGTGCATTACCTGGAAGGCAAACTTACGTTCTCGACAAGAATGGCGTTTGTCGTCTTGTCTACAATAATCAGTTCCAACCCGAGAAGCATATCGATGAGACCTTGAAGTTTCTTAAAAGTGTTTGAAACCGACCCTTATCTAACTTCCACATTCGTTTTTTTCTCTCTTTTGCTGTGGAATTTGTACTTCCAAAAGAGGAATATGCTCTACCTCTATTACAGTTGTTATAGCTGAGGATTGAAATTCCATTTCAAGGATCATGAAAACGTGATATGGCTTTTGTTGTATTTGCTTAGTTATTATATGATATGCTAGTGTTAAATATTATTCTGTTCCTTCCCATTTTGATTGTGTGATTGTGTTGTTGAAATTCTGTACTTTCAAAAGCTTCCTGCTGTAGTTTTGACCAATATCCACCCTCTTAAGTTGGAAGCAAGAAAAAATTATGTTACAATTTTCTTTATGGATAATTACAAAAAGTGATGTTTGGCCTAATTAAAAATAAACTCAATTATCTTTTAAAATTACATATACTCCTTTGATGTTTGTTTTTATCTTAAAAAATAACACCGTCAATGCATCCTCGATAGGGGGTATTTGTTAGGTAAATACAAACCCTAAAGGGTATTTGTAATTTTGACAAATAACTGGAGTATATTTTGCAATTAGATTAAACGGGGTAATATCTGCAATTATCTATTAAAACAATACCATTGACATTCAATTTAATTACCCAAAAAAAAAAAACCATCTTTCAAAATTACCGATAACCACTTGATATTTATTTTCATCTTACAAATTGTATCCAAGATGAGGGTATTTGTTAAGACAAACCTCATGAGGGTGTTTGTAATACTTTAAGGAGGTATTTATAAATTTTAAACACAGCTGGTTTTGTTAGTCAGCAGGTTAAAGCTTTAGTAATTATCCCTTTTTCTTTATTTATCCATAAGGGGAACTCCAGGAGGGTGGTGCTCTTAGAACAAACAAGTACAGAACATCATAGAAATCATACGAACATTTTATTTCATTCAAACAAGTTTACATGTATATATGGTCTAATATACCATTATTTGATACACTATAAGTATAGAACTACCATTTATTTCAAGAAATAACATATGTATAGTTTATTAGTATACCCAAATATGTAATAGTTGCAATCTATTTTTCCTCTTGATAGTCTTGGCTGTTGTAAGGGCTAAAAACTTCAGCAATCCAGTTTTTCTTCCTCCATGAACTCCATCCCATCTCTTCACATATCTCATCACTATGGTTTATGCTGAAAGTCGAAATGCAACTTCTTCTATAAAATCTTGTTGTCCTCCTCATGATTTCCAACTCTTTGGTCGTCTGTTCGAGCATTTTCTCAACGCTTGGGAGCTTGAATCGATCGTCCACCAGCCGCGACAGCCATTTGCAGCGTATTTCGGCCGTATGGAGATTGGAAACACTCTCTATGTAACCAACAAACGCCATATTTGGAATCAATGGATTGATTGTACCCCTGTCATCAAACAAGAACTACTCAGTTAAAAATGGCCTTTAATCTTTTTAATGGATAATAATTACAGAAAGTACCCTGAGGTTTAGCTTAATTATAAAAAAATTCAGTATCTTTTATAAGTCCAAATACCCCTTAAGCTGTCACCGACACCCCATGACGTTTGTATTTACTTGACAAATACCTATTTGTTGTGGGTGCAATTTGTGAAATAGAAATAATTATCAAAGGGTACTTTTGTAATTTTGAAAGATAACTGGGTTTTTCTGTAATTAGGCTAGACCTCAGGGATAGTTTTTATAAATATCCCTTTTTTAATTCAAGATTTAGCATACCCTTCACGTTCAGTCTAATTACTAAAAAGAAAAACAGCTCTTTCAAAATTACAAATACCCCCATAATATTTCTTTTTTACTTTATAATTTTATTTTACAAAAATAACGGGATTTTTTTGTAATTAGAGTAAACCATAGGGGTGGGTTTTGTAATTAGCATAAATTTGAGACTAAAAAAAAACCTGTATAAGGGCATCAAGCCAGAAGGGAATTCCAGTAGACTGCGAAATGGATCTGGAATTATGGCTTTTAATTTCTGTTTCCCATCAAAACCAGTGGCAAGAATAACAACATCAGCATCCAATTTAGTCCCATCTTCGAACTGAACTCCTCCTTCCCAAAACCACCATTTTAAAGTTGATCTTTTGATGGCAATTTTACCTTTGTCAGCTTCGGAGAAGAAGTTTTCGGGCAAAATAGCCATTTGACAGGATGCATAGTCTTCCTCAAAAGGGTGATCAGGTTTTAGCCCATACTTCTCTAATGGAAGCTTCCATGTTAAATAGGATTCTATCATCTTTGATACTCCCTTTCTCTGTAATTAATTAAAACGATGAAAAAAAGGCATAAATCAGCACTTTTCAAATTGAGTTAAATGTAAGGGGGTAACTGCAATATGTTTACAAATGTAAGGGGTGTTTGAAATGTTTTATCTTATTAAGAAGGTAAAGTGTAATACATATGGGATTTTTTTGTAATTTTAAAAAGCATGTGGGTTTCTTTGTAATTAACCCAAACCTCGGGATAGTTTTTGTAATTATCTTTAATTTAAAAAGATAAATGTATTTCTTTTTTGTAATTAAATTAAATATTCTCAAGGGGTACTTTTTGTAGTTATCCCAATATAATTTATCATACATAAAATTACCATGGGAGAGAGCATGTGACAGAGGAGGGTTCGGAGGAAGCCCTGATTTGGTCTTTCGTGTAGGAATTGGGAAGCCCTGGTGGAATAGAACATGTAAAATGGCAAACCCCAAACTGAGTAATGTGGGACTGTCCAATGTAAGGTTCTTACAACCATGGTGCATGTTTGCCCTTCTGCTCCTACACACATTAGAACAAATTAATAATGGTAATCAATGAACTTTGAAGCATTAAAAATGTTAAATGACCGATGATCGATATATATATATATATATGTAACAAATCCATCAGTTTCTTGGTTCAGTTTCAAGAGTGAACAGTGGAATATTGGAATAGGCTATTTGACTGCACTTGCAATTATTCAACCAAATAAATTAAACTAATTAATAATCATAGCGTGCTAGAAATTAATTAACTGTCATTTCTTTGATGTAACCAATAATTAATGCATATAAAATTTGTTTCCCAGGTGATGGAAACATCACTGAAGACAGCAAATTAGTTAAATTTAATAGAAACAAGTGAATTGTCAAACCAATTAATTAATTCCCAAAAGCAAATAGGAGAAGTACGTGTGTGAACAGAAGGGATTTTTATTTTTATTTTTTATTATTTTGAATTATTGCTAATAATAAATAGTACTACATAAATAGGCTTAGACTTTGAAGATAGAACTTAAACGGAAATGGTAAAAGTTGACTGATATGTCAACCACGCTATCAAGAATTAAATTCTTCTGAAAAGGTTAAGAATAACAAGTATTTAATGATAATTAAAAAAATATTGGGACTTAATTAGGTAGGATTCTTGTTTTCTTTATGACTTGACCTCCAAGCAATGAAATACTAAGTCCAAGTTTTTGTTCACATTAGTTAAAAAACTTATGCACAAACATCAGCATCAACAGACACATATACAAATGGACATATAATTAAGTAAATAAAATAAAAATATATATGCAAAATTTACAATTATACCTTGGTTCGCTTCAGCACATTCGACTGCCAAATCAATAGCTGATTTCTTGTAGCCAAATATTACAACTTTCTTGCCTTTGAGCAACTGAGTTGACTCGTCCTCCTTGAGTTTGCAGTAATCAATTGTGTGCATAACTTTTCCTTTAAATATTTCAGGTCCTTTGTTTTGTGGGAATTTGGGTATCCTTGGTATGTCACCATATTTTCCAGTACATATCACCAGAAACTCGAAAGCGTACCACTTCACATATAATAAAAATAATAAACATATATAGTCAGCGTATATAAAAATATAATTTTGTTTCAATCGTGTAAACTTTAATTATTTGAAACTTATAAATTGTAAAAAAAATATGAGACTAATATATTACATGTTTTTCTGAAATATGTTTTATGTTTCTAATAAATGAATTGAAGCAAGACATAATCCTAATTATAATCATAATCAATATATTGTCCTAATTTCGTATTGAGTGAACCTTTTAAAATTGTAAGGAAAGAAAATTGAGATTTTTTTTTTGACGTGTTTAGTATTTTCATGCATGCATTTCCTTTCATTAATGTCAACCAATCATCTTCATTTTTTAACTTGACGTAATAAAAATGATTTAAGACTTTTATTTCCTTCCCATGATCGCCAATTCCTGGAAATTTCAGAGAAACAAGAAAAATACAAAAAATACAGGAAAAATTATGGGGAAAAATTGCTAAATTAGTCCTGTAACTAATATCGGTGTCAAGAAACTAACTCATGTCTTATTCGAATTCCAAAGTTCATTCTAGTCATGTAACTAACAAAAATGCTCGAATTAAGTCAAGACTTGCCAAAAGTTTTAAAATTGGCCAATACTGTCACGTAAGCGGACATGACTCGAAAATATTGGGAAACCGTTATACGACCAAGTTTTTCATTTTAGCCGGAAATTAAAATTATATCAATTCGATCGGAAATTGAGAAACAACCTGAATATTTTCCGATTGGCTGGTCTGAACCCCGACCTCCCACACCGGGTGGCCGGCCAGCAGGTTTCCATATTCCCCTGAGTTTTCGCTATCGCGGGCGCCGACGAAGCGAATTTCCACCACCTTAGAGTTGAACTTGACAAATTTGAGAACATCAAAATAGGTAGCATAAGAATACAAATAGTCCAAAATTTCTTGGTAAGAAGGGAAACTGGTGTTGTCCCTTTGTGTCCAAGGAAAATCGGAAAACTCATAGTCGCAACGAGGGGTTTGGAGTTTGGTGGAGCTGTAAGAACAGTGTTTCCAAACCCCACCAATCGAATCGGTGGCTTCAAACACCACCGGCTCGTGTTCCGACAACTGCTTGGCGGCGGCTATGCCGCTAATGCCGCCACCGATTATGCCGATCTTGTGGGACTTGATCATAGCCATTATCTCTAAATTTGTGTGTGTACTGTGTGTGATTAAGGTTTTGTTTTGAGGTGATGGATTTTGAGGGTGGAGGGTTTCATGTATTTATAGGCAAATATTTGAAGTGCATGGGAAATGAGAACAGATGGATCAGAAAATATTTTTTGATAGGGTCCACACTATAGGCCTTGTATGGATGTATTTCTAAGTCCAATTTTCATGAGTTTCCAGTATTGGAAAATAAATTTTCGTAGTTTATTGATTTTCGTGTGTGAATGGAGAATATGTTTGGTTTTGTTGTATGGATTTCTGTTATGATATATGTTTGGAAATGAAAACATGTTTGGTTATAGTTTTGGAAGTGTATTTTTGACATAGATTTGTGTGATTATAGTCAAAAGTTAATTGGTTATAGATTTGTGTTATTGTGGTGAAAAATTGTTTGGATGTATTTTCAAAATCCTATTTCCATCAAAAAGTGATAAAATAATTTCTTGAGTTGATCATGATTTGTAACACGAAGTGTAACATATAATTACAATAAAGAATCTAAATTTTTTGGCAGTTTGAATTTTCAATTATAATTTATTCTTCACAAAAACTTGTGTGAGACGGTCTCATGGATATAATTCATGAGACGGATCCTATATTAATTTAAATAAAAATTCGATCCAAACACATACCCATGAAATGAATCCATATTTTTGTATGTGTTTAGATCCGTCTCATGAATTAGATCATGAGACGGTCTCACACAAGACCTCCTCCTCTTTATTCTTTATTTTGTATTGTATATCAGTATATCACATATATATGTACTTCACGTATATATTCAAAAAACATTCTATGTAAAAATGATATGTGTATATGATATATATGTAGACAAAATTTTAAACAAATGTTAACAGCTAGCACGTGAATAGACTATGGAATATGTCATTCTCTTAAAGGAAATTAAGATACTTCTTCTACTCCCTGTTCCAACTTGTATTCTTAGATGGATGTCACGTGTATACGTGATATTTATCTAGTATCGATCAAATATAAAATGGAATAGAAGTTCTTGAACTGCTGTGGGCTGGTTTAGGTAAATACTTATATGAACTAATATTAAGAAAAATAGAAAATTAATGATACCTTAATTAATTTCATGAAATTAATTAAGTTATAGTTGTGAGCGGAAACATCATTTGATTGGTGGTTAATGAGTTTTGTGTATTAAAAGGTGGTTGTTGAACTTCCAGCATCTTCACTAACTAATAAGAATGTATTAGGGGTTGGCTAGTTGTATGATTAATTGTATTTATCCGTGTTACCAAAAAAAATCCCTAATGTTGAAATTAATCCGTTGGTCCCTAATTTTGGGTGCTTTGTTATGAGATTTGAGTAATTAATTAAGATCAACTGACAAATCAACAAGTATTTTGAATTAATACCCGGCTGCCGGCTCAATGATTTTGTAATTGGTACGGTTTTTATGAGATTGATCGAGGAATTAATTAAAACAACCTGATATATGATTTAGATATTTTTTGAGGGAAGATATATGAATTAGATTTAACAAACTAGCTTTGCGCCTTTTTTTTCATAAAAAAAAAGATACATATTATGTATCATAACCTATGATAACACAATTCAAATAAGACTCAAGCTGCACTTTCACAAAAAAAAAACACACACACACACACAAAGGTGAAAATCCCCCCGCCATCAGTAGAGTTTAAACATGAGACCTACTAATGTTAAAACTCAAATTTTAAAACTAGATAAAAATGTGAACAACACACAAGTACGTACACACAGCACAACACACACATAGACAATAACACACAACACACACACATACACAAAAAGCACACAGAACAACATACACACACAAATAGAATTTGGCAAATCTTTGATTCTAATTCTGGTCTTAATGTGGTGCAGCCCATGTGGGATATATAGAAAAAGGAAACATCCAAGAAAACTGGATGAAATTTAGAGGAAATTAATACACAGTATACGAAATTCTAATATTTAGCTAATTATATCATCAGAAAACACTATATTAAAAATATATATATATATATATATATCAACTACTTGTAACATTGAGTATTGATGACCGTCTTGTTGATTTCAAGATTCTGGCGTGCCCCACTTCTTCTGCAACTTCCTCGCAATTATTATTTAAGGAATAATTACGAAAAAAATACATAAGGTTTGGGCTAATTAGAAAAAAATATAGAGGGGTTTGAAAATTACAAAAAAATCCTTTAGGTTTTGATCATGATTATAAGCAAAATAAACATTTCAACCCCCTCCCGATATTTTTAGAAATATTACAGTTACCCGCCTTAAATTTAAGAGAAAATCAAACATCAAAGGAATTTTTATAATTTTCAAAAACTTATGGGCATTTATGTAATTAGCCCAAACCTCAGGTTTTTTTTTTTTGTAATTATCCCAATTATTTAATTGACCCCTTCTACGAAACAGTTATGGAGTATTTCACATGGGAAAAATACATGTACATCAAGTAATTTTTTTTGAAGTACACATTAAGCAATTTCCCGAAAGGCAAAGAAGCAAACACGTCGCCACTATGCATGATTAATAAAGCTTGATAGAAGATATCATAAACCAAAATAAAAGAAATTTAATGATTTGTAATTCATAATTTCATCCTTATGTTACAACAAATTAAAAAAAAAATTGCGATTCAAATTTGCATTTTCTTCTTATACCAGAAAATAATAATGACCGATTTACGTATATATGAATCACCCATATATGGCCAATATGCATACTTTCTATTATGTGTTTTTATCAATTCGGATCTTATATTAAGATATTGTATTGCATATCTGTTAAATTCGTGGGACTTGGTACGGTCCTACACATGAAGCGTACCCAATATGGGAGAGAGCTCAAGTCCATCAAGTAAGGTTCCGTCCTAAAACCAATTGGTGATAGGACTTAGGAGGAGTAACTCACTTATAAATAAGGCTATATTCCTCTAATTAATCAATGTGGGCCGCGCACTAGGGATTTACCTAGGGATTTTTTTCGTGGATATTACGATTGTTAATTTTTTTTAAAAAAATAAATAAAAGAAAAATAGAAAAACCTTCGGTAATGCCTACAAATGGTTTCCATCGATAAAATCCATGGATATTTTATAAGTTTCTTGTAATGTCAGATAATATTTAGCAATTGATTATATATCACTTACATATATACTCCATATAATATAATTAATAGCAATAAGATAAAAATTAACAAATAGATAATCAATATATTCTATTTATGAAATCTTAAATTATGTTAATGCTACAAATAAACTAACTAAAATCTCGTATACAATAAAGCGGCAAAATAAAGGGTAAAAATCTATGAAAATTTGTGTTTATTAATATTTATAGATTAATATTACTAAAATATTAAAAAAAATAAAAATTAAGAAAAAAATATTGCTTTTGTCTTTACCTAATTTTGGGATATCAATTAATTAAATAAATCGTTTGCATTATTTAATTAAAGCGATGTAATTTTGTATTACTAAAATATAGCAAAAAAAAGTGTTACAATTAATTAAATATAGTGTTACATCGGGTGTTATTTAATTAAAGTGATACCTATTTGTTTTACCAAAACAATAACAAAAAAAGTAATACTTAAAAGTGCTACTTATTTGAAACTGTTACAAATAAGTGTTACATATTTATAAAGTGCTACAAAATTGTTACATAAATATTATAATGTAAAAGTGTTACAAACATGTGTTACATAATGTTCCTTATGTAAAAAGTGTTATAATTTTGTGTTATTTTTACCTAATGTCATTTATATTGTAGTAGGGACAACTCACAAGTGACATATTTCAATATCACACATGAATGGTACCAGTGACGAAGCCAGGAATCTCGAGTAGAGGGGCCCAACTAATATTAATATAAAAGAGCCCGTCGGATTTTTAGTTACTTCTCCATAATAAAAATAGTTTTAACCATGTTTTCTTAGCCATTTTTGAGTTTAAATTTTCACTGTCTTTTTTTTTTCTAAAGACCTGTCCATAACCCGATACCGAAAAATGTACCGCATCAATTTTCTTAAATATAACCACGTTACACGTACCTCATCAGAGAATACAAGAAGGGTATGATCGTGTCCAAATAGCAAAAAAAATGTGTTTTCAAAACATATGACTATTTTTCATTTTTACGAAACGTAAGTGGACAATTTGTCCATTACCACGTGTAAAAATTAAAAAACAATACATCAAATTTAAAATAAGTATAAATTTTGATTAAGTCATTATATTAATTTAATCAAATCTTAATATTAAAAAAAAATAACAAAATACAATTAAATCAATAGACCAAAAGGAACAAATAGAGACACAAGAGAATAATGCAAAAATTCAAGTTAAAGTTTTTGGCGGAACTTAAAAAATGTACAAATTTTTTAAAAAATGGGCAAAATGACCAAAACTCATATTTCTCAATATTCACAAATGAAAGAAGAAAAGAAGAATGCAAGAAAATTTAAGACTTTTTTTTCTATTTTTCTATTTTTTATTTATTTTAAAATTAAAAAGTGATAGGACGAAAATACCCCTACTTTTTGTCAAAATTTGAGGGGGGCCCAGTGCCCCCCTTGGCCCATAAATGGCTTCGTCCCTGAATGGTACATATATATACATAAAATATTTTTTTAAAATATATATGTGAAATTAATTATATATATGCGGGTGTATATATAATATAATGCAACACAAAATTAATTCCAAACTATTTATTGATAACAAGTCAAAATCGAATTTTAATTTGGACTAATAACTAATGACCAAAGGGAGTAAGCCAACAAAAGCTTTTTCTACTATTATTATATCGATGTGATTACTAAAGTCTAACCCAATCTTTAAGTAAGTAAATTAAGATTTTTCTCAAAATCCTATTCCCATGAATTTTTTTTCTTTTGAATCGATTTTTCAATAGTTTTGACAAAGTCTCCTACATTTACCACATCTTATTTATTTATTTATTTATTTATATATTTATTTATTACTACTACTACTACTATTATTGTATTCTTATTATGGTGGCATGCTTTGCATTATCAAAGGGTTTTTGTTTTCTTATAAATTTATATATGCAACCTCAACTTTTTCCTGGATATTATGATGAAATTGTCAAGTTCAAAACAATGCAGTAAGTTGCTTAATTCTAGTATAATTCTGACCTTGACTACTGAGCTTCAATCTAAACACTTTGACTTGCAGGCTGAAGTCAAACAACTCATGTTCAAACGTTTGGAAGTGTAGGAAGTCAACCAACCAAAGTTTAAGTTAATTAGAAACATAGAACCAAGAGGAGTGCAT
Organism: Rehmannia glutinosa; assembly: GCA_016081115.2. Classification (NCBI taxonomy): domain Eukaryota; kingdom Viridiplantae; phylum Streptophyta; class Magnoliopsida; order Lamiales; family Orobanchaceae; genus Rehmannia; species Rehmannia glutinosa. The sequence continues at coordinate 342,797 of JABTTQ020001342.1, read as the reverse complement.
ATATATATATATATATATATATATATATATATATATTTTCTTTTTTTTTTTTTTTTGAGAAGAGCATTTATAGGGTTGAATATATGGACTTGAGACTGAAATTTACAGATACTATAAAAAACAGATTAGCCCATAGAATATAATCAATCCAAGTTTTCAATCATTGCCCAAGTCTTAAGCACAATATTTAATTCCTCGAGTTTAATTAATATTCCAATGTTCATACTTGTTTTTAGGCGTCAGAAATTTATCTGGACAATTTATTAAAAGACAAATGAATTTACATATATAGAGTTAACCAATCTCACGTATTACAATACATATGTATTAAATTAATGTTTTTTTTCTTTGATAGGACATAATTTTATTAAAAAGCACAAGGGGTGCTCGGCCCTTTAATTTACAAATGGAGTCTAAATATAATGTTAAATTTTACATATATAATATGCGACAATGCTTCATCCAGTTAAATTGGTTAAACTTAACGTAAATGATTCAAGAAAAACAACAATAATTTAGTAGAGACCTATATATTTAAATGTTCGTCAAGGCAAAAAACATCTAAATTCATATTATCATATAGAAGCAAAGCAAACGAATTAAAAGCGCAACAAATTCACATTCGCAATAAAATTTTCCCCTCATTTAATTCTTCAAATATTGTTATTGTTATTACTATTACTTTAAAGACATATATTTGATTGGTTTTCTAATCTTTTAAGTGACTCAATCTCATTGTCAACAAGACCGCGTAGCTAGGTTCAAAGAGTTTACTAAAAAAACCATCTTCATTTCCCAGGTAACTGTATTCTCTATTTTAACCAAAACAAAATATGACAACGCGACACCTGACCTTGTCATGAAATATTTGGTGTTATTATGACCCATTTTAATGCTACTAAAAGTGCTATGACCCATTTTAATTATCATATATAAAAATGTTGTTTCACATTGTATCATGGGTGAAAGTGAATATATTATCCAACGGTTGCCCACTTGCCACATACACACAAACACATAAATATATAAACTGCCCCGAGGTTTGGGTTAATAACAAAAAAACTAGAAGTATTTGACAATTACAAAAAATTTCCTTCCCTTCATAAGAAAAACATCTCAAACACTCTCTTTACAATCACTACAAGAAAACTGCTGATAGACACCACCAAAAAGACACCGGTTTTATGACTTTACTGGTGTCTTTTCCTATTTAACACCGGTTTTGTAAGAAACCGGTGTCTATCTAGCGCTGTCGTTTGATAAACAACAGCGGTTTCCTAGAACCGGTGTCTATTGTAAAAACATTTCCCAAATAGACACCGGTTTTGGCATCGGATTTCGAAACCGGTGTCTATTTATATAAATTATTTTACATTAGACACCAGATTTTTTGACACCGGTTATAAAACCGGTGTCTTTATTTTTTAACACCAGATCTTTAAACACCGGTTCTATAACCGGTGTCGTTAGGCCCCTAATTAATTAGGTCACAGTGAAATTAATTAAGTTCTATCATTTCTCCCGTACTCAAACCAATCTCCTCTCTAATTATTGGTGGTAAAATAGCAAAATTTGTAAAATCTTCTCCAGACGCCCACGCACAGCGAATGCTCTCTCTCTTCCGTTCACCACCACCCCACTCCCACCCGCATCCACCTCCGCACCACCCCCTCCAAATTCTCCATCAAAGCCTTCTCCGCCCCAGTCCTCACCCAAGACGACCTAAAAAAGCTCGTCGCCGACAAAGCCATCGAGTACGTCAAAAGCAATATGGTTCTCGGCCTCGGAACCGGCTCCACCGCTGCCTTCGTCGTCGATAAGCTCGGCGCACTTCTCAAATCCGGCGAACTCACGAATATCGTGGGCGTCTTCACATCCAAGCGCACCCAGGAACAAGCCGCCGCCCTAGGCATCCCCCTCTCCACCCTCGACGCCCACCCCCACCTCGACCTCACAATTGACGGAGCTGACGAGGTAGACCCCAATCTCGACCTGGTGAAGGGCCGTGGCTTATAAACTGCGGCTTCTAGTTTATATTCTTAGCTTCTCTCTTTAGATTCGAGAAAACCCTAGTTGTGGAGTAGGATTAAGCTAATTTTCGTAGCTTTCTCTCTTTCGTGAATTTTGAGGGTTTTTTTCCGAATATTTTATTTTTATTCGAATTAATCTTGATCTTGAGCTATGGGCACTCGCAAGAGAGCCATAGGTGAAATTGCTAACTGTTTGCAGGGGTGAAATCTTGATCTATTTTGTTTTTTCTGTGGAGTTTTTAATTTTGTAACTGTTTGCAGGGGTTTAGCTCTGTCTCTGCGTTATTAGTGGATTGTAATTTTAGAGAAACTGGGAAACTTTCTCTTTTCACTTGCAGATCTTATGGAAAAAATATGTATAAAAGCTGAAATATAGTTTTGTCTTGGGTTTGCTAGAAGTTGGTGTTTTAGATAATGTGTTCAAGTTTATCAATTATTCATATAAGAGATTGTTCTGTTTATATGTATACATGGAACTTAGATGGGTTTCTCTGGTTACCGCATCTTTGTTGTTGATGATTTTCAAAATAAATTCATCTGTACTCAATTGGGATAAGGGTCATTGTTGGTTTTCAAATAGGTTGGTATCTAATTGCCCTGCTATGACATTTTCTGGCACCTATTACCGCATCTTTGTTGTTGTTCCCTGATTATATGATTTGTTTGATAAGCATAGTACGGTTATGTGTACCTTCTTCATGTACCTGCATTATGTGAGGTGTATCTGTGTTAAAACTGCTCTTGGATGCAAGTATGCATTAAATTCTTTGTTTGATCTTTACTTAATAATTTGTTAATTTTAGTATTGCGTGTTTTGGTTTGTAAATTAAGAAGTTTGTTAGCATGTGATGTGATGCCAGGAGGTATTAGTAGTTTATATCTTTTATGTTGCTAAATTGATTAATAAGGGAACAAAAGAGGTTCAAATAATGATTTAGGCATTAACATAGCTCTATATGTCAGTTGAAACCAGATTGTGTGTATCATGAAACTTAGTTTGAACAATTTGACTTTTTCATTCCATTACTATAATCAATTCTATTTATGGTGCTGAATCAGCCATGACTTTTTGTTTTGGTTTTTTGCTCAACTGATTCTTGGATTGATTGATAGTTTGATGGTTTGCTTATAATCAAATATTCTTGTTTGGTATTGTGGACTTGTACCGTACAACTGCATTTTGATTAGGCACTATTTTCTTTTAGGAATTTCTGCAGAAAATGAAGAAATTTGCTGTGAAGGTAGAAGAAGGAAAGAAAGGTCGAGATGGACAACTATCAGTCGGTCCCGTTTATCGGAATCTACTGGCGGAGCATGAATATCCGCATGTTGATCCTAATTTATCCACTGCTTGGGATATTTTCAGGTGATCTTCAGCTAAAATTTTATGGCCAAATATGTCTTCCAAGTTTATTTCTGGAAATAGGATGCTGGGATGGCGTGAGTTGGTGAATGGGAAGGTATAAAGTATAATAATGTTAGATCCTACTATTATTATTTTTAATGTGGCTAAATTCTGGTATGTGTTTTTCCTGATTCATTGCCTTCAGTGGGGACCTTATGTTTGGAAAACTTACAAGGAAGTGTATGAAGAGACGTTACATGCTGGTAAATATCATGTTTTGGATAATGTGGTTAACAGCTGTACTTAGTCTATATATTAGGCGATCCAGGCTATGCTTTAAGATGTCAGCAATTGCATACATGCGTTTATTTATGAATTTCTTTTTAGCTCATGCATAATGTTTGACTCCACTAAAATCTAAATGAAATCTTGCATAATTTTGACCATTAACTTGTGCAGAACTTTGCATAATTTTCAGGGTAAATTACAAAAACTACTTCACAGTTTAGCCTAATTACTTTTCTTTGCTTGTATTGATGTCTGATGAATTATACTTTTAAATGTCAGATTGTGAAGGTGTTGGAATTCATCGGCAAGAAAGAGAATAGCATGACTCTTCCTCTAGTTCTGTCTAAAGCTTGATAACTATTAGGCTCCATTTGTTTTGTTTGGTCCACTGATTAAAGTAATTGTATATCTCTTTGTCTCACTCATAATCATTACTGTTTTATTGTGTCAAGAGTACTTGGTATATCTCTATTTAACTTTATGTTGTTTTGCTTTTCTTTGTTGGACAGAACTATAATCACGATCTGTTCCTTTTTCTGTACATTCTTCTTATCATAGTTTCAATAATGACTTCTTTCAAGAATTGAAGGTTTTTTGCCATTCATTTTTCATTTGTAGCTTCAAATGCTTTGTTTGCAATGTTGTTCTAGATTTCTACTATGGCAATTATCGTGCTTTTGGATAAAACATAGAATGAGATGTGGACTTGATTATCTACTGTAGCCTAGGTCTAGCCTGTCCGACATTAGTTTGCACCTTTTACGATTTTGCAACTTATGTGTTCATATACTTTGAAGTGCATTGACTTTTAGTTGCTTTCTTGTATTAGCCTGACTAATTTTACTTTTCCAAATGGTTTGATTTTGAATTATCAGCTCCTACTTAGTGACTTTTATCCAACATTCACTTGCATTTTAGATAAATTTATTAGGAGTAAGCATAAGATGTCATTGAAAATTGCTTTAGCTAACACTTCTGAAAGCCATAAACCGGTTTCGTTTTCGTAGTGTAGTGTTACATGAATTTGGGGCGGTTACATTTAATAATTTATAATTACATCTTACCTTATTTTACTTTTATCTGAGCAAATATGATACCCAGGTTTTTAATGTTCTCTAAAAAATAAAATTCATAAGTTGATTAATTTAATGTGCTTTAAGATCATGTCATGATCTCTTTCTTTTATTCTTGCATATTTTACTTTATCTTATGACTTTAATCTTTATCCAAGTGGGATATTAAAAGATAAGACATTTCCATTTTTAAGGGTTTTGTTGTTTACTAATTTCCAGTTTTAGGAATGTAATTGGTTATTTTTTATTTATTTTTTACATTAATGGCTAAATCATTCAACTCTGTTTGTATGTTTGTAGGCGGAGAAGAATGAGCTTCATGACGAGAAACAAAGATTAAAGGCTGAGTAGGAGAAGCTTGAGCATTTTTGAAAGCTTGAATGCATGAGCTATGTTGATCATATGGATTTTGTTGCCTTTAGTTGAATTATATAGTCTTTTTGTTGGTTGATGGAATTAGATTATGAATTTATAGTTGTTTTATCGAAAGGAAACTTGGCTACTAGTACTTTTTGTTGGATTTTGGCTATTGGTGACTTTAATATTAATGGATTTCATGTTTAATTGGTAGTGAACTTATGATGGTTGCTAGAATTGGAGTTTATGATAAATTTTGTTTATTTATATGGATTTTTTGTAGATTTGGACCGGTGTATTTAGATGAAAAGACACCGGTTTTAAACCTGTGTTTTGATACGGTGTCTATTCATCAAAGGACACCGGTTTCAAACCGGTGTCAAATACATAAACTTTTAACATCAGGGCCTTTGAAAGCGGATATATTATATCTACGACACCGGTTTAAAACCGGTGTCAAAAAGTTCAGACTTTTAACACCAATGGTATTAACACCGGTGGTTTTACTAATAGACACCGGTTTAAAACCGGTGTCTTTCAAGAAAACGACACGGTTTTAAACCTGTCAAAAAGTTCGACTTTTAACACCAGGCTTTAACACCGGTTGTTTTACTAATAGACACCGGTTTAAAACCGGTGTCTATCAGGATTTTTGTAGTAGTGAATTATGCTCTTACATTTAAGACAGAATCAAACCTTCAGGGTTTATTGTAATTTTGAAACTTTTCAGGATTTTTCTTTAATTACCCCAAACCTCAGGGTTAGTTTTTGTAATTATCCTATGAGACCATAGCTATAGGTAAGAACATAAGACCTCATCCACACCATCCAACAAAATAAAATAGAAGGCTAGGATTTAATGGGATTTTCTAGTAATAAAAAAATGGTGGGGACCGAATAGGGGTACAATAGGAACATCAATTTTCTGCAAAATAACTGTTTCCCTGAAATCAGGGAATGAGATCTTACCATCAATAACACGTCCATAATCCACCATCTTCTTCCCTGAAATCAGAGATCTGCAAAATAACCGTTTCCCTGAAATCAGGGAACATCAATTTGTTATTGATTTCAATTTTTTTGTGTAATAGATACGAAATTGGCAAACTAAATATACATTATCGGATGCTAAAATATACATATCCAATACACTATGACAATTTATATGTGTTGTACATAATTCTATGCCTAAACATACAATATCTGCACTCTATTTATACATTATGTGTGTTTATATTATACATCGTTTCTATGTGACAACAGCAGGATCAATATATGCACAAGTGTTTAAAAATACATATTCTTATGTGTAATTGTACAAATTTCTATAACTACTTATACAATTTTATTGACTATGTGTACAAAACCAATTAATATATATTGTATGGATTTTATACATAATCTTATGCGTAAATATACAGAATTTAATAACTACGTAACCAAAATATATAGCCTACTTGACTATGCATAATTTTATGCGTAAGTACACAAAATGTTGTAACTACATATACAATATTAAAGTTATATGATAATATTCGGACCAAGTGTACATAAAAATGCAAATTTATATTGATTAAAAAGAAAACAACCCATGTCGTGATCCATTCATATCCAGAATTCAACGGAACATCTAAGTCATATACAAAATCTCCTACGAATTAAAGTATAAATGACCCAAAAAAAACACCAAACATAGTAAACTAACTATACAAAAAGATGAGCAGAAATATATATTGTACATTGTCTATTAAAACACCACTACAATATTTTCTTCCCTGTCCAAAACTTTCTAGCTTCTTCCATACACCTGTCCTTTTGCTCATTGCTGTGGTGGAGGATTATTGCAACCGGATACTTCGTGCGCATGATAGACAGTTGAGAAGAATTGTTCTTCTCCAAACCACAGTCCCATCCCTTGGTGCCACTGGCCATGTAGCTCTCCATATGCCTCATAGCATATATACCACAATCAACTTTATTTGTAGTGTCTCTCCAAGGCATGCATAGTCTAGAAGGGGTGCATTTACAGACAACACTCGCCATTTGCGAACATCTTTTAGTTTCCAAGTAGTTCGAAAACATCCGAACCTGCAAATATACCATGGAAAACAACTTTAAACTTCATAGACAATATATTGCAGACAACCATATCATACTAAATAAATATACATAATTGAATACTTAAGTATACAAAATTACACCCCTATTTAAACACCCAGCAAAAATATAAACATACACTAAAGCATGTAAAATATTTAAGCTTATGTGTACAAATTCTAATAACTAACAATACATTTTAACACTCATAAATACACAACATGCATATCTGATTGAACAACAAAAAACATAACTCGCCAACTTGTCCGGCAGATCTCCATACTTGTCCCGGCTGCTTCCACTGACAGACGAGTTGTCAATGATATGGCAGTTAAACCTCTTCACATCAAAGATCACCAGAAAGATGTGCTTACTCTTACAAATCGGGAAAAAACACTGAAACGGACAACTGAGCATTATTACATAACTAAACACACATTATTATACACCTAAATATACATTACCGTGCAACTGAGCAAACATTATTAAAAACATAAAAGTACATTATCACAAAAGCTACATATATAAAATTACATAACTAAATATACATAATTACGTAACTATATATACATTATTACACAACCAACAACACAGTACACGAATGTGCGAAATCGAACATGATAAATCGAAACTGAGAAATCAAAACCAATATAAACTACAAGCACACGACATAAGAACAACAAAAATCACAAGAAAAAACCATTCATCAAACCTATCGGCAAGAACGCATCCAATATATGTGTATACCCTAAAATTGAACATAATGAAAACAATAAAATCGACCATAAAAATACAAAATAGAATCCTATCAGCAAGAACACTAAAATAGATCAGAAAACTTACACTCAAATTGAGAGAAGCACAGACCGTATCAACGAGTAGACGCCAAAATTCTGAGATGTTTGAACCCTAGAAGCTTCAGGTGATCGATTTTTTGAAAGAGAGAGGTAGAGGAAGCAATTTCAGTAGGATGAGAGGAGAGGAAGCAGATTTTCAATTTTTTTCACAGAGGGAGATGAAGATGGAGAAGAGATGGAGAAGCAGTTTCAGATTTTTTGAAAAGAGTAAGAAAGAGAAAATCGCGGGATGAGAGGAAGCAGTTTTGACTTACCAAAATTCGAAAAATGGGGATTTACAAATATATCCCTTATCTTAAAGTACAAAATTACTTTCCTACCCTTACCCTCAACTCGCCCATGCCTAAAATGGAGAGTAAAATGTGGACCATTGATTATTAAATCAAATGGTCTAGATGTGATCATATCCATATATATATATAGGATATGATCAAATGAGACCAAACCCTTTAGGTAAGAACATGAGACCACATCTAGACCATTTGATTTAATAATCAATGGTCCGTGATTTTTACTCTCCATTTTAGGTACATGGGTGGTTATATATATATATATATATATATATATATATATATATATATATATATATATATAGGGATATGATCAAATGAGACCAAGCCCTTTAGGTAAGAACATGAGACCACATCTAGACCATTTGATTTAATAATCAATGGTCCAGATTTTACTCTCCATTTTAGGCATGGGTGGTTGCACGCAGGGGTAGAAAAGTAATTTGTCCTTTAAGTTAAAGGTTATATTAGTAAATCCCTAATTTTCGAATTTGGTAACTGAAATCTGATTCCCATTATCCCGCGATTTTCTCTTATCTCTCTTTTCAAAATACACGAACCTGCCTCTCTCTTCCTTCTCCATCTCTCTCGATCTCCATAGACACCTGTAAAACATACGAAAAATCTGAAAAATTGCTCACTCTATCTCTATGTTTCTAAATATCGATCACTGGCATATTAAAGGGTTCAAACATCTCTGATTTTTGGTGACTACTCGTGGATAGGGTTCAACACCAACTTCCAGGGTTCAATTTGAGTGTAAGTTTTCTGGTTGATTTTGGTGTTTCTTGATGTTAGGGTTCTACTTTGTGTTCTTATTGTCGATTTTATTGTTATTATTCTGTTCAATTTTAGGGTATAAACATATATTGCATTCGTTCTTGCATATAGGGTTGATGAATGGTTTTTTTTTTGTGATTTTTGTTTATACTCATGTTCTGTGCTTTCAGTTTATATTGTTTCGATATCTCTGTTCCGATTTACTAATGTCGATTTCGCACCTTAGTTGACAGTGAGTTGTTAGTTGTGTAATAATGTATTCATAGTTACGTAATTATGTTTATTTAGTTATGTAATTTTGTATATTTTAGCCTTTGTGTTAATGTACTTTTATGTTTTTAATAATGTATGCTCAGTTGCACGGTAATGTATTATAGGTGTATAATAATGTGTGTTTAGTTATGTAATAATATGTATTTAGTTTTGGTAATTTTAATCCCATTGTTTTTGCAACTATTATTTGTTAATTACCTTCACCCTAATATATAGTTTGTTTCAGTTTTTCTTCCCGATTTGTAAGAGCGAGCACATCTTTCTGGTGACCTTTGATGTCAAGAGGTTTAACTGCCATATCATTGACAACTCGTCTGTCGGTGGAAGCAGCGGGGACAAATATGGAGATTTGCCGGACAAGTTGGTGAGCTATTTTTTTTGTTGTTCAATCAGTTTTGCATGTTGTGTATTTATCAGTGTTAAAATATGTCGTTAGGTATTAGAATTTGTACACATAAGCTTAAATATTTGAAATGCTTAGTGTATGTTTATATTTTTTCTGGGTGTTTAAATAGTTAGGCAATACTGTGTATTTAAGTATTAATTTATGTATAGTTAGTTAGTATGATATGGTTAACTGTAATATATATAGTCTATGAAGTTTGAAGTTATTTTCTATGGTATATTCGTTGGTTCGGATATTTTCGGACTACTTGGAGACTAAAGGCTGTCCGCAAATGGCGAGTGTTGTCCGTAAATGCACCCCGTCTAGACTATGCATACCTTGCAGAGATACCACAAACAAAGTTGATTGTGGTATATATGCCATGAGGCATATGGAGAGCTACATGGGCGGTGGCACCAAGGGATGGGACTGTGGTTTGGAGAAGAACAATACGTCTCAACTGTCTAACTTGCGCACAAAGTGCTCGGCTGCAATAATCCTCCACCATAGCAATGAGATAAAGGACATATGTATGGAAGAAGCCATAAAGTTTTGGACGGGGAAGATAGTATTGTAGTTTTGTTTTAATAGACAATGTACAATGTAGATTTATGCTGATCTTTTTGTATAGTTAGTTTACTATGTTTGGTATTTTTTGTCTTTGAGAGTCATTTATACTTTGGGAGCCATTTGTATATGACTTAGATGTTTTGTTGAATTATGGATATGAATGGATCAGACATGGGTTGTTTTCTTTTTAATCAATATAACTTTGCATTTTTCACGTACACTTGGTCCGAATGTTGTCACATAACGTTAATATTGTATTCGTAGTTACTACATTTTGTGTACTTACGCACAAGATTATGTATAGTTAAATAGGCCACGTTTTTTGGTTATGTAGTTATGAAATTTTGTATATTTAGGCATAAGATTTTGTGTAAACTGATACAATGTATATCAAATGTGTTTTGTATACGTAGTCAATAACATTGTATAAGTAGTTATAGAAATTTGTACAATTACATATAAGAATATGTATTTTTTAAACACATGTGATATATTGATCCTGATGTTGTCACTAAAAAATGATGTATAGGTAAAACACAGATAATGTATAAATAGGTTGCAGATATTGTATGTTTATGTATAGAATTATGTAAACCACTAATAAATTGACATAGTGTATTGGATGTGTATATTCTAACATTTGATAATGTATATTTAGTTTGCCAATGTCGTATACATTACACTAAAAAATTGAAATGAATAACAAATACACATTGCTCTCAGGAGGCGCTGGTGCGGGTCGGGAATGTCCTGTTGTTATGTGTCCCAACCTCACCACACGCCCCACATTTTCTTTTAAGTTTTGTGCTTGCTTTTATGGCTTTCTCTCTTTGGCTTTGGAGCCTGCTTTTCAGATGACTTCCACTCCCTTTGTTCTTGGCTTGCTTTGGTTGTAACACGGAAATGTCTAATTGTGAAGTTGAGCCACTACACATACCATAATCCTTGTAAAACTGTATTCCAGCCTCCAATGTACGGATATGCATGTCCGCACGAGGAATTTTTTCTTGTTCTACTTCTGGGATCCAATATTTAGTCGATCCTGGCGAGATTTCGAGCCTCTGACCAACATAAACTATGTAATCTGGAGCTTGATCTGGTAAAACACAAGATTTACATAATAAATATACAAATATTGAATACTATGTACACAAAATTTCAATGTATGGTGTAAAATCGTATTATGCAGTTTTTGTCTTTTAAGTACACGTTTTAAATGCACATTATGTACATAATGACTACTCTAAGCATACAAATATATAATACTATTTTTACAGAACATGAACGTATGGTGCAAAATCGTACTCACCAATCTTTGTCTTATAAGTACACATATTTAATGCCCATCATGTACATAATTACCACTCTAAGCATATAATACATGCATTGTAATTAGGCAAAAACGTATTTGGAGAATACATTATATGTGATACATATGTTTCATACTAAATACACAAATTCGAAACACTATACACACATATCATTAATGAGAACTAAATACATGATTTTTTATACAAATTCTCATATGTTCCAATATTTTGTTATAATTATACACATTAAAAACACTATACAAGCATTATCCTTATTGTAAACTAGCATATTAGTAAAAATTTTGCTTATTGTTATGTGAGATTATGTATTACATAATTACAAAGCTATATGTACAGAATTTTTATAGTAAACATATATAATATGTGTTATAATTACACATCCCTTCTGCGATACTAATTCGTGAATTTTTTGATTGTGCAACACAACATCCATTCGAACCACACATTTTTGCGGATGAATTGGTGTGAAATTATTACCTTGATGCGAATGGATTGTGGAGGGGGAATCTTGTGTTTGCGACATCGCAATATCGATTCCGTTGATGTGGATGGCGTTTTTTTGGTGTTTGGATGATGTTATGATTTGTGTTTTGGTGATTGATGTTCAATTTTGGTGTTTTTCCTGGTTGTAATGTCGATTTTTTTCTCTGTTTGCAGGTTCAATTTTTCTGTGGGAATGGTGATTTCGTACGTTGGTTTGATCGTGGAGGAAGAAGATGGTGATTATGGTAAGATTTCATTCCCTGATTTCAGGGAAACGGTTATTTGGCTGATTTTAATGTTCCAATTGTACCCCTATTTGGTCCCCACCATTTTTAATTACTATAAAATCCCATTAAATCCTAGCCTTTTATTTTATCTTGTTGGATGGTGTGGATTGAGTCTTATGTTCTTACCTATAGCTATGGTCTCATAGGATCTCCTCCATATATATATATATATATATATATATATATATATATATATATATATATATATATATATATAGGGGATGGTTCAAATGGGACACCCCCTTATATGAGACAGTGGGAATTTATCCAAGCCATTGAAATATCGCAATTGAGGGTCCAGATTTAATGGGTAATATTTATATTAATAATTATTAATTATAAGTAGTAAGGGTATAATTGACAAATTAAGAAAATAACCAACCATGTAGTCAACGTTTCCTAAATTATAGGATGTGATAAACACAAAATAATGGCAACAAAATCTTACCAAATCAAACCCAATAGAGCCCAAAAAAATGGCAGATAATACCGAAAATTTCGAACCCATGTAGTCAACGTTTCCTAAATTGTATGATGCAATTCAATACACAGTGAAATAAATAAATAGTACAGTGAAAGTTCGATTTTTATACATTGAACATGCCCTAACCGCACAGTAATATTAAAGTTAATAAACAATATTATTTGGAAGGATTAAACACGTTCTTATCGACTTAGTATGTATACTGTATATCATCCTAAATTATTTGGAAGGATTAAACACGTTCTTATTTTTTTGTATAAAATAAATGCACTTCAATACACAAAGTGAAATAAATATATAAAGATGCTGAAATTTAGACATTTATACAAGATCAACGCTCTTAACCACACAGTAATGTTAAAGTGAATAAACAGTATTATTTGGAAGGATTAAACACGTTCTAATACAATATTCTAATACTAATTACACAGTAAAACTGCACTAATTATACAACATTGTAATACTATGCACGCAGTAAAACTGCACTAATTATACAATATTGTAATACTATGCACGCAGTAAAACTGCACTAATTATACATCATTGTAATACTAATTACGCAGTAAAACTGCACTAATTATATAGCATTCACAAATTCTTGACAACACGACTGCTGTTGGGAAATTTATTGTTTAGATTTTGATGAATGCCATGTAAAACTTAGACTAGAAAATAGGCACCCCATTTTCCTTGTAAATTGCATTGTAATAGATAGGGTTTGTATGAGTGAGTGAAGTCGCTATGCCTGGATATACAAGAAGTCAATCAAGATGGAATGAAGACTCACATTTGTGAGACAACCGAGTATGGCAAGGAACAAGTCAAGAACTCGATGAAGGAGTATCACCGGGATCTGTGCATGAAGAGTCGATCAAGTCAACTCAAAAAGCCAAGTCTCAAGTTGAAGTGACGATGAGTCATCCATTGATTGGAAGTGACTCGAAGTCACCTGGGAATAAAGGACCGCAGTCAAGTCAAAACAACTGAACGAGATCCGTTGATAAAAGTCAAGAAGGTTACTCAGAATAGTAACCTGTTAAAGTTTTCAGAGATAAAGTGTTAGTTCCAGTTGTGTGCAAAAGGAACAAACCAATGGGAAGCACTGCACACGTGTCAGAAACGCTGCAATGCTGCAAGACATTTAATACGAGGAAATGTCAACATCAAAGACTGCAACAAGACAAGCCAACGAACACAAGTGACTTTTGAAAATCAGTATATCTCTTCAACGGGCAGATTTTTGAAAGTTCACTATAAAAGGCTGAGGAATCACTTTGAGAAAAGGTTACCTTGATTACCAGAACTACGAACAAGAAAGCAATATTCATATTGTAACCTGCAAAACATTCTCAAGTTATTCAAGTAAAATCCTCAAGCCTACATCTCGAAGGAAATCGATCCAACACCAAGCTGTGAAGGAAAGACAACTTCAAACTGTTGAAGAGGAAACTTTTGAAGAATCAAAAGGGGTCTACATTCCAAGGAGGATTGTAGAAAGGTTCAAGGTCGGACCTATATCAAGCTATTGGAGGGCTTCGTGATCAAATCCAAGGAGCTTGATAAAGTGAGCTGAAGTAGCAAGACAGCTGTCTTGTGAAGAAGCTGAGTCAGACGAGAAGCCAGCTGTGTGATCAAGGCATCTCCAGACTGAGTCCCAAAGGAGCAAGTCGGCTGTGTGATCAAGACTTGTATCTGGACTGTTAACCACTCTGTGAATTGATCATTACTTAGTGGATTCCTCCAGGAGTTGGAGAAGAGAGGATTAGAAGAATTACCCCATCTTCGAACCTCTATAAAAATTACTTGTGTCATTTACATTTCAGCATATTTACTTTACTGCACATTTAATTCATATCTGCTGATAATTTGCTATCCAACTGATAAACAAACTAAGTGCTTAAATCAAGTGTTAAAACAAGCTTAATCAAATTCAAGGGTGATAAGTCTTCCGCTGAAAAACTCATCACAACCAAGTTAAGGTTTAGACTAAACAGCTGAGTTATTCTATCAACAGCTCTATCGAGTATGTTGAGTGGCTAACTCTGCTGATTAACTAACCTAGATGTCCTTCAAGGACTCAACTGTGTATTTACTCTGTAATAGATTTAAAAGGACTAAATCGAAAAGTTGGTAAGGTTTATTCAACCCCCCCCCCCCTTCTAAACCTTACTTACACCCCTTGGGACCTACAAGTGGTATCAGAGCGGTTGGTTCATTGAGCCTTCCGCACTGGTTACTGAACTAGATCTCCAATCTTTCAAAGAAACTTTTAACACTTGTTCTTTCAAAACTCTTTCCATTTCAGCAAATTTATTATCATGGAAGCAAATTTGACACGCATTCCTATGTTCACTATTGAGGAATTTGATGACTAGAAAATTCGTATGCAGGCTCATCTATTAGCCTTACATGATGAGATGTGGTTAGTGATAGAGGATGGGCCACTGCAAATATTGAAAGTGAACACATATGAGAGCGGCAACTGCTGCGAGAAGGTGAAGAAGCTCCTGCTGAAGAAAGACCAGCCCTGGTTGAGAAACCAAGGACCGAATGGACAAATGAGGACAGAAAAAGATACAACTTGGATAATGTAGCCAAGGACATTCTCTACAAGACATTGGACAAAGCGATGTTCAATAAAGTCAAATCCTGCAAATCTGCAAAAGAGATTTGGGATAAATTAACTTTAATTTGTGAAGGATCTGAGCAAATTAAAGAAAATAAATTGTCTGTTGCTGTACAAAAATTTGACAATTTTAAAATGCTTGCAGGTGAAACCATGGATCAACTAGATGCCAGATTCACTGAGATTACAAATGAGCTTGCAGCTCTTGGGAAAGAATACACACAAAAGGAGATGTGTATGAAGATACTAAGAAGTCTTCCAGCTGAATGGGAAATGAAGACCATGGCTCTCAGACATTCAATGGACCTATCTAAAACATCCAATCATGAGTTATTCTCAGATCTCAAGGCTTATGAATTTGAGCTGAGAAGAAAAGATCAAGAGGAGACAGCTGTACCCAAAACAGCTGCATTAATAGTCAAGGATGGGAAAAGAGCTGAGGTCAAAGAAGTCATTGACCAGGAGGAAATAGCCCT
Source organism: Rehmannia glutinosa (assembly GCA_016081115.2). Taxonomy (NCBI): domain Eukaryota; kingdom Viridiplantae; phylum Streptophyta; class Magnoliopsida; order Lamiales; family Orobanchaceae; genus Rehmannia; species Rehmannia glutinosa. Next base: position 326,765 of record JABTTQ020001342.1, on the reverse strand, counting down.
GATGGTTAAGAAATTCAATAAGTTCTTCAATAAGAACTACAAGAGAAATAAGAGTGAAACCTCCAGAAGACATTCAGCACCCTTCAAGTCAAGGGAAGACATGCCTCCCAAGAGAGCTGAGCATCAAAAGGTTGAATACCAAAGAGCTGATAACCCAAGAATCGAGAAGGATGATCAAAGAGCTGAGAACCTGTGTTGGAACTGCAGACAACCAGGACACTTCGCTATTGACTGTCCATATCCAGCAGTCAATAAATATAGGGATGAAGAGGAAAGAAGAGTCTTCAGAGAGAGAAGACAGGAAAGGAAAAAGGCTATGTTAGCTGCCGAGACAGCTGAAACAACTAAGTCAAAAGAAGCAGCTGATTCAGAGAGTAGTGAAGCTGACTACTCAAGTGATTCTGAAGAAGAAGCCTTAATTTGCCTCATGGCAAAACAACAAGATAAACCAGAACAAGAAGATGAGGTGCACTCTAACTCATCTCATTCAGATTCTAGTGATAGTGATTGTGATACACACACTTCATCACCCACTGATCTTTATGATTCATTAGGCAAAACGATGAAAGACTTTGAGCACATTAAATCCTCACACACTATTAAATGAGGAAAACAGCCAGCTCAAAAGCCAAAACTCACAGCTGACTAAGGAGCTGAGTACTCTAGGTCACATAGCTGATGAGAACAAAGAGCTAAAGGCTAAAAATACCAAACTAATAGCAGAGATAGCTGCTATTGAAAAGAGAGAAAATGATCTTAAAAATGTGATTGCCTCATTTACAAAGGCATCCAAATCATTGGATGACCTTATCATGAGTCAAAAAGAATGTGGAGACAAGACAGGCATAGGATTCAATTCCTTTGTGCATAGTCAAACTCCCAGAGTGATCTTGGAAAAAGGATCTTCAAGCAATGAAGCATCTCAAAAACCCAAGACACCAAATGTTGCACCCACATTCATTCCAAAGCACAATCACAAACAAACTGGCCTTGGATATAAAGGAAAAGGAAAACAACCAGTTAAGTATCTTTGAGAGGGCAGTGAGAAGAAATCCAAAGAGTTCCTCAAACTCCAAATAGGAAGTACTGTGAAGAATAAACAGAGCTACCAAAACCCCAGAAGTTTTATCGAGAGAAACACGTATGATGGGAATGGTAGAAACTACCCAAGCCAAGCTGATTGGAATAATATGAAAAATCAAAGAAAGACCTATGGAATATAAGCCCAAATGGCAAAGGCCTAGAACTCAAAGCAAAGGCCATTCCAAAGGCAAAAGAGCTATCATCAGCACACATATGCACCCAGGCACTACACTCAGAAATATCACAACTACCCAAAGAAGGCAATTGCTAAAACACACACAGGCATACAGACAAAAGAGACAGCTGTATGAACCTAAAGCCCCCAAGCAATTTGCCAAAGTGAGTTATGATTATGGCACAGATAGATGGCAACCTCTTAGAGTCAAGTCATTTGGCTATAGGTTGGTTGGATCATCTTCAAAGACTAACCCCACAGGACCCGGACAAGCATGGGTACCTAAAACTAATTTCCTTGATTGCAGGTTCAAGGAACAGCTGAGTACCAAGGAACCTGGTACATGGATAGTGGCTGTTCTAGACACATGACAGGAAACAAGAAAAATCTGTCAAAATTCAAGGAGATTAAAGGCGCAAAAGTCATATTTGGAGGCAATGAAGCTCCAGGGGAAATCAAAGGCACTGGATCCATCAAGAAAAATGGACTAGAGATCACAGATGTTGCATTTGTTGAAGGCCTCAACTTCAACCTGTTAAGCATCAGCCAACTCTGTGACAAGGGCTATAATGTTGGATTCAATATGGGAGTATGCCAGATCAAGGATGCTGAATCAAATGAAGTAGTGCTGCAAGGATCAAGAAAGAAAAATATGTATGTGGTGGATTGGTCCACTGCAACACCAAGCACTTGTCTGTTAGCAAAGAGTACAGCCGAATCAAGTTGGATGTGGCACAAGAAGCTGAGTCATCTGAACTTCAAGACAATCAACAAGCTTGCAAGGAGTCATCTTGTCGAAGGATTGCCAGACTCAGTATACAAGAAGAAAAGTGTATGTGATGCTTGCCAGATGGGAAAACAGATCAAATCATCATTTAAAGAAAAGTCCAATTCTTCATCAACAAGAATACTGCATTTGCTGCACATGGATTTATTTGGTCCTGTTGAACCAGCCAGCATAAGTGGAAAGAAATACACTTTAGTGGTGGTAGATGATTATTCAAGATACACATGGACAATCTTTATGTGCAAAAAGAAGGAAACCTTGCAAAGGTTACCACAGCTGATGAAGAGAATTCAAAATGAGAAAAGTCAAACCATTATAAAGATAAGGTCTGATAGAGGAACTGAGTTTGTCAATGGGATAATAACTCGAAGATTGTGTTGAAAATGGTATTACTCATGAATTATCTGCGGCAAGGGACTCCACAAAGAAAATGGAGTAGGCTTTGAAAGAAGAAAACAGAACTCTCAAGGAAGTCTGCAAGGACCATGTTAGTCAAGTCGGGTTTGCCTAAAAGATTTTGGGGTGAAAGCAATCAATCTTGCATGCTACACTCAAAATAGATGCATGATCAATAGACAGCTGACAAAGACTCCATATGAAATTTGGACTGGGAGAAAGCCAAATGTTGGGTACTTTAGAATATTTGGATGTAAATGCTTCATCCACAACAATGGCAAAGACAATCTAAAGGCTTTCGATGCCAAAGCTGATGAAGGTATCTTCTTGGGATACTCAACTGAGAGCAAAGCCTATAGAGTGCTGAACAAGAGGACTATGGTTACAGAAGAATCTATCCATGTGGTTTTTGATGAACCTAATGTAAATGGAGAAGATATTGAAGAGTTAGCTGATAAGCTAAATCAGCCAACTATGCAGAAGAGTCCCTATGTTGAAGCTGAAGCTGGAGCAATCAACCAAGATGAAGATGAGATAGCTGAATCTCAAAGACAGCTGGAAAATCTGCAGCTAAGTGATGATGAAAGAGCTGCTCAAGGTAACACAACTGCAAGACGGCTAAATCCAGCTGACTTACTTCAACCTGATGTGAGATGGCTGAGAGACCATCCACCAGAATTAGTCATTGGAGATGTGAGAGATGGTGTAAGAACCAGATCCAGAGCCCAACAAGAAGCAATGTTCACTTGTTTTATTTCCCCAAATAGAGCCAAAAGATGTGTCACAAGCATTGGATGACATGCATTGGATTCAGGCCATGCAAGAATAGCTGAATCAATTTGAGAGAAACAAAGTATGGGAATTGGTGCAAAGGCCAACACACCAAAATGTTATTGGTACAAAATGGGTATTCAGAAACAAGATGAGTGAGGAAGGATCTGTGGTAAGAAACAAAGCAAGATTGGTAGCCAAAGGGTATTGCCAAGAAGAGGGAATAGATTTTGATGAAACATTTGCTCTGTTGCAAGACTAGAAGCAATAAGGATGTTTCTTGCCTATCTTTGCACACAAGAACTTCACTTTGTATATCAAATGGATGTGAAAAGTGCATTCTTAAATGGACTGTTAGAAGAAGAAGTCTATGTTGAACAACCTCCAGGCTTTGAACAAAAGACCATTGGAGACAAGGTGTACAGTCTCAAGAAAGCGTTATATGGTTTGAAACAAGCACCAAGAGCTTGGTATGATACATTATCACAATTTCTGACAGATAATAGATTCACCAAAGGCAAAGTGGACAGAACACTCTTCAGAATTCAAGATGGGGAGAGTATACTGCTTGTTCAAATATATGTGGATGATATCATTTTTGTATCCACAAACAAAGAGCTGTGTGACAAATTCTCAAACCTCATGCAAGGCAAATTTGAAATGAGCATGATGGGAGAGCTGACATTCTTCTTAGGACTTCAAGTTAAATAGCTGAAGGATGGAACCTTCATAAGTCAAACTAAGTACACCAGAGATTTAATGAAGAAATTTGGTATGGAAGAGAAGTCTTCTGTGAAAATACCAATGAATACATCAGTCAAGATGGACATGGATGCAGATGGCAAGCCATGGATCAAACAAGATCTGAGCACTCATTGGATCATTGCTTTATCTAACAAAGGCGGGCGGACATCACCTTTGCGGGTGTATGTGCAAGATTCCAATCTGCACCTAAAGAAAGCCATATGATGGCAGCTAAGAGAATCCTAAGATACTTGAAGGGATGCCAGGAAGTTGGCTTATGGTATCCAAAGGAAGGAGGATTCAAGCTAATTGGTTATTCAGCTTCTGACTATGCTGGATATAGAGTTGACAGGAAAAGTACCTCTGGTACATGTCAAATGCTTGAAACAGTTGGTTTCCTGGTTTAGCAAGAAGCAAAACTCAATAGCCACATCCACACCGGGAAGCGGTAATACATAGTCATGCGGCAAATTGTAGCCCAAGTCTTATGGATGAGACAAAGAAGAGATTATGATATTGAAGAAAAAGAGATTCCAATTATGTGTGATAACACAAGTGCTATTGCAATCACCCAGAATCCTGTGTTGCATTCAAGAACAAAGCACATTGATGTCAGATATCATTTTATAAGAGACCATGTGGAAAAGAAGGACATCACCTTGGAATACATCTCAACTGACAAACAGTTAGCTGACATTTTCACAAAACCACTATGTGAATCAAGATTTGAATAACTCAAGCATGAGCTAGGGTTAATTGAGCTGAGTTGATACTCAGAAGACTCAATGAGAAGAGATGGAACGTGAAAAGATGAAAATTGAACGTGGTGCATGAATCAGCAAAGTAAATCAGCTATGTCGGAAAGTCAGCTGTATCGAGTTAGCTGACAGCTGAGTCGCCTACCAAAGGAGAGAAGCTGAGTTAAGTCATCTTTGACACAAGCTGAGTCATTAAATTGCTCAGAGACAAAAACGCAGTCGTTTTTAATAAGCGGGAATATTTTTAAGGATGACGTCAGTGTAATAATGACAGGAACAGTCAAAAGCTGCACAGTAAGCATATGATTGGATATAAATGCTGCCGCATTAAATGCGGGCAATTAAATGCTGATCGTCGTGGTAAATCTGAACCGTTGATCTCGATCAAAATTCAAAAACCAAAAATATGTCCTTTCATAACCCCTTAAATACTCATTCTTTCAGCCTTTCTCTCACTTAAACTGTTCATCTTTCCAAAGCAAAGAAAGCATCTTTTCTCTCAAAACCCTACCAGTCTTCAAAGCAAGTTCATCAAGTTTCGATCGGTAAACTCACAAAAATGGCATCAACCCATGATTTCACTAAGCTTGGTAAGCAAATCCACACTGGTTCAACCGTGAATTTCGAAGGAATGATTAAACAGGGTTCCGATGAAACCCTTGTAAAGAAGATAGCTGATAAGATCGAGAAATCCGGGCTGAAACCCTTCCTCACGATGGAATATCCGATGACGTATGTTGAGAAGGTCGCCCAGTTCTACGTGAACGCTGAAGTTCGTGACGAGGGCATCAAATCCTCTGTTCATGGGAAGGATCTTAAAATCACTACTAAAGATCTAGCGGAGCATTGTTTGCTGCCGTCTGAAGGTGTATCGGAGATATTCGAGGCTGATGTAAATTTGGCCGCTGCATGGAAGGAAGTGGCAAAACTTGAGTGTGCTGCAAAAGTTGTCTACACAGCCGACAAGAAGCCGCTGAAGGACGATTATCATAAACTGTTGGATATCGTTGCCAAATGTGTAGACATAAAGTTTGGAAGTTTCAATCAGTTGTCCAAAACCAAGTTGATTGTCATGGCTGCGATCATGGAAGAGAAGAAGATCAATTGGGCTGAATTCATTTACAGCAGACTTTGCCAGAATATTGGCATCAAATCTTTTAAGGAAGATGGATCCTTTGGAGGATCACTTGGCTATGGCCTAGTTATTGGCCATCTGATGGAGGTGAAGGGTGTTCCCCTTCGACATGGAAAGCCATTCCACGTCAACAAGAAGATGTTCCGGGCTAATCTCTCAGGAGCCCAGAAGAGAGCTTATGCCAAAAGAGCTGATACAAGTGAGGGGGAATCAGTTGACCCTGAGGAAACAGCTGTTGCCTCCTCTCCGAAGAAGAAGAAGGTTGCCCCGCAGCAAGCGACGAAGAAAGTCGCCCAAGAAGAAAGAAGAAAAAACCGCACTGCCCCAGCCGAGTCACCCCGCCCCCGCAGCGTAGTGTCTCCCGCCCTGCAGCTGCGCGTGGAGAAGGAATCCTTAGTACCTTCTCTAGGACTGAAGAAGAAGAGGACTGCCAAGCCCAGAAAGGTAGCTCCTCAGCCAACAAAGGAAGCTCCGGCCCCCGTCGCCAAAGAATCTGCTGAAGAAGTATCCGAACCAGAAATCCCTCTGGTAAGGACCAAGAAGAAGAGAAGACTTTCCAAGCTCTCAGAGCTTGAAAAGGCAGCTGAGTCTACCTCTCAGCTGGAGAAAATTACTGAGACTTCTGAAGAAGTGCGGTCTCGGGTTGTTGATGAAACAAAAAGTCTGGCATTGAGCCCGATCAACAGAGGCAAATTGAAGACCCAACGTGGTCGAATCACCGAGAACAAGAAGTCGCGGAGACAGCAGAATCCCCTGTTGACAGGACTGTATCTCCACCTGCGACAGATGCTGCTGAGGGTGAAGAGCAGCAGAGTTTGCTACCTTCCATTCCTGCAAAGGAGGGACAAGACGCAGATGATGAGGATGACGATGTTGTTATGTTGTCTCCACTATATCCAAACATCCAAAATCGTTTGAGAGCATGGAGGAAATGGAAGCTGAGTCACTCAAGGGTTCAATTTGAACACCTTGAGTTTATCATAGAAGAAGAAGAACTGTTTGAATTCCTTCAGGTTACCACTATGCTTCAAGCTCTGGATGAGGAAAATTGCATAAACATTCTCCACATCTACAAGGAGAAGGAGAAAGCCAGAGCAGCTGAGGAAGCAGAAGCTTTAGAGAAGGCAAATATATGCCCTCTTACTGGAACTCTCGAGCACACTCACCCTCAAATTGATGTGCTATCTGAGAGCGATGATGACATGGATCCCGTTGCTGCGACGGAGAAGTTGGAGATGCAGCAAGCCATGCGGGAATCCAGGGCAATGCACGAAAAACAGCTGATGGAAGGACCTGGAGAGTCTTCCAAATCTCAGCTAGAGATTGATCCGTTGGGAGTGGTCCAGCAGATTGCCTCAGATATTGCTGCAACCACATCCCCAGCTCTCTCAGAAGACGGATCTAAGGGTCTTGGCGATGAAACTGGGAACTTGGGGACCCAAGTCGAGCCAACCCCTGTTGAAGGTGTCTTACCACCTATCCCCACGGCTGAACACTCAAAGGAAACAGCCGAGAGTCTGGAGCAGAGTGACCCCACCATGAGTCACTCAGCTGGTGCGCCAGCTGAGAGGGAAACTCCCTCCACTGCATCTAGGTCGGAGGTTGCTGCAGCTGACTCCACCTTGAATCTTGGAGGCGAAGTGGAAAAGGAGAAAGTAATTGAACAACAACAAGTTGTCATTAACGAAGCTCGGACAGTTGAGTCTGTCCCAGCTGAGATGTCGACTGCTTTGCAGGCCGATGACACTGCTGTTGCAGTTGAGGCAAAGGATGGAGATGCTCCGGGAGTTAACACTCTGGGCACTGAAAGTGCAATCCACGGAGTTGAGACTCCTGTGGATGCCACTGCAGAAGACCCCAAGACAAATTGCTGTCGAAGGAATTATACAGCCCCGCCATTGCAGCTTGAGACTGCAGGAGGTAATGAAGGCCTACGGGAGGTTGAGACTTCCCTAGGTAAAACTCAAGGAGAAAAGAACATTCCTCAAGCCATAATTGCTGATTCAGAAGAGGAAATCAGTGCTCTTCATGACTCCCAGGATGATCCTGATACAACATTTCTGGGATCTGCTGATGAGGCTGAGTCAACCCCTGCAGAAAAGGACTCAGCTGAGGATGCTTTACCAAGCGCGAGCAAGCCAGAATTCAAGGCTACTCATCAATCCTTTAATTTTGATGATGAATCTTCCGATGACGCTGATGGTGCAGCCGAGGACCCAAAAATTCATTTAGCAGAAACCACTGAGGCCGAGGAAGCTGTTAAGACAGTTGAGGCTCATTCAGCTGGCCAATCCTCTCACCAAGGCTCAGCTGAAACAGAGTTATCTGCGCAGGCTCCCAAAGCTGCAGCAGAGTCGACTCAACCAGGCACATCACAGGCTCGCACAACTTCCATACCTTATGTCTGTGATGATGCTTTTGAAGAGACCTTTCCTTTTTCCATTGAGGTACCTGACCTTGTAGAAGAAACAACCCGTGAACGAAAACGGTACCACAGACCTGATCCAGTCATTCCTACTGATTCAATTGTCCCAGCAGAGTTCGATTTTGATGCTGCTTGGCCGCCAACTAAGACTGAGGTAACAGCTGAAGTGCGTGAAGTCTTCAAGACTATCCTTGGAGAAATTGAGAAAATAGAAAGGCACCAGGCCTCGCTGGACATGCGGCTGGACAACAGGGATACCACCCTCACAACAGACTTACGAGGGATTGTGGTAAGGATCAGAGAATGGTGTCAACAGCAGAGTACAATGCGATTCGAGCAAGTCAGATATTTCAAGGCATTGTACAACAAAATGCTGATATGGAGCGCTGATAACGCTGACATGAAGAAGAGGATGCAAGAAAATATTGACAGAATGCATGCCTCTCACAGCACTGAAATGGAACTGCTGCGAGAATTTCACAAGAAAGAACTTCTGGACGTCGAGGAGAGTATGAATGCTAAGTTCAGTCTTCTAATGGCTGAAATGAAGGTGGTGGCAGCCGAATCTAAAGCCACCTGCTCAGAATTTCGCACTGCATACTCCGCAGCAGACTCAAAACAGAACTCAACTATCAGTCGCTTGGACTTTATGCTCGCAGGGATGTTTCCAGGGGTTCCTCTCTACTTTGATGATGCCAAAAAGGGGGAAGAGGAATACCTGAAGATGTTGAAAGGATCAGCCGATGAGAAAATGGAAGAGATAGCTGTCGAGAAGGAGAAGAAGACAACTGATGAAAAGAAAAAGGAGAAGGGAAAAGCAGTTGAGGGGGAAGGTTCAAAAGATATAACCCTAATGTTTGCTGAAACCCCTCAACAAGGTCTTGTCACAACTGACATAATCAGCAAACTTCCAGTGACTCTGCCGCTCCAACACTCTGCTGTTCCTATGTCTGAGAAAAGAAAAATCGTAGAAGCAGGGATGAAGGAGGTTGAAGGAAAAATGGATGCCCGTGTGATGGATATATTGAAGCAACTCGGAGGCATTCCGGCAGGTAGAGATACAGATGCCATTTCAGACGTCGGAAATGAGCCAAGATCAGTTGATGAATTCAAAACGCTCGAATCCGAAGGATACTTCGAGAACATGTCCATAGCCCAAGCCTGGGACTTGTACTGGGAGAAAGGCCTTAAGCTGTGCGAGGAGGCTGATAGGCAGAAGACAACTGACAGTCAGCAGACTACAAGCAGCAAGTCAGCTGAGAAAAGAAAGGCTCCCGTACAAAACACACCCAGAGAAAGAGGAAGAAGCAGTGGAGGAAGAGGTTTCATACCTAGACCTCTACCCAAAAACATTGAATACATAGATCCAGGAAAGAAAGGAGGGATCTATTGGGCTGGGTATGACGAAGTGGCCAATATGGAAGTGGCTAGGAAGAATGCTGAGTATGCAAAGAGAATTGAAGAAGAAAATCAAAGACAAACTCAGCAGTGGCAAGAAAGACAGGAAAGGAAGAGAAAAGATGAAGCTGCAAAAAGAGCGTATGAGAAAAAGAAAGCAGCTGAAGAAGCAAAGAAAAGGAAGAGAGCTGACGAAGACAGAGCGGAAGAAGAAAGAAGGAAGCAGCGAAGGAGATGAAGTGTTGTTGTCCACCCCTTCATGTACTTTACTTTTGTAAATGCATATGTATGTAAGTCTTCTGTACATTTAAAGAGAAATTTGTAATTTCTATCTTTTTGCGTAGAAATAGAATAGTATGTTTGCTCTGATACACATTGTAAACAGATGTGTAAAGGACAAGAATGTTATGATCAATAAAAAGATTGATTCTACGCATACATTCTCTGTTACTACATTGCCTGTATGTATCTTTGATGCTTACATTTTGATTGTATGTTTTAAGTTTTGGCATCATCAAAAAGGGGGAAATTGTTGGGAAATTTATTGTTTAGATTTTGATGAATGCCATGTAAAACTTAGACTAGAAAGTTGGCACCCCATTTTCCTTGTAAATTGCATTGTAATAGATATGGCTGTATGAGCTGAGTGAAGTCAGCTATGCCTGGATATACAAGAAGTCAACTGAAGACTGGAATGAAGACTCCGCTGTGAGACAGCTGAGTATGGCAAGAAAGAGAAGTCAAGAACTCGACTGAAGGAGTATCACCGGGATACAACATGAAGAGTCACCAAGTCAACTCAAAAAGCCAAGTCTCAAGTTGAAGTGACAGATGAATCATCCATTGATTGGAAGCTGACTCGAAGTCACCTGGGGAATAAAGGACCGCAGTCAAGTGAAGACAACTGAACGAGATCCGTTGATAAAAGTCAAGAAGGTTACTCAGAATAGTAACCTGTTAAAGTTGTCAGAGATAAAGTGTTAGTTCCAGTTGTGTGCAAACGGAACAAACCAATGGGAAGATCGCACACGTGTCGAAACGCCGCAATCTTTGCCGCAAGACATTTAATACGAGAAAATGTCAACATCAAAGACTGCAACAAGACAAGCCAACGAACACAAGTGACTTTTGAAAATCAGCATATCTCTTCAACGGGCCGATTTTTGAAAGTTCACTATAAAAGGATGAGGAATCACTTTGAGAAAAAGGTTACCTTGATTACCAGAACTACGAACAAGAAAGCAATATTCATATTGTAACCTGCAAAACATTCTCAAGTTATTCAAGTAAAATCCTCAAGCCTACATCTCGAAGGAAATCGATCCAACACCAAGCTGTGAAGGAAAGACAACTTCAAACTGTTGAAGAGGAAACTTTTGAAGAATCAAAAGGGGTTTACATTCTAAGGAGTATTGTAGAAAGGTTCAAGGTCGAACCCATATCAAGCTATTGGAGGGCTTCGTGATCAAATCCAAGGAGCTTCATAAAGTGAGCTGAAGTAGCAAGACATCTGTCTTGTGAAGAAGCTGAGTCAGACGAGAAGCCAGCTGTGTGATCAAGGCATCTCCAGACTGAGTCCCAAAGGAGCAAGTCGGTTGTGTGATCAAGACTTGTATCTGGACTGTTAACCACTCTGTGAATTGATCATTACTTAGTGGATTCCTCCAGGAGTTGGAGAAGAGAGAATTAGAAGAATTACCCCATCTTCGAACCTCTATAAAAATTACTTGTGTCATTTACATTTCAGCATATTTACTTTACTGCACATTTAATTCATATATGCTGATAATTTGCTATCCAACTGATAAACAAACTAAGTGTTTAAATCAAGTGTTAAAACAAGCTTAATCAAATTCAAGGGTGATAAGTCTTCCGCTGAAAAACTCATCACAACCAAGTTAAGGTTTAGACTAAACAATGAGTTATTCTATCAACAAATTTCTATCGAGTCCGTTGAGTGGCTAACTCTGCGATTAACTAACCTAGCCGTCCTTCAAGGACTCAGCTGTGTATTTACTCTGTAATAGATTTAAAAGGACTAAATCGAAAAGTTGGTAAGGTTTATTCAACCCCCCTCTTCTAAACCTTACATACACCCCTTGGGACCTACAACTGCCACTTCTCCTTTTCTTAGGCTGAGTATTTGCTTCCCCCGCCCCACTACTCGTACCACCAATATTAAGCTGCCTTTTTTGTTGTCCTCTAGCCATCTTTACAAATTAGCAACTGCAATTAAGAAGACAAAGAAAATATCATCATTCCAATTCAACAAAATGCAATGACAAAATACAGTAAAAATATTCTAACACTACACAAATATTTGATGACAAATACATTAAAATTGTATTATACAACTACAATTGAAGTTAAAGTATGTTGAAGACATACACAAAAATATACTGCACTAAACAGGAAAATTGTATTAAATAACCACTAAACTCAACTAAGAATACAGTAGAATAATATCCAGAAAAATCGAAGTCGAAAGTCGAAAACACAAACCCAACCATGAAATTACTAGAAAACACAAAATCTCGATTTCACAGGGTTTAATCCCTTGCCACCAGACTCTATTTTCGAACATAGGTAATACAACTCGAAAATACCCAAAAAATCGTACGAGAAAACCCTAGAATATATTCACAAAAATTGAGCAAAAATTGTGCGAAACTGGGTTACAATTACAAAATTTGTGCGAAAATTTACCTCCGACTGTTCGTTAGACTCGAACCCACGAAGAAATCGACTCTTGCACCTTGGAGGATGGCCGCGCGAAGGGGAGAAGAAAATGGAGAGAGTATGAAAAGATAGAGAATATGGAGACAATTACAAAGAGATAGAAAAATTCGAAGTTATGGGAGAAGGAAAACTGAACTTGGACTCAATCAGAAAACAATCGTGTTGTTTCAAATCCCCCAAAAATAGCGCCCTTTGAAAAAGGTAAATAATAACTTACCTTATACACCCAATCAAATGACAAAAATATCCTTACTAGAAAAATAAAAAAATATAATTTCGAATTTTTTTAATAAAATCTAATAACAACTTGCCTAAAATAATGGGATGAATCTGAATCATCCAAAAAATCAATCCAACGGCTTGGATAAATCCCCACTGTCTCATATAAGGGGGTTGTCCCATTTGAATCAAATCCTATATATATATAATTAAAGGTGTGTAAAGCTACTTTAATTCAATCTGTTTGACCATGGAACATTCAAATAGAGTTGGCATTCTCATGTACATAGGACTTTCACTAGAATTGTCACAAAGCCATTAATTTCCTTCTAGACATAATAATTTAACTCAATCTAGTAATGTTTTAAATGAAGATATATTGTTACGAAAATATATTCCCTACTACGTAAATAAAGAATAAGCATTTTGGGACAACAAAACGGAGGTTCCAATTAATCCATGTTCGAACTATTACAAGTTTTGAGATATAATATAGGGGAAAAATGCAAAATTAGTCCCGTATCTACAGGGGTGTTGCAATATTAGTCCTGTAACTTTTGAAGTTGCGATTTTAGTCCTGTATGTTTTGTATTTTTTGCAATTTTGGTCCCGTAAATTTTAGATTTGTGCAATTCTGGTCCTATAAATTTTGTCATAAGGGCTATTTCAATATTTTAATTATTCCCAAAATGCCCTTGATAGCCCAAAATCAATATACCTAAGATTAAGTTTAAAATAGTATCAGAATCTATATTTTATTTACTTGAATAGAATTTATTTATCACTATAGATTGCCTAATGATGGAAGAATTTTAGATTTATGAATCCAGATCAAAATCTAAGATATGAGTTCTACATGTATTATTTCCTAATTATGAAAATACAAAAATACGTAAAAATATGCCAAAATTGTTTATTTGGAATAATACGACCGAAATTACCACAACTAAAAAATAAAAGACTAAAATTGGCAAATTCTAAAAATTACATAATTAAAATTGTTATTTTTGCTAAGGGGCAAAATTGTCATGGGACTAAAATTGCAACTTTAAAAGTTACAGGACTAATTTTGCAACACCCCTACAGATACAGGACCAACTTTGCAATTTTCTCTATAATATAGCAAATAAAAGCTTCATATACTCCTCCAAGAAATGTGTTGATCGCCAGATTCTCTGTACATTCCTAGACAAAGTTTTATTCATGTAGCAAGCCAATATTAATTTATACGACAAAACATATCTTATAAATTGTGTGAGTCAGTGAGATGCGAAATATAATCAAAAAGGAAAATGTAGTGTACTTCTTACAAGCCAAACAACTAGTTTTCAAATAGGGGTCTCATAAGTAAAATCCAGTGGGAAAAACCTTTGATAGGAAAAAGAGTACCCCATAAAAGAAACAACAAAAATAACTTAAAATCGCAATCTAAATGATGGACGTATATTTTTAGAGGATTTTTGAATTACATTGTCATGTATTTTTTTGCACGTGCTTGAATGAGTCAGTGAGAGCTTATAAGCTCTTAAAATTTGTTTGGTAAATCTTATCTGAATTTGTCTGAAAGAAGATATATGTATAGATCGTGTTTGCTTTAAAATAAGAGGATATTTATCAGAACTTATAAGTTCTCCAAAATATCTTATAAATTGTGTGAGACTCTGAGAGCTTATACGCTCTTAAAAATTGTTTGGTAATTTTTTTTTTGAAAGAGCTTAAAAGATTCTAAGAAAAGTTGCTTAAGAGCTTATAAGCTATAAGAGGATCCCATCTTTTTTTTCCCAAAAACAAAAAAAAAAATCTTTTTTCAACAATCTTCTTTAATTATTTTAATTTACAAAATTGATATTATTAACTTATCAAAAGGAGATATAGAAAATGCATAAAGGAGATATAGAAAATGCAACACCTTGAATAGTCTGTTGGAATGTGGAAGCAAGAATCATCGGGGGGGGAAAAAAATCAATCAGGTTTATGTTTTTCTTCTTCGTTTTTCGGCCGGGCAAAATTTATGTTACAGGTGCACGCATTTGACAAACATTTCCAGATTAAGACATTTCGATTGAAGAATCGGCAACTCGCAAGTTCCTCGAAAATTGTTGTCTCTCATGGATCAAGATTCGTTGTAATTAACATTGATAGGCAAATTAAGGAATTTGAATGTTGGTGATCATAATATGCCTGCCCACCACTATTGTATAATTATATTGTACGTCTAAATACATATTTGAATAAAAATTTAATTGTATCTTTTAAATTTTACATAATGCTGCACCAGGATATATGATGAAATACAAACTGGAACATATAACTCAAAATATGGTTTATTTGGGTCGGGTCGGATACAATTTTGTACTTTTTTTGGGTTGAGAAGTTCTGTTTGGCTAAGAAAGAATGGAATCATTTGGAAAAAAATTGTGATAAAGACACACCCATTCCAAAACAGACCTCCAAGAAATTTACATATTCCAAAACAAAGTTAAATTCTTGGTCGGGGTATGACCTAAGTATATAGCAAGTGCAACGATACTTGATTGATTACGCATTTTTAAATATATAAACAAGTAGTTTTCCAATCGTTGGAATTTTTGCTACACCCTTGCATGATGTATAATTGGATATTGTAGGAATTTCGATTGAGTATCCACATTTTATAAGAAATGAAACATTAAGGGTTATTGATGTTTGATTACATTTACTATAAGACTTTTCTTTGGTTTGACCGACATTTCGAGTTACCGATTTAGTACCCATACTTCACATTTTTTTATAAATTGGTACCTATTCACTTTTAAGGACGAAAATGCCCCCAAGAAACATAAGTATACTCAAAATAATTTTTTCAGTATACTTATTTAAATTATAAAATCAACTAAATTTTTATTAAATTTAATTAATAAAATATAAAAATAAGTTTAATGAATTTTTAGAAAGAAAAAAAAATTATTACACTAAATTAGTAAATTAATAAACATAAATTAAAATTTAACTAATCAGAAAAAAAATTAGTTTAGTTAATTAATTTAAAAATTAAAATGAAAATTAAAAAATTTAAAAATTAAAATCAAGATCGTAAATAAATATGTATTTTTTATTAATATATATGTATTTTTAATAAGTTTTTAATTAAATTTTTAAAAAATAATAATTAATTTATTTTATTTTTCATAATTAAGAATTTAATAATTAAATATAAATAATAATAAGTTATGTTGTAATTAAATTTATTTTTTAAATTTAATAATTCTAATTAAAACTTGACTTTTTAACAAAAATTAAAAAAATCTTGGGGGTATTTTCGTCTTTAAAAGTGAATAGGTACCAATTTATAAAAAAATGTGAAGTATGGGTCTTGAATCAGAATCGAGAAATGTCAGTCAAAGAAAATGCCTATAGGTCAGGTACTAAAAAATCAATAACCCAAACATTAATTTGAATAGTTAATTGAATTGAATTGCCAGTCTAGTAATTTCCTTGTCGATATTGGTCTCCTATTCCGTATAATATTTCATCTAGTGATTCAAACGAATGTAACACATACAATAATAGCATAATTTTATACACTTCGTGTACACTTATATAATAAATTGAAACACCAGATAAAATACCACATGAAATATGAAGATCTCGCAGTATGTTAATTGCTTGTGCTTTGATATATGTTGCGCAACTTGAAAAAAAAAAATGGTACTAGATAAATCGTGCTCGAGCTAAAATTTTAAGTGATCCACTAAAATTCAGCCAACTCCTGTTATAATTTCCTACTCCCCGCCCCTTCTAAATTTTTGAATTGTAATATAAATTCACTATAAGAAAATTTCAGTTTACGGACATAATTTTGTCACTAAATTTTACAATTACGTACAGAATACCTACAAAATAAAAAATAATATTTTTTCGAAAATTATACCGACAAATTACCGAATGATCCTCGACAATTTTTAAATTTACCGACAGAAATATTGTATGTATTTATTAATAGTTTTAGATTATGTTAGGTATCGACCCCGCTGTCGAGCCCGTACGCCATAGCCGAATATTTCAAATAGTCTAACAGATAAACTATTACAGGATAAGGCCTATGGGATTAGGGATTATGGATTACAATGCGTCTAAACAAAAGCGATAAATTACACGGTATAACACAAGCACAATAGAACCGCGCAAGAGGCACCAGCCCCATTCAAGAACGAAGCTAAGGAAAAAGAAACAAAAAACTGGAAATACTAAGTATTTTTTTTTTTTTTTTTATAACAAAATAACACCCCGGGGGGTGGGGGGTGGGGGATTGAGGCGTGATCCCCTACCTGTAGATCAAATAATCAAAGTATCATACAATGTCATGTCCCGTCACGGCGGGAGAAAATCAAAGAACAAATAACCTATCACTACAATATCTAGAAAGACTATCATAATGAGATATCTAAAAAATAAAAGGAGAACCAATGATCTATGAAAATCTGAAGCTCGGATATCACAGCTGGTCCATCCGAATGAGCGCTAGGAGGTGGTGAGAAGCCGTGCCCTCATCAACGATGTGACTGCCAAGGGCAGCAGCTCCCAACTCCGCAAGATAATCTGCAGGTCGATTCCCCTCTCTGTGTATATGGGAGATCGAATCAAGGTCCTCAAGATGTTCAATGCGAATCGGGGTGTCTTGAACTGCCAAGAGCCAAGGCCACCGAAGTGATCGTGGTGACCACCGCCCGCTGCGTCCAACTCGATCCAAATCAAGAGAAAACCGACGGCATGCATCGCAGTCCCATCTCCAGCGCTAGTAGCTCGGCATGAAAGCTAGACACCGCCTGGAAAGAACAATGAAAAGCCAACATGAGTCTGCCCGAGTGATCTCGAATCAATCCGCCTCCGCCAGCAATCAATGTGTCTCGATCAAACGAACCATCCGTGTTCAGCTTGATCTGAGGAGGCTGAGGGGCTCGCCAAATCACCATCCTCGGCCTGCGTGGAACCTGTGGTGGAGCATTCCCCTGCAAAAAACTCACTGTAGGGAAGCATCCAGACCAATCCGAAGGGCTCAAACGCCGACCTGAAACAAGAAGCCAGAGATACCGCTCCACCTGCCAAATAATGTGAGATGCCAAGAAAGGAAGGTGTCGATGCTTGACACTATTCCTTTCCGTCCAGACAAACCATAAAATCAAGCAGGGAACCAGGAAACTCAAGTGCCTCGTGTGTGATCCGTGTGTGCGATTCCTCCAAAATGAAAGGAACAATATCATATCAGTGGTGTGTGGAAGTGTAGTGTCAAACCAGGAAGAAAGTGATTCCACACGGATGAACAAAGATCATTCATCAAAAAGAGGTGAGGGATAGATTCGACCGAGGAGATGAGTGTGGATTATTCGAGCAACAACGGAACGTGAGGCAAGGGAAGTGCCACGTGCACGGCTTGATATCCACAAGAAAGACGATTACGAAGGAGGCGCCAAAGGAAGATAGAGATAGTAGGAATAAGAGCATCGTTCCAAATGGCACCATACGAAGGTTAAGCATTTCTACCCCTGGAGAGAATCCCAGCGAGAAGACATGAGAACCCACCATGAGAGGTAAACATCCACCGCATGATATCCTCGGACCCCGTGAGAATCGGAACCCGGATATATCCTCAATGAGACTCTCGGGAAGCCCACATCCGGAGACCAAGACACAGTGCATCTATCTCTATCCCACATACCATCGCGAATGAACCAATCAACCGTCATATAACCTCCACCACAACTTGTAATCAAGCGTCGGCAATATATCCGAAAGTCGGGCGCAACCCCAGCCCCACCCTCGAGAAATAGGATGGCGGATAATATCCCAATCGATCCAATGAGTCTTCTTTTGTCCCGCATAGGATCCCCGGAAGAATCTAGCCATGATCTGCTCCAATCTTTGCAGAATCGTCTTTGGCGGCCGCATGACTGAAGAATATGCAACGGGGTGGCCATTAGCGTGCTCGAATAAGAGCGAGCCTACCACCAAAGGAGAGATGTCGATCGACCACCCGGAACTCTATTCAACATCCTCTCGAATCACCGGGAGGAAGAGCTCTTTCGTCATTCGCCCGCTTGAACAAAGGGACACCCAAATAAGTCATCGGCAAGTCATCGCGACGAAAGCTCCGTCGGCTAATGCACCATGTGCTCCCATCCGTCAATGAAACGAGGAGCCGAAAAGAATCTACTCTTACGTAATCGACCACCGCCCGGAAGTAGCGAGAATAGTGCTCGAAAAAGTGCCTCAACGTGACCGGACCATCCTCGTGACGCCCGTGAAGATAACCACATCATCAAGATATAGGCGATCGTCGTCCACCTAAAACCCCGTCGCGTCCGATAAATCATATCCTTGTCGTCTAATAATGGAATCAATCCGGATAAATACTCCGCCGCCAGAACAAACAAGGCGGAGATAGAGATCCCCCCGCCAGCCCCCGAGTCGAAGGAAAATATCCGGGCGGGATACCATTAACTGTATCAGAAAACCGAAAACGCGTCTCATACAATCGCCAACCATATCAATCCACCGAATCGGGAAGCCCATGTGAATCATAGTATATAAGAAATCCCATCGCACCTATCATAAGCTTTAGCCATATCCAGCTTCATCACCACATTAGGAATCTCCGTGCTAAGGCGATATCATGGATAAGCTCTGCGCGAGCAATATGTTATCCGAGATGACACGACCGGTGTGAAACCACTCGATTCGACGACACAATCAAAGGCGAATCGAGACCAACCGCGCATTCATAATCTTAGAGATAATCTTATTCGTCACGTTACACAAAGCTAATCGGCGAAACTCACCACTCCCGAGGTGAGAACCTTCTAATGAGAACTATAGATGTAGCCGTGAACGTGGACTTTATGAGATTACCCGAAAAAAGTCAACCACCGCATCCTCCACATCCTGGGCCTGACGAGATCCCAACAAAGGCTCTTTGAAAGAACAATGATGAGAAGCCATCCTGGACCAAACACTGGGGAGACGGATCAATCCCAAACACCGCATCGCGAACCTCCCGAGCCGTCGGCATAAGCACAAAGTCCATCAAGATCAACGGAATTAGGAAGCGGGAAAGAACTCATCGGCAGGAGTCGATCGCCAAGTCAAGTCAATAAAGACCGAAAGAATCGAATCGCCGACTTCCGAATCTCGAAATCTGTGTGATCGTCACCCCATCATCGCTCAATCGAGTGGATCCTAGCGCGACACCGCTTCGCTTAACAAATCCGTGGAAAAACTTAGTGTTGCGCTCCCCTCGATTGCCCACTTAATCTGCAGCTTTTCTCGCGCCAAAAATCCTCCTCCATTTTCAAACGTAGCTCGTACTCGCCACCACACAACGATGTAGCTCGGCCATTTCGATGAGTCGGAGACGGATCACTATCATATACAACTGAGCCACTGAAACTCGCTCATCACCAGTCTAACCCGATCAAAAACATTACCAAATGTCCGGTGATTCCAAATCTTGAGTCTGCGCTTGACCCTGTTCAACTTGTGTTGCAAGCTCCTCATCCCAAAACAACCGGTGGGATGCCCCCATGCTTCTTTGACAACCTGCAAAAAAGTATGGTGACGTATCCACATATGCTGAAATCGGAAAGAAGAACGAGGCACATGCGGTAAACCGACAAGATATGAGTAAAGGAGCATGATCAGAGCGAACACGAGATAAATGCGTAACAATAGAAGAAGTAAACATATCAGCCCAGTGTTCATTATACAAAGCCCTATCAAGTCTCTCCTGAAGCCCACCTCTAGCCCACGTAAAGATAGGCCCCTCACACCCCGCATCAAATAATTCACAGTCCGCAATCATATAGGCAAAATCAAGCATCTCATCCGACCTATCAGTGATACTACCAATCCTCTCGTGATCATGCAAAAAAATGTTAAAGTCACCGCTAACAAGCCAGGGTAACCCCTCCATACTAATCGCAATCTCACGCAATGTATCCCACAAAACATATCTAGCTACTCTATCACATTTAGCATACACAAAAGTCAAATAAATAGCCGAGGCAACAAAGCGGATGTGTCAACCTACAATGTAAAAGTTGTGCATGATCAACAAGAATGTCAAAATGTAGATGAGCAGCAGACATACTCCAGATATGATTAGAACAATTAGAAAAGCCATCATCAAAGCCAAATCTACGACAATAGAAACTAAACTCAGGCAAAGTCATAGGTTCTAAAAGCGCAACAAAAGGCAATTTATGACGAGAAATTAACGCATGTAAATGACGTTGGCTACCCGGATTAGCGATACCCCTCACATTCCACGTTAAGAATTTAATCGACATAATTAACAATTAGAATGAGAAGAGGATTTAGAAACACCTGATCGATTTTGGGGTCGTTGGCTCGCTCCTCCTTTGTAGAGAGAATTATGAACCAATTTGCCCGACTTTGTAGTCTTCTTTGTCAATTTCGAGACTTTGTCAACCCCGGATTTTTTGATTTTATCCGACTGTCCAGCATTATTCAAATTTGAACCAATCTTTACCGGAGATGATTGCAACGAGCTCGGAGCTGAAGATATAAACTGTCTTTTTATATCCAATTTTATCTTCTCTGTTTCATCTTCAGTTAAATATTTTGAAGGGCTGACTGGTAAATGAGCTAATAAAATTGATCCATTAGAAGATGCCAAGCAAACCTGATCCGAATCAATAAGTGCGGGCTCACAAGATTGGCCAGAAAAATTATCCAATTGGGCCTTATGAGTTTGCTGTTGAGTTGTAGAATTCGAGTGGGCTTCAGAGGCAACTTGGGCTTCATTAACATGGGCTGTCGAGTCATGAGAAGAGGTATGATCATGGGTTGACTTGGCCTGGTTAACGGCCAGCTCATCATGATGGGCTGAACTCGACAAGGAATCCGCGGAGAATTGCTGGTCTTGGTTGAGGACGCATAATGGGCCAACTGATGGATGATGCTCACGTGAAGAAACAACAAATATTGGAGGAGAATCTTTTTGCATATGGGCTGAATTATTTGGCCCATTAAATGAGTGAAGCTTGGCAGACAAATGAGAATCATTTGGGCTTGAGAAACAATGATTCAAATCCAATTGCCCTTTGACCAATTGAGTGGATGACTGGCCCACATTAAATTCATTATTATCAATTGTAGATTCCAATACCAAATTTGCATGAGAAGCATGCAATTCACGTAAATGAGGAAGCTTCCTATGGCTTCCTGTAACTGAATCCGAAAATTGCGGTATAATCTCCCCTTCCTCAAAAGCATAATTATCCCCCAAATTCTGCCCAATATCACTCTCAACCGAAAAAACATCCACTATCCTTAATTTGTGGGATTCCAACTGTTGACCGTCCCTAAAATTCAAATTAGAAATATTTTCCTTATCTGCCATACACTCCTCATTAATTTTAGGAGTTGTATCTTCCACTGAATCAAAAATCCCATTATTTAATATAGCAAATTGATTAGAGGATGAGGATCCAGCTTGCATACTATTCGAATTAGGGGTGAAATAAGTATGCCCAGATTTTTTGGCCAATTTTAAAACTTCCTGCGAGATGAAACCCGTTTCTCTAGGCCCCTTTTTCCGGATAATGTTCCATTCCTTAGGGTTAGGCTCACCCTTTTCCACAACCTGCTCATGAACCGGGTTTGTTTGCTCCCCTTGTTTAGTATTTATATCCTTGGAAATGTCAGAAGTACCCCCTTGTTTCTGTTTCAAACTTTCCTGATTTCCTGCACCTCTTCTATCCGTGCGTGGCTGCCTCACCGGAGGTGGTGGCCGGACATTATTTCCGTTCATATAACAAGCTTGGATATTGTGACCAACATGCTTACAAAATTCACAATATTCTGGCACTCGTTCATACACAATTTTCTGAACATGAACAGCCCCATCCGAACATAAAACAATCTCTTCCAATCTCTCTTTGAGCAAATCAAGTTCGATGCAAATACGTGCCATAGTTAATCGAGTCTTCTTGGCAGTGGGCGAATCAACTTGGAGGGGGGTGCCAATCTCTTTAGCAATCGAATATAAAGCATGATAATCAAAGAAATGGATTGGCAAACCTGGTAAACGGATCCAAACCGGAGCAAGTGGAGCTTCCTCCTTCGAATTGAAAGATGGTGTCCACTTAAATACACGCATGGGGCAGTCCCGAATGGACCAAATCGTGCCCATCCATAATCGATTGAAGTCTTCTTCCAACTGAACTTTAATAATGATATGTGAAGGATTCGCAAACTTCCATGAGTGTGGTCCTTTGAGCTTCAAAGAGGATAAACCAGAAGTAATCTCTTTGGGTTGAGGGATAGCAAATGAGAACTTTCCGATCAAGGTAAGCTTCCATGCCCCTGCAAGGCGATTTGTCTCCACGGAAGAATAATTCAGAACCTTTCGTCCATCTTGAAAAGATGTGGTGCCAAGAGGAACGATTTTCTTTGGGTCGAAGGACAGATTGATAGAACTCGAGGAAGAAGATCCAGTCACATTTGCATATGACTTCGGAGGTGGATTATCAGGATTGACTGGGCATTCCGGCGGAATAGAGCCAGAATCCGCCATGAAAGGCGGTGATAAATAAACCTGGGCAGAATCGAAAAAGACAGAAAAAATGGATTAAGAAAAGCGAAAAAAATCAGAGAAAAAGATAAAAAAAGAACAAGGAAAGAATCTAAAACTCCCTCAGATTGATAAACTCCTTGAACAATCCGTATGAAATCGGCTCAAAACGTGAAGAAAAATTTGAGTAACTGGAAATACTAAGTATACCAAAACACTTCTAAAATGCCGGAGCCGACTGCAAACCGGGCTGCCTTCTTCCGGCCCGAACCGCTGCCACAACAAGGCCAAAATAGAAATCAGTAAATGCTAGTAAAATCTAACCAAAAAAACTGAAAGCTGGAATAGAAAGATATCACCGTGTTTCAAGCCTCGTTTCAACACGCTGAATCGAGCAAAGGATAGGTGGATGGCA
Source organism: Rehmannia glutinosa (assembly GCA_016081115.2). NCBI lineage: Eukaryota > Viridiplantae > Streptophyta > Magnoliopsida > Lamiales > Orobanchaceae > Rehmannia > Rehmannia glutinosa. The sequence continues at coordinate 303,150 of JABTTQ020001342.1, read as the reverse complement.
CCTTAGGCTCAGATATGAAGAACCTCTTCACAGTCGAAATAAACCGGACGCGCCTAAGGAATGGCACAAACGAGAACACCTAGCCCAAAGCCTTCCGAAGCCCACACGAGAAGAAGACCCGAAACCCCTCTCAAAAACCTCACCTCAAACCCTACGGCAATCACAGAGAATCGAACACACACCCACAAGTATGCTCGAACAAACACTCACAATATTTCACTGATGATAACTCTCAAAGATTCACAAAGAATTGATCAAGTTAGAACCATAAATATAAGAGAGAAGAATGCGTATAGAAGACAGAGAGAGAGAGAGAGAGCGCCGCTGGAGCGTTTGTGAGAGATCAGATTTTTGGCTTCTTACCGTTGGGTGGGTTTGGTAGGGTTATTTGAGAGGGAATGAATGGCTGGGATTAAATCCCTAAAATAGATGGCTAGGATCAAAGGGCTGGGGGCTTGGTTGCATTTGGGCTAAGTACTCTTTGGGCCTTAGAGTAAAACAATGCTAAATGGGCTTAACAATTCACAAAGAATTGGGCCACAAAATAACATTCTCCACCTTGGCACAATTCCGGTTTACACGACTCGACATACACATATAATCATCATCGCCTATTTATTTTTCTTTACTATACACAAAGTACAAAGAAGAATCGATCACAAAGAAGCACAAAGCAAACCATAACACACTGGACACTTAGCAAGCACAAAGCAAGCCAAAGCAAAACGGACAGGGTAAAATAACCATATTGCACACACAAAGACAATAGCACTGAAATAACAAGCACACAGAAAGTAATTTCCGAAACCAGAAATGAGAAGAATATGTTCAATCACCAGTATCAAAATTTAGAATTTTTAGACATGTCAAAAATTTACTAACAGCAAGCATTTAGTTCCCATATCGCAGGATTAAATTCGGAAGGTATTTTTTCAAGATTAACTAAGCCTTTAGCAACAATATCACGAATGTAATGAAACCTCACATCAATATGCTTAGTTCTATCATGAAAAACAGATTCTTACACAATTGAATACCGTTAGGTCATTTAAAACACAACAACATTACCATCAAGAAAACCAATTTCGAAATCAAGCCTTTAAGCCAAATGGCTTTTTAAACGCTTGATTAAATCTATATACTCGTATTCGATGCGTGAGAAATGTAACACCATGTCAGAATCGTGATTTCCAACTAACACATGAACCACACAAAGTGAACACATAAGATGTTGTTGATTTTCTCATTATCCCTATCATTTGCATAATTAGAATCCACATAACCTTTCAATTTAACCCCATCTTTGCACTTAGCAAATTTCGGACTATAATTCAAAGAATGTTTCAAATATCGCAAAAGCCATTTAACAACATTCCAATGTATAATTCCAGGATTAGACATGTATCTACTCAAGCAACTCACGAATAAGCAATATCGGGTCTAGTCTTAACCATAAGATACATAATGTAACCTATAGCATTGGAATATGGCACATTCTTCATAGAATTAAAATCATGGTCGGTTTTCGGACATTGTTCTTTACTCAAATGAAAAAATGACCAACGAAAGAACATTCACAAAGTTTTAGAATCAACCATAGAAAATTTACTCAAAATCTTTTCAACATAAGAATTATGATTTAGAAAAATCAATGAGTTTTTCTATCTCTAAAGATGTTCATTCCTAAAATCCTTTTAGCATCTCCCAAGTATTTCATGTCAAACTTGGCACTAAGACAGCTTTTAACATGCTCAACACTTTCACACAAGGACTAATTAACAAAGATGTCATCAACATAAATCAACAAGAAAACAGGCACTTTAACATCTTTAAAATACAAACAATGATCATAAGAACTTCGTTTAAATTTCAAAGACAACATACAATCATCAAATTTCTTGTTCCAACATCTAGGAGACTGTTTCAAGCCATACAAGGATTTTTAAGCAAACAAACAAAATCGATTCTTTTTATCAACAAAACCAATAGGTTGCCACATATAGATTTTTTCATCTAAATCACCATGCAAAAAGCGCTTTGACATCCATTTGTTTTAATTCCCAATTAAACCGAGCACACAAGGCAAGTATAATTCTGACAAGAGTAAACTTCACAAATGTGAAGCAAAGATTTGTATAATCTATCCCCTCTTTTTGAGTAAATCCCTTAGCCACTAACCTAGCTTTAAATCTAACAGATTCACATTCATTCTTCACCTTAAACACCATTTACAGTCACAACGAACAATTAGCGAGGTTTAGGCACAAGAATCCAAGTATTGTTAACATGCAAAGAATTCATTTCCTCATTCATAAAGCATTTAACCACTCACAGAATTTTTAGATTTTAAAGCTTCTTCATAAGATTTAGGCTCGAGGTATCAATAGAGTCAAACACACCGAAAACAAATGAAGTCATATGAAAATCATCAAACCTAGCGGGTTGTCTAATGTTTCGTCTTGCCCTATCTCTAACAAGTTGATAATCATGCGATTTTCATTTTCTCGTTCATTTTCTTCAATGATTTCATCATCATGCACAAAGTCATCATCATGATTTTCGGCAAAGTAGGTTCAAAATCATGCAAATCGTGTTGATTTCGGCCAGCATAACGAGTTGATTTGAGGCATATTTTCATGATTTTCATGCACAACAAAGATCGGAAAAATATCCACACTAGGAACATGCTCCACCTTATTAGGTGTACCATTTTCGAATCGACGTAGGTAATAAACAAGGCATTTGATTCATTAAATGTCACATCCCTACTAATTAAGACTTTAAAACCAGGTTGAGATTTTAACCACGACTTATAACCTTTAACACCTTCAGGGTAACCAAGAAAAATACATTTCACAAAATTACTAGGTTCAAGTTTATCAAGCTTTTGATGTGCAAACGCAGAACATCCAAAACTTTCAAGTTAGAAAAATCAATTTCCTTACCCGTAAACACAGTTCGGTATTTTACCACTTAAAGGCACGAATGAGATCGATTAATCACATACGCAGCTGCTTAACACACTTCACCCCAAAACTTTTTGAAAGTCCGAATCAAGCAAACATACTTCTCACCCTTTCAAGTAAAGTTCGATTCATACGTTCCGCTTACACCGCTTTTCAAGCTACCAGATATCGGATCGTTTTATGCCTTTTTATACCAGTTCAAGACACAAAATTATCAAACAACCGATTACAAAATTCAAGTCCATTATCGGTTCTTAGGATTTTAATTTTCTTTCTGTTTGATTTTCAATTAAAGTTTTCCACTTTGTTTAAACACATCAAACACATCGATTTGTTTTTCAACAAAAACACCCAAACTTTTCTTGAAAAATCATCGATAATAAAAGAAAATACCTAGAACCACCATGCGTAGTAACACTTGCAGGACCCCACACATCGGCATGCAAATACTCAAGAATTTCAGAACATGCGATTTATTCGGAGAAGAGGAAACAGAAATTTCACTTTAGAATGTTTGCCAAGAACACAAGAATCACAAAATGGCATACAAGACAATTTATCTTTTCCAAAATAGCCATTTTTCTCGCAAAATTTCAAGACCTTTAGCACTCATATGACCCAAACGTTTATGCCATAAATCGGTTTTGTCATTTTCGAAGCCACACACAAGATTCACGAGAATTTTGCAAGCTAGATTTAAGTTCAAAGAGTGCAAACATACAAATTCCTCCTTTTAACACTTTGAAAATTACCAAGTTACCCTTTAAAATTTCCATTAAGCCTTTTCCCCATTTCCCTCTAAACCATCATCCTCAAGAGCGACACGAAATCAGTTGCTACGCAAATCGGGCACATGCCTCACATTTTTCAAAGTCAAAACATAGTCGAATCAAATTTTACACAAACATCACCAATTCCAACAATATTACACTGCTTTTTGATTAGCCAATGACACGAACCATGTAATACTTATTTATAATTAGAAAACAACCTTTTAAAAGGTGTCATATGAAAAGTGCAAACTTAATCAACAAGCCATTCGGTTTCACACCGACGAATTCGAATGCACGAATTCACATCAAAGACAATTTTCATAAACCATAAAGACATCGTGCACATTTTCACTCGTAGAAGCCATATTAGCATGCTCATTTTGTTTAAAATTCCGATTTCCTCTTTTATTAGGGCATTCCAAAGATAATGACCACTTTGACCACATTCATAGCACTTCCGATTTTTAGGCCGAGACTTAGACTGAGACTTACTCTTTTCCTTTCTTCTTAGCAAATTTAAGTTGTTATTATTACCGGGTTTATTAAACCCGTTTTGAGAACGCCTCTCACATGCATAACCTCACCGAATTTTGCACTAGAACTTCTATTGACTTTTAAATCCAATTCTTTGCTTTTAAGGCCATTCACAACAAAGATATCAAGTGTGATCGTGTCCCTACCATACTTAATAGCATATTTAACATCACTATAAGACTCGAATAGCATTCAAAAGCACAATTGGAGTATAATCATCAATATTCTTATCACCGATCGACTTTATATCTTGAATTAATTTGGTAAACACATCCAAATTTTCATCAATCTCTTTGTTTAAGTCAAGTTTAAATCAAAAGTTTTTCAAGCAAAAACAACTTACTAGCAAAGAAGTTTCGATGATACAATTATTCTAATTTACCCCACAAAGCTTTTGCCAAGCAAGTTTACCAACTTTTCTAAGCACAGAGTCGAAAGGTTCAAAATAATAGAAGAATAAGCATACTCATCAATTTCAAGTTTCTTTTCAACAGATCTTTTTCACCATAAACACCACTAATAGCATTTTTATAAATTTTTCTTTGAATTAAAATTCCTTTCATTTTCTCATTTGCCAAATCGGAAAATCGGTTTTCCATTAAGCGGTTCAAGATTATAACTAGGCACAACCATTTTCACAAAAACACAACAGCTTTTTTGAAAAACAAGAGCACACAAAGCAAGCAAGTTATAATCACAGAACAAGCAACAACAACACACAGAAAATTCGAATACGCAGGAAGCGCAAATAAAGGCCACATATAGGAAACCCCTCGCACTACCGCGATTCCACTACACTCGCGGTATAGGGTCAAGCGGCTTTTACGCTCGGAGTTCCCTTAATACTAAATTAAAAACCGAAAAGACGATCAACCACGTAAGAGCAAATAAAGCGGAGATATGGGATCACACACGAATCCCAAAGAACAAAGACTCGAAGAAATAAACCGCGGCAAGCGGTATTTACACTACGAAAGCGATAAATCCGCGAAGCGCTACACTACTAAAAGCAAGAAAAGGTGAGTTAAAGCCTCTTTACCAGGAGGCGAAACCCTAGGGTAAGGGTTTCGTACCGCCACAGCGGGGGATGCTCTGATACCACTGTTAGGTATCGACCCCACTGTCGAGCCCGTACGCCATAGCCGAATATTATAGTAAAAATTTATCTACAATGATTTTACCTATATTTTACAGTTATCTAAATACTTATCTACTTTTTTTTTTTGTAGTAAATTGATTTTTTTTTTTTGTAGCGATTGTTGTAATCCAAAATGTTTAATAATGAAGTTAAATTGATATATAAAGGAGGTTTTCTTTTGCGCCTAACTTGTTCATTCTATTACTACCAACTAAATTAGTTTAGGCAAGTTAACGAATTTCCTTCCTAAAAGTGGAATATTCTTCGAATCCATTTCACTGTCGTCCTATCAAAATAATGGAATGCCTATCTCCTTTGGGATTATGAACGTAATGTTTGGGAAAGAGTCAAAATTTCACATTGAGGGGCGATATGTAATACTTTTTTACTCCAAAATAATTGAAAAGATAGTATTTTAATTTTTTTCTTTGTAACACCGAGAAAAAAAACTTAAAATAAAGTAAATTTACATATGAAATGTATACTATTTTAAAATTTTAATAAAGTTGAGGAGGCCAAGTTGCTCCTGCCAACATCCGCATAACATTTAATTTCTTTCAAATCCATAAACTACTTTCCATGTGAAGTATTATTAGTAGAGTTTTCTTCATATATATAAAAGATTGATCTTTGTTTTTTATGTTTTTTTAGAAACTAAAAGAAAAACAGATGTGCCAAAATTGATGCCATGAGGTGTGGAAAATTTTGGGCACTCCATCTTGTGCTTCAAGAATCCAATTTAATTAAAAAAAATTAAAAAAAAAACATTGTGAAAATTACAAGGGCCTTGGACGTCTGGGAACCAGGGTCGTAGCCAGGGGGCCTCCCCGGCCCCCCTCGCACCCCAAAATTAAGTCCCGTTTTTCTATGGAAAAAAATAAAAAAAAAATTATATATAATTTTTTAAGGAGAAAAAATAGTTCAACTGGGAGGGAAAAATTTTGTACTAGGAATAACCATACGTGGTGGCTATGCCCCTGCTGGAAACGCAACGCAGGAGTGCTCAAATTTTTCTTCTAAGAACGTGACAGTAAAAAAAAACATTAGAGGATGTCTGTCTACATCGGTATCATCATTAAAAGACTTCATTATATAGAAGATGCATTCCATACAGAGTCGGTCTTGTGTTTCGAGGGACCTGGAGCGGAAAAAATAATGGGGGTCATTTTGTTTACATAAAAAAATTAAAAATAACAAAATTAATATTACAAATGGAGTTATTTAATATATAAAATAAGATATGTAATAACAAAAATATCATACTCCAACTTTAATATTTCGGTCTCGTAAAATAAAATTACAAAAAGACCGTTCAATATAATTTACTATAGAGAAAAGACAAAAAAAAAACTATTAATGAATTAGCTATGAGAAATTGATCTTCTTGTATTTTTATCTACAAGTCATCAACCAATCTTTCATAATCAATTTTTCCAGAAATTCACTCTCAATTGAAATAAAAGACAATGCGAAGTTAAAATGATTTTTTTTTTACTTTGCAAAGTTAAATCATATCCTCATTCAAAGACAACAAAAATTCACTTTAACATTTTTTTTTTTGAAAAAGAAAAAAAGAAAAAAAAAAACATAAGTTAGAGATAGGAAAAGGGGGAAAATAATATGAATTTTGCAATTGTGAGAACCCAAACACAAGACCTCCATAATTAAAAATAGAGACTCAACCACTTAACCATCTTACTTTTTTGTTACTTATATCAACTTTTACAAATATATAACTAAAACATATACATACATATATATATAAAAAACTCTGAGGGGGCCTTGCTGGAGGGGGGCCCTTTGTGGCGGCACCACCTATGCCACCCCAGGACCGCCCCTGATTGCATATAGTATATGAAGAAAATGTAAAACTACAACATGTGGAATTGAAACGTGATTAATTACATTTTTTGGATTGTCCAATGACATTCCCAAACCTTTTTATCATAAAAAATTATAATTGTTCGTAGAAATATAATTTTATTTCATTTTTACGTATTTAGCATATTATGTCACATGTGCATAATTAGGTGTTGTGTATTGATAAGTGTCACAAGTTCTCGATTTGTTTTGTTCTCATTATACTAAGAATAAATGCCAACCATCTCAATATTCTAGAATAGAAATTAAGGCAAATGAAGAAAATTATTGGAGTGTAGTTGATGATGCTAAAAATGTCTCTAAATATACGATTTGAGGGCTTTACCTTTACCCTCCATGATGTTAGTTCACGTTTCTCACATTTCATTGGGAGTCATTTCAATAAACCTAACGTGTCTAGAGTGTAGAGCTGACAAAATGTAGCTCGCCCCATGGGCTGGTCCAACCCACCCGAGGTTTGGATTTTGGACTGGGCCATGAATTTATATGCCAGGAAAAAGTCGGGCCAATTTGGCCCTGTCTGATGGCCAGGTTAGCCTGACTCGACGGTTTTTGTGTACAAAATGTACATACGAGTTAGGTTGGGCAAAGTATTTTTCTTTGCTCAAGCAAAACCGGGCTAGCCCCACCCGACCCGAATTTTTCCAGAAGTCCGACGGCTCTGCCGGATCGGCCGAACCTGATCTACTAGAGTGTTGCAGGTAAATATGGATGTCAATGGGTCCGGTTTGGGTCGGGTCTACCCAAACCCGAGACCCGCCTCGTCAAAGAAAACATAAGCCATAGACCCGCTCTGGCGCGTCTCGCCTTAGGCCCCGACTCGCCCCAGCCCATACATGTAGCAAGTAATACCCATTAGACTCATTAGACCTGCCAAGTTCATATATTTGGCAAAATTTGTATAATTTATACTCTGAAGCGAGCTACCAGAAATTATATCAAATGTGATATTTATTTAATTTTGTAGATATTATATGAATTATGAGATAAATACCAATAACATATATAAATCAAGAGATCCTAAACAACAATATCCACACTCTATATAAAAACTAATTATATGGGTCAGATCCTACTATACTCATTACCGACCCAGACCCATTTGGGTCTAAAAATCAATTCTCGTTACCTACTTCATATTCATTTATTTGTCACATATCCGCCCAAATGAAGCGGGTCTGGTTCTGACCTGGGTCGAACTCATTGCCATCCCTACAGGTAAATGTGCCAAATCACTTAAAACTATTATTAATATTCTAAGAATTTATAACCTACATATTTCATTGTGTTTCTTAAGTGGCTGCATACTATGGGCTCGGTCCTTGGAATCATTTTATCAATGCTCTTGGCTTCAGTATTGCGGTAAACACCTCGATCGGACCCCATGCAGGTTGTACCCCAAGACAACCCACTAAACATTAACTTCAGCCTTACATGGAAATCAGGAGAAAGCCCAAAGTTATGGGCTACAGGTCCATCTATTTTTTCTAATTTTCCTTCTAAAATTCGTACATATTACTTTAACCTATTTTATCAGAAAATAAAAAAAAATAAAAAAAATGACCTGGTGGATTTGAGGGTTCTCTCATTCCTCGGTTGTTCAGGGGCCGCCCCTAAAATCTTCTAAAATTGGCTTTTCTGATTTCCAATGTCCAACTACACCTAACCACAAATCCATGCAAGAATGTATAATTGCCTTGTCTTTATCTAACCTGGTCCAACCATTCATTGTCATTCTTATGTACGATAGTATTTGACCTCGCATTTTGTATATAAAATCAAGATTTTAATTATATGCAAAAAAAAAAAAAAATTGGTCCAACTACCCTACATTTATTTTCACCATAGTTTGAATTATTGCCCACTATACTTAGTTTAGTTTTCCATTTTGAATTACAGGGATACATAAATATATAGCATTATATATATCATGTACATGTATCCATGACATGAAGTTGAGCTCAATAAAATATGAATATAAGCCAATCATAAGAATTGTATATGAAAGAATATCTTCTAAGAACATGGCTGTTTGAATTTCATTAGTTTTTTTCAGATTTTATAGGACCACAAAAGTTAGATGCCGAGGCTTGATAGCATCTCATCAGTCTTTTATGTTCATTCATTTCACTAATTGGTTGAATGCACCACAAGACTTGAAAATCTATTTTCATGCTAGCTGATTTTATTCCATCATCGTAGCCAGACAACAAAACAAATATTACTTAGCGAAACAAATTTTAAGTTGCATTTGGAATGATGTTCTTTAAAATTGTTAATTTTAAATTTACAATAACAATGTATTTTATGTTTATTCTTTTCTAAGGTATAACAGGTTCATTGAGTTTCTTTATATAATTTTCACAGACAATAATTTACACATCTTTTACTTTTAGTAATTATACCCATGCACTTTGGGCTATTTTAATTAGCATGTAAAAAATTAGATGACATCGGGTATTTCTTTGTAGCCATATCAGTTGATTACACAATGATGCAATAAAACTGCACCTTTTGGTGCTTATTCATAAAAAAAATCATTTGATATTCTTAACTCCAAATTACTTCTTCAAATTTGAATCTCTCTGCGTTTTATACATTGTTTTGGCGTTCATTTGGCGATACTGATATAATTTTTCGATCGAATTACTCTATTGCAGGATAATTTTGTTTTCTTTATTTTACAATGGATGACACTACAAGAAAACGTCAATTTACCTACAGAAAAATGTGTAGCTAACTATTAAAATAATTGTAACGCGCATATAGGTAAAATTGTTGTTGGTTAAATTATTATAGGTAAATATTTACCTATAAAATCTATAACTATTGGTAATTAAATACCTAAAGTATTTCTGTCAATAATTTTAAAAATTATCGGTGATCTGTCGGTAATTTGTCGGGGAAAAATAATATTTTTTTATTATATAAGTATTCTGTAGGTAACTATAAAATTTAGTAGTAACTGTAAAAATTTAATAACTTTTCATTTCTGTCGTTAATTCTGTTAGTAAACTGGAATTTTATTGTATTGGGAACCCACGACTATTTCTCTTCGGCTGTGCATTGGGTAAAACCTCGGATAACTTAGATTAAACTTCAAGTTAATTGTTTCGAAGGATCATATATTGGGAAAATGTCTTGGCTTGTTCAAATAATGAAATATATGTACGTGTATATATATATGTGTGCGTGTGTTAAATTTATTTTTCTATGGAAAAGATATTTTATATTACATTTTATTTATTATTGTTGTCACATTAAAACTTTTATTATTATATATAAGCATATTTAATATAACAATTGAAATATATATTTTTATATATCTATGCTAATGTACACATATTATTATATGTATATGTGCGTACTTTTATGAATAAAAATTGCAATATATAAAAATATTCTGTGAGAATAAGGGTGGCCACAGTTCCAGAACCATCGGTTCCGGTTCTAAACCGCTTGCCCGATTCCACATTTTGGAGGAACCGAAACCAGAACCATTGCCTCACGATTCCGGTTCCGGTTGAGGTTCCAATTTGGAACCCACTTCCTCCACGGTTTCGATTTTAACTGGAACCGTTTGTTTATCTTTTGATAATTTTTTATTCTTTTAAAATAGTTTATCAATTTCGATTACAAAAAAAAAGGAAAGAAAAGAAAAAAACTTGGACTTAATGTTCAATTAAGTTTTGTAGTTAATATTAATAATAATATTAAAATGTTTATATATACAATTAGAGTATTGAGGAATCAAAGTTCACGTAGTTCGTTTACAACATTTGGTTTAAAATTTGTCTCATGTAGTTACGATATAAAACAACATATTAAATATTTAACATTTCTTTTAGCATATGTTTACCAAAAGAATAAAAAACTTTGGTTTTAACCTTGTAACCAGCAGTTTTAACCATCGGTTCCATGGTTTTTTAGACCAAAAAACTGGAACCAAAACTGATCTGCATGGTTTGGTTCCAATTTAGAACCCGATTTTGATTCCATTTGGCCACCCTATGTGAAAGTGTGTCTGTGTTTGTATAGTAGTTTAAACATTTAATTTCATTTATAAGGAAATTAAAAGCTTCTTTGGTCAAAAGGATAATAATAGAAAAATAAATGAAAGGACGACCTAGTTAATTATAATATTTGTTAATAAGAAATTTAATTATTAAATTTCATTACTTACTGCCCCGCCTATTTACTTTGGTAGAGTAGGTGAATCGCGAAATATGCATTAATGAGTTAGGGTCTTGAGCTGCCTTAGAATAAATCACTAGACAAAAATTCTCCTCCAACCTATTATCAGTGGATTCAAATCCCTACGCTGCGAGGGCTCGTTTGGTTGGGGTTTATGCTAGGGATATCAACCACTTTTGTTATTAATCAAACATATTGTTTTGTTTGGTTCAACATGGCTGGGCCCATGAAAAAGATAAGGGCCGATCCCTTATCATGCTCATTTAGTGATACCATATCCCACTATAGGGGTGGGATGCCTTTTCCATCCCTTTCCCTTGAAAACGGAAATTACCCCCTACCCCTCTTATGTCCTTACCCTTATCCTTTTTTACTCCACAACAGACAATTCAACCTTCATTTCCTTCACAAGACGCACGCGAACCATAGGCTTCTCACCATTGACGAGCGGCATCGACGTATAGGTAGGTTTTGCCACTAATTTCTGTAAATTCGCAATATAAATTTGCTTGTTCTTCTTTAACCTACCTTTGCATCGATTTAAGATCGATGACTCGCACAATTTTTCAGTAACCCATTTTTTCTGTAAATTTATTTCAGTTCATCTTGATATTGAATCGGATAGCTTTTCGAATCCAACACGAGGCAAGTGTTTGTTGGTTTTGGAAGCACGAAAATGTCAAAGTTTGAAAATGGTAAATAAATTGTAAGTTAGGGGTACAAAGGTCATATCCACCTTGAAGAAATGTTCTTATCCAACATGAAACCAAACACATTATTAATAAACCCACTTGTATCATATATCACAATCTATCAAACAAACATGATAATAGAACATATTGTGTCCCTATGATAAGACTAGAAAATGAAATGTGAATTAATCATGCACATTACCATCATCCAACCAAACGAGCCCCGAATATGAGCAAAACTGACATCACATCACTCAAATCATTTACACCATTATATTTACATGACTTCCATGCTTCATTACAGTATAACCACAAACCCAATTACCACCTCACACGTGTCCCCATCTATCTACTAAAAATATTAAAAACAAATTCCGGTACAAAATATTGGATATACCTTTACCAATAAGCATCTCCTTTCTCGATTCTGGGCATCTACTCTCAGATCCACTCGCGCCATCTAATTTACGGTCCAGATTTTTTCTCTCCCGGCCCATATAATCCCACCTCCACACTCAACTCTATACACAAACTTGAGAGAAAAAAAGGTGAAAATGAATGCATTGGATTCTCCGCTTGAAGCCCTAGCTCTCAACTATTTGACCTACGGCGTCCAGACGGCCGTCAACAGCATTTGGGCGTGGGTCGCCGTCATAACGACCGCCGTTAGCTTCTGGAGTTTAAGAGCTTTATCATCGCCGCCGCCGGAGCTACGCAACAGAAGCCAAGTCGCGGAATCGACATTCTCACCGCCTCCGAAAGCGGCTGAGAGGGCGGCGGCGGAGAAGCCGGCGACTCTTTCTGCTCCAGGTGAAAGGCAGGTTTTATCTGCTCCGACTATGGCATCGTGTCTAATGTTGGAGAGAGAAATTAGCACGAAGACGAAGTTTAGTTTGTATTATAAGGATGAGGATGATTTTAGGGGAGATGGTGACGGCGGTGAGAGTGGCGACGACGGAGATGCGGCGGCGGTGAGGAGTGAGAAATTTGGTAGATGGTGCGACGATTGGGAGAGAATGATGGTGGTGAGAATGGGGGATATGGGGTGGTACCGGTGGCAGGATACGACGTCGTTGGACGGCAGCGTGGTGCGGTTGTGGGACGGGTGTAGGCGGAGACACGCGGCGGCGTTGGTGGTGGATGGTGGCGTTGCGTGGTAGGTCATATATATAGTAATTTGATGGGGTTGTAGTGTAGGGACTAGGGAATAATGCATCACTGCTGATTCCGTGGTGATGATGACACAGTTGTTAAGTTTTTTTTTCTTTTTCCCCTTTCAGTAGTTAAGGTTTCTGAGAGAAAATGTAAATATATATTGTCTGTCTTCTCAGCACCACCATTTATAAATGCAGAATTCCATTTTGGCCCTCTCTATGTCATACTGTGTGACACTCGACCACCAAACTTGCAAAACCAATGGGACATTATTGTTATTGTTTCATTGCTTGTTATTCATTCGGTTTGGTTACACTTTCCAGACTCCAGTAATTTTGGTGTTTTAATTTAAAAAAATAAAATTACGAATACAAATATTGAATCTTCTAAAGTTATTTTTATTCTGTTTGAAAATATTATAAGAAATAGTATTAAGTAAATTTATATATCAAAAAATCATTTTAGCGATAAATAATAATTTTATCTAAATTAATAAATGGCTTTAATTTCTAATTATTGCAACTTGTTGGGGACAAAATCGAATTTTCCGATTTATTCTTATTTTAATTATTTTACGCATATGTAATTCCGAAATCATATAATTAATTGTTCAATATCATTGAGTATTACTGGATTGCAGATATAACTATCCTACCCCCTCAACCTACTTATCGCACAAAGTCATTGCGACCCATCAACCCAGGTATAGAAAAATATTTTCTCATTATTTGTAAGTATTCACAATTCCTTACTCTCAATCGATGTACTTGTTCTGGCTTTTCTCTACAACTTGTATTGACTTGAATGTCAGATGAGCCTCCCTGAGACAACTCCAGGGTCGCCTAATGTTTGTTGGTGTAGGTCCCAACAAGTGTTAAGTAAAGTCTAGAAGGGGGTATTGAATAGACTTTACAAATTTTTCGATTTTTTTAATGAGAGAGTTTAAGAAAATAGCTAAGTCCTTAAGACAGTTGTGTTGAGATTTAGCAGGAGAGTTAGCCTCTCAACAGTTCTCTGAAAGAGTTGTTGATAGAATAACTCCGCTGAGGAAAATCAACTACTTAAGAAATCATTTTTCTTGTTTAATCAGCGGAAGACTTACACTCTTTTTGAGTTTGTTTTATCAACACTTGTACTTTTAAAAAGTTATGAGTTTGTTGGATAGCAAATATAAAGCAATGTAATGAAATGTAGAAATATAAAGACAGTAAAGTAAAGAATACAGAACTTACAGTGGTTCGAGGATGTGGTAATCCCTCTACTCCACTCTTCTCCTACTCCAGGAGGAATTCACTAATGTAACAAGTGACTTTAGTTACAATAGTACAGTCCAAATAGCCTTGATCACACAACTAGCTATTTCTTGGACTCAGCTCTTGGCCAGGCATCTGTCTAGGTACTTCGGCTCTATGAATCTTTAGGATTTGATCACATAGTCCTCATTGGATTCAGAATATGGTTCGACTTTGAATCTTACTACACTTCCTTTAATTCTTGGTAGTGTAGACCCCTTTATGTTTTCACACAAGTTTCCTCTTCAACTAATAAACAACTTCAATCTTTCACTGAACGTATTGGATGAAGTGTCTTCAAATTAGCGTGAGGATTTTCAATTAAGCTTGAGAGAGAGTGTATTTGAATTTCTTGTTCGAAATGCTCTTAAGTTTTCTCTGTGTCTCGTATATCTCTTGTGTCCTTGTTATTTCTCTCTAAAAAATTTCTCAGCTCTTATAATAGGAGTTTGAATTTTGTCCGTTGAAGAGATAGACAAAAATTCAAACTCTATTTTGTGTTCGTTGACTTGTCTTGCAGCTGTAGATGTTGGCCCAACCTTATTTTCAGCTTTCTGCAGGTTTTCTGAGAAGGTGTCAGCGCATGCATGCTTCTCATTTGCTTATCCTTTTGCATCCTTTCAACTTGAGCACTTTAAGGTTTCAGACATTTCCTTGTTACTAAAATAAGTAACTTCCTTGGACTTGGTGCAACGGACTTCTTCAGATAACTTAGTCCTTCAGTTGTTTTACCCCTTTTGACTTAAGCTTGAGTCTTCTAACATATTCTTCTGATGGACTCTGCTCTCAGTCTTTTGAAAGACTTGGCTATTGCATTTGGCTGAGAGTCTGCTCATGTTAACTCAGCTGTAAGTTAGCTGGTTCTTCTGACCACTGAGTTGCGAGCCTTTTGATAATTTCTTCAGCAAGTCTTCTGCAATTCTATTTGGTTGCTTTCGATTCAGCTTTCATTATATCTATTACAAAGTAGAAATTACATTGAAAATAGGGTGCCAACTTCCTAATACAAAGTTTTCTAAGCATCATCAAAATCTATACAACAAATTTTCTAACAATTTTCTCCTTTTTGATGATGTCAAACGTTTTGACAACATGTGGGCCTTGAATTTAAATAACTGAAAAGAAATATTGCAATGTTATTCATGTAATCTCAGAACTTATATTATATTGTGTATTTACAAAGAATTATAAAGTTACAACAATTTTGATGCATTCCCCCTATCTTCTTTCTTTCAACTTCCTCCCTTTCGACTTGTCTCTTCCACTCAATCTCTCTTTTTCTATCTTCTCTTCTTTGAGCTTCATAAACACCAAACCAGTAAGGGCATCTCTCTTTAAGGGGTTTATGGACATCATACCTCTTCCTCTTCTTGGTGGAGAGCCTATTCTTGGTTGACTTTGAGCTCTTCCTCTTCCACCAGAAAACTGATCACCTCTACCTCTTCCTATAGCTCCAACTTGGATGCCATCCCTGGGAGCTTGACTACTTGAGCTCTGTTGATGACTTGAAGACGAACTCTGCTGACCCTTAGTGTTCTGACCTTGAGTTGGCTGATCTCTAGTCTTCTCAATGTCTTCAAACCCTTTTCCCAGTACAAGTGCCAAGCATCAACAATGTTCATTCTCTTATAATAACCTTTAGATAAAAGAGTGTCAAACTCTTCATTTGATCTATCTTGTTCTTTGAGAAGTAAACTGCTTTGGTGGCACACCAAATTTATTCCCGAGAGAACTGATTCTATCTGTTTGTTTCTTTTCAAGTGACTCGTATTCTTCCTTGGACTTCTTCATTGCAAGCTCAATTTGTCATCCATGGGGACAGAAGAAGGAATTTGGGCCAAAATAGAGGACTATGTTGTGCCTTTGCTCTTCACAGATGTTGGAAGAGGATCGTCTTTTCATTCCCTCTTTTTGGCATCAACATGAGAGGGAGGTTGTATGGTTTCCAAAATGAATCCAGTTTCATCGGAATGTAAAATCTACAGCAGAGTGACACGAGCTGAGTTCAACAACTATTTTTGCAAAGTTGAGAACTGATTGTCCATTGAAGCTTTCAGATGTTCGAATTTCTTCTCAACTTTGGCAGCGAGCAAGTCCATGTCACTCCAGTGGCTTTCATCCATTCTATTCATGTGGTCCTTTTGGCAATCCTGAAATGCCATATGATCAGAACTCCATATAAGCAGCTTATTGTAGAGGCGTTTGAAACTCCGAATATGTTCCCTACGTAGAGCTTTAGTTTCAGCCACCCATTCCTTGATTTTCAGCAAAACACATCATATTTCACTGCTTAGATGAGCATCATAGCTGTTAATGTGCTGGCAGAGACCCAAAAATTGATACGTGTAAAATATACGTGCAATTAAGGGTTTAATTTGATATACATTTGATGCATCTGCACGTATATTTAGTGTATTTTACTTGGTTTTCTTAGAAGGGCATGATACTGCGTATTCTTGTAATTTTTATAGGAAACGAAGCTAAAATGAAAAGATATCAGTTAGACGACCCGGACAAGAATGATGAATGCAAAGAGATGATAGAATACACGAAGAAAATGACGAAAGCAAGTTACACGGTTGGACCGTGTGGATTCACATGACCGTGAGAATGGTGCTCGTGTGTTTTTACACGTCCGTGCGACTTGTTTGAGGGAAAAACTTCAGAGACAAAGTACACGACCTGACTGTGTGAAATTACACGACCATGTGAACTGTCCATGCCAAAAATAGAGAAGAAAACACTTCGGACAGTCTGCCCATGTGAAATCACACGACCGTGTGGTTTGTCCTGTGTTTGATTTTGTTTTCTAATCATATCGGAACTACCAGTGATCTCTCAAAGCACCTATAAAAGGAGGACCAAGCCTTGTACGAAATAATAACATCTTACATCTGAAAATACACCAAAATACACAAGGGTTACACAAATCTACATACTATTGAGAGGAAGGCACTAATCTACGGAGAACACCATAAGACCTTTCGCATCTACGGAAGCACAAGGGTTCAAGGCTGGGAAGAAGTTTTCATCTTGACTAGAAGGGTTCTATTTTTTTAGTTTAGATCTCTTGTTTGTACTTAAACGATGTCAAACTATTTGATTTCAACTTTGTCTATAAATTTATTGTCAAATATGTTGGGCTAATCATTCTGATCCTATGGCATAATCAAAACTGTGGATTCATGTTAAATCTATATTGATTGTTTTCTTAACTGGTTTATGTGTTCTATTATATGAATTTGAATGCTTAATTCTTATAGATTATTTGATCAATAATTTACATGTCATATTTGTTCGTTCAAAATTCGGGAGATGAGTTCTAACGAACAAAAATCGAGTTCAGGCATAAACGAGTATAACGTGTCGGGAGACCTACAACTATTTGTGGTGAGTACTTCAATTCAAAGATCTTTTGGGAGTTAATAGTAATTGTTGAGTAGGGATGCTAGCAATTGTTATTAATCAATTGTTTATGCGCCACCCGAGAGGGGGAATAGACTAATTTAGGAATTGAACTCATAGAAATACATAAACTGGTTTTGATGAAATATTAATTGGATTTAATATTGAAGAAGCATGTTGAGATTATGTGCCTAGGGTTGCTTCCGTATTTGTTGAAAACTTGTGGAGTTTGGGTTTATAAAATTATAAATATTTTTATTGTTAATTTAGGGTTTAGTTTAGGTTAAATAATAATTTTTCATTTTCGACCGCTTCAATAAAATTAGAATACGATATTTACTATAGCCTAAGTGTTTTATATTCAACCATTGAGGAATACGACCTCGCTCGCTGCTATCTGCTAGCGACATTGTACACTTGCAGTTTAGTGAAAAGATTTTCATGATCAAGTTTTTGGTGTCGTTGCCAGGGATTGAAAGATTCAACTTAGATATAATAATAAGTAGTTCAATCTTAATTGAAGCAGTATTCTTTTATTCTTTTATTCTTTTATTTTTTCGATTTTTTTTGTAATATATTTTTTTTGCTTTGGTTCTAACGTTGTTTTTGTTGAGTGTAGATAGTACATGATCACGCGTTCCAGATCTACCCAACCAATTCCTATTGGCTTAGAGATTAAAAAGACAACAAAACAGTTAAGGAAAAGATCTAAAGCAATGGCGAAAACAATCAGGACGGTGTGAATAACAGAAACAACAAGGAGCGCCCACCTAGGGCGAATGGACGGAATCATATCAATGAGAGGCTCACGAGAAGGGCAGCTAGGGACTACTTCCAGCTGGAAGTTACTCAAAGATATGGGAGTGTGGCACATCTGCCGATTAACACAAATAATTTCGAACTAAAACCTGCATTAATCCAGATGGTTTTACAAAATCAGTTTGGGGGAGAGCCGTTGAGGATCCTAATGCGCATCTGGTGCAATTTCAAGAAATTTGTGATACTGTTAAAATGAATGGTATTTCTGAGTTTATCATTCGATGCCGCCTTTTTGCATTCTCTCTACGCGATAAGGCTAAGGGATGGTTATGCTCTTTGACACCACCTGCAGTAGATTAGGCTGAACTAAATCAATGGTTTCTGGTTAAGTATTTCCCCCAAGTAAGACGCTGCAATTGAAAAGTGAAATCGCCCAATTTAGGCAGTTAGATGCAGAACCGCTATATGAAGCATGGGATAATGAATTGCATGTGTGCTTAAATATGGATTGGAATGAAATTAAATATTTGTAGTGTTCTATTTACCCCTTATGATTATTTTTCTTAGTTTTGCTCGAGGACGAGCAATGGTTTAAGTTTGGGGAAATTTAATATATGTAAAATATACGTGCATTTAGGGGTTTAATTTAATGTATATTTGATGCATTTGCAAACATATTTAGTGTATTTTATTGGTTTCCTTAGAAGAGCATGATATTGCGTATTCTTGTAATTTTTACAGGAAACGGAGCTAAAATGAGAATATATTATTGAATCATTAACCCAATATTGGGCTTATATATGAAATAACTATGTATTGTGGACTGTCAAATAAGGTTAAACCCATGTTATAAGTGATCAAATATGGTTTAAGGAATTGGGCTTTAATGTATCTAATAGGGTGTGTGCCTTTAATGTGTAGAGGCTTAATGGGTTACTTCTATTTTAATGATGGGCTAAAATAGGATACACAATATAACACAGTTATAAAAGGGTTATGGTCCCAAGGTCATACGTCAACGAGATTCTATTCTACTATCCAATCGTCAGAAAGAAACCTATGGAGAAAACTAAAGGGTTCTCTGAAAAGCTTCTAGACGTGTAGATCTATAAGGCCAAATTCCAAGAATCAATTGCTATGGATTCAGGTACGGTTCCGCAATCTAGTCTTTGGTTCTTGATAATTCGATATGAACGCTCCTGGATTAAAGTGATGTAATTCACTAAAGTTTATTCCATCAAATGGTATCAGAGCCACTTCATATTGAGTTATTAGGAATCGAATTTATTTCAATTATTATATACGAAATTGTTAAATTTTTCGGATTTTTGTTTGGGTTTCGGTAGAAAAAATTATTTCTATACATTCAGTTTCCAATACCTTGATGTTTGGGTTCTCGCTTCCAACATTAAGGAATATAGTTATCTGAAAATTTTGGATAATCTATTGTGCCTCTCGAATACCCAGTCACAAAATAAAGAAATTTCCTATTTGAAGGTTTGGGGTTTAGTTGATCGGTGCAATGGTTTAACCATCAATGATTCATAAAACAATATGAAGCATTTGATGTTCTGTTCTATGATTATGTGCTTGTTTTTCAGATCATTGTTACGATTCGTTGGTTGGATTAGGATTTTGGAAATAAAGTTTTTATTAAAAAGATAAAAGGATTGGGCTGCAGTGGTGGTCATGGTGATTGGCGAGGCTGGCAGCTGAACTTGGTTTAAGGGTGATGGGTTTGGGTGTTTTGAAGAAGATGGATTTTCTGCCCAAAATTTTTGAATTTGGGGTGGTTTTGTAATTTTTCAGAAATTTGGAACTTTGTTGTAATTCAACTTGGTTTTGAGGCTTTTATGAAATTTCATGTTTCTTTGGATCTTATTTTTTACTGGCCCAATTCTAGTTTAAGAAAATTTGGAGTTTTATATATAAAAGGTTTTAAATTTTGGGGCTCAACTGATTTTTTTTTAAATTTTCTAAATTGGCCTCAAATAATAAGAAAAACCCTAAATTAAGTATGATATTGGGATTTTAAATTTTAAATTCGAATAGTGGTATGGATTTATATATTTTGAGATGAGTTAATTGAAGCAACATGTCACCAAAGTGACTTCTCTTGTGGAAATTAATTTGTTTTGAAATATAAAAAGTTGTGCGCATGTAACTTATGTGAATATTAATTGGCCCAAAGGAAGGTGGATATTTATCAGAATTGCACATGCACCTGTAGTAAAAAAAACCGTGATAATTATTCAGTTTACATATGAACACTAAATCGGCCCAAATGAAGATTTATTGTTTGATATGTCCTTATTATCAGGTTTGATTACTGCACCAAGATATCAATTATAAGTTAATATTTTGTCCAAAGATGAAATATTGATGGAGTGCCGATATCTTGAGATGGGAATTACCAATATTTGAATTTATCATTTTAATTCTAAGTTTACTTTATGTGAACATAATTAGTTTATTTTTTCTGGATTCAGCTATGTATACTCCTGCTAATATTACTGCCAGCATCAACTCAATTTCTATGCTAAATGGCACTAACTTCAAGTCATGGCAAGAGAACCTCCTGATAGTTCTCGGAGTCATGGACCTCAACCTTGCCATAAAGACTGATTATCCACCCCCTCTTACGGATAAAAGTACTTCAGATGAAAAGAGGGGTATGGAAAGGTGGGAGAAATCGAATCGCATGTGCATCATGATCATGAAGAAAGCCATTCCGGAAGCATTCATGGGCACTATGTCAGAGAAAATAACTACAGCTAAGGTGTAGGTCCCAAGGGGTGTGAAGTAAGGTTTAGAAGGCGGGGTTGAATAAATCTTACCAAATTTTCGATTTTAGTCATTTTAAAATTACAACAGAGTTGACTCAAACAACTGTGTCCTTGAGGGACAACTAAGTTGGTTATTCAGCTAAGTCAGCCACTCAACAGATTCGATAGAGCTGTTGATAGAATAACTCAGTTGTTTAACCTAAACTTAACTTGACTGGTTTGGTTTTATCAGCGGAAGACTTAACACTCTTTGTTTAGATTTTAGCTTGTTTTAAACACTTGATTTTTAACACTTAGTTATAGATCAGTTGGATAGAAAATATGATTCTATCAGCAGATATAAAATAAATATGCAGGAAGATAAATGTGCTGAAAGTAAATGACACAAATATTTTTATAGAGGTTCGAATATGGGGTAATTCTTCTAATCCTCTCTTCTCCAACTCATGGAGGAATCCACTAAGTAATAGATCAGTTTACAAAGTGGTGAAACGATGCAGGGAGACAAACTAGATCACACAAATGGCTTCTTCTCTTGCGACTCACCTTATTCACGGGGCGCTGCGCTTTGCTACTGACTCACTTCACTCAAGTTCTTGGATTTGATCACGAAGCCCTCCAACAAACATGATACTGGTTCGACCTTGAACCTTCCTACATCCTGACTTGGAAAGTAGACCCCTTTTGATTCTTCAAAAGTTTCCGCTTCAACATATTTGAAGTTGTCTTTCCTTCACAGCTTGTGTTGGATCGATTTCCTTCGAGTTTCAGGCTTGAGGAATTTCTTGAATGTTAATGAGAATATTGCAGGTTAAATGCTTGAATAATGCTTGCTTGTTCTTGGTTCAGGTAACCTCTTCTCAATAACTTCCTCAGCGTTTTATAGTGCACATTTGAAATTTTGCCCGTTGAAGAGATAGACTAATTTCAAATGTCACTTGTGTTCGTTGGCTTGTCTTGTCTTCAGTCATTGATGTTGACATTTTCTCGTATTAAATGTCTTGCAGCATTGCAGATTATCTGACACACGGTGCAGTGTTTCCCATTGGCTTATTCATTTTGCACATTTCTGGGACATACACTTTAAACCTGACAGCTTTGACATGTTACTATTCTGAGTAACATTCTTGACTTTGATCAATAGATCTAAGTCAGTTGTCTTGACTAGACTGCTGTCTTTACCCCAGGTGACTTGAGTCAGCTCCAGTCGTTGGATGACTCAACTGTCACTTCAACTTTGAGACTTGGCTTCTTGAGATGACTTGACTGACACTTCTTACAGCTGTTCCTCAGCTGACACTCCTTCAGTCGAGTCCTTGACTTTCTTCTTAGCCATACTCAGCTGACACACAGTAGAGTCTTCAATCCAGTCCGCAGTTGACTTCTTGTATTCCTTGGCATAGCTGACTTGACTCAGCTTTTCCAGCCCTATCTATTACAATACAAATTACAAGGAAAATGGGGTGCCAACTTCCTAGTTTAACTTTTACATGATATCATCAAAATCTAATTAATAAATTTCCTAACAATTTTCCCCTTTTTGATGATGCCAAAACTTAAAAACATTCAAAGAAAGTAAACAACAAAGATACATACAGACAATGCAGTAACAAAGAATGTATGCTTAAAAATAGATCGTTTTATTGATCATAGCATTATTGTCCTTTACATAGCTGTTTACATTCTCTTGTTTCCTAAGATACAAGGATACATACAAAGTGAAAAATTACAGGGAAATTCACTAAGTTTATTACAGACGACTTACATGAATGTATTTACAATAGTAATACAGAAGGGGTTCGCAGCAACACTTCAACGCCTTCGCTGCTTCCTTCCTCTTTCTTCTTCGGCTCTCTTGCGCTCCTCATCGTCATCAGCTCTTTTTCTCTTTTTCTCTTTTTCTTCCCTCCTTATCTTCTTTTCATAGGCCCGTTTGGCAGCAAGGTCATCCCTTTGCTTCCTCTCGAGTCATTCTCATGTCTGCCTTTGGTTTTCTTCTTCTTGTCTTCTTACTGTCTCAGCGTTCTTTCTTTCAACCTCTAGGTTGGCAAGGTGATCATATCCAGCCCAGTAGATCAGGCCTTTCTTGTTAGGATCCACATATTCTACGTCCTTGGGTTTTGGTCGAGGTAGGGAACCTCTTCTGCTGCTTATCAGCTTCTTTACACAGTGCTAGACCTTTATCCCAATACAAATCTCAGGCTTGAGACAGAGCCATTCCTTGGAAGTAGCCTTCTGACTCAGGTGTCTTGAATTCTTCGATCGATCTAGGCTCAGATCCATTGTCAGGTATCGCATCCTGATCTTTTCCAGCTGGAAGACCACCAAATTGTCTCATCAGATTCTGAACGCGAGCATCCTGTTTTTCAGCTAACTCCTCAAACCCTGCTTCAATGATCTTCCTTTTCTCTACCATTGTCACAACAGCGTGCTCGATTGGTAGGGTCATAGGGAGTTTGCTGAGTATGGAGGCAGTTACTTGACCTTGCTGAGAGGTTTCAGCTAACATCAAGGTCACATCTTTCGAATTTCTTTCCCCCTCAGCTGCTTTACCCTTCTTCACTTGTTCTTCTTTCAATCCCTTTAGGGACTCCTCTTCCCCCTTTTTGGCATCATCAAAGGAGAGAGGGACCCCAGGGAACATGCTGCCAAGGATAAAATCCAGTCTGTTGATCGTGGAATTGTGCTTGGAGTCTGCTGCATCATATGCGGTTCTAAACTCAGATCGAATTTCCTTAGACTCGGCTTTTACTATCTTCACTTCAGCCATGAGTAGACTGAATTTTTCATTCATTGCATTTTCGAGTCTGAGGATTTTATTTTTGTGGAAATGTTGCAACAACTCCATATCTGTTTTGTGAGACTGGGTTATCCTTTCAATGTAGTCTTTCATCCTCTGCCTGATCAAAGTGTTATCAGCACTCCATACGAGCATTCATCCATATAAGGCTTTGAAATAGCGGACTTGCTCAATTCTCATGGCAGTCTATTGTTGGGTCCATTCCCAAATTCGCACCACGATCCCTCTCAAGTCAGCTGTGAGAGTGGCATCGCGATTGTCCAGTCGTAAATGCAGTGAGGCCTGATGTCGTTCGATCTTCTCAATCTCCTCACAGATCTTCTTGAAGACTTCACGAATTTCAGCTGTCTTGCCCGATTCAGCTGTCGGCCACTCTCTGCCAAAATGAAAGTGTGCTGGAACAATCGTGTCGGTGGGAATGATGGGATCTTATCTTACACGGTATTTCCTTTGTTCAGCAGATGTCTCTTCCATAAAGTTAGGCAAGTTCTGGGAGAAAGGAAACATGTCTTGAAAGGCGTCATCACACACGTATGGAATGTCTTGTTGTTTTTGTGCCTGCGATGACTCAGCTCTAGGTGCCTCAATGCAGCGGCTTTCATCGGCGATTGTCACACCAGCTGCGGGAGCTCTGCGGCCGATGGAGTCGTTCTGCTGCGATTGTGTAAGCTGCACAGATGACTCGATTCAGTGGGGCATTTGTGATGGTTTGCCCAGCTGACTGAGCCTCAGCTGTCTTAACAGTTTCCTCGGTCTCAGTAGATTTTTCTAAATGAGTTACCTGGTCCTCTGTTGTATCGTCAGCGTCATCGGATGATGATGAGACTTGTGGAGTTGGCTCATCATCGAAGTTAAACCTCATAGAAGCCGTCTTTTCACTGACTTGGCTCTGAGATTTGTGAACATCCTCTGTAATTGGTGTGGACTCTGCTTCATCTTCGGATCCCAGAAAGGATATGTCAATATTTTCTTGAGAGTCTTGAAGGGCACCAATGACTTCATCTGTGGCAGCACCTCCGACCAGAGGTATGTTTTCACTTACTGCATTCTTTTCTTTACCTAGGGAAGTCTCAACTTCCCCAAGGCCTTTAGTACCCTTAGCAGTCTCAACAGCAGCAGGGCCTTCTACATTCCCTTCGACAGACTCAGCTGTCTTAGGGTCTTGGACGATGGCATCCAGAGGAGTCTCAACCCCTTGGATTGCACTTTCACAGCCCAGAGTGTTAACTCCCGGGGCTTCACCATCCTGTGCCTCGGCTGCAAGGGCAGCTTCACTGGCCTTCAAAGCAGTTGACACTTCAGTTGGGACAGACTCAACTGTCCGAGCTTCGTCAATGTCACTCTGCTGCTGTTCACTTTCTTTCTCAACTTCGTCTCCTTGCTTCATAGATGAGTCTCCCACAGCAACCTCCAACCCTGCTGTGGTGGAGAGAGTTTCCCCCTCAGCTGGCACACCAGCTGAGTGACTGATTGTGGGGTCACTCTGCTCCAGAGACGCGGCTTTATCCGTTGAGTGCTCAGCCGCTGGGGCAGGTGTGAGAACACCTTCTTCAGGGGTTAGCTCAGCTCGGGTGCCCAACTTCCCAGCTTCATCGCCAGTTCCCTTGGAGCCATCCTCTGATTGCACAAGGGATGTGGATGCAGCAATATCCGACGCAATCTGCTGTGCCTCTCCCAGAGGATTGGTTTGCAGGAGAGATTGTGAGGACTCTCCTGGTCCTTCCAATAGCTGTTGGTCGTGCATTGCTTTGGATTCCAGTAGAGCCTTCTGCATATCTGCTTTTTCTGCCGCATCAGCTGGGTCCATATCCTCATCACTCTCTGAGAGTATATCAAGATGCGTGTGAGTATGCTCTACAGAGCCTGTAAATTCGCACATCTTGGATTTTTCTAGAGCGCGGGCTCGCTCCTCAGCTTTATCTTTTTCATCCGCTTTCATGATGCGGAAGATATCCATGCAGTTGTCTTCATCGAGAGCCTGTCTGACAGTTGCAACACCAAGGAATCGGAGCAACTCTTCTTCTTCTTCTATAAACTCAGGGCGAGTGAACTGCACCCTTGAGTGATCTAACTTCCATGCTCTCCATTCTCGTAAGCGTCGTTGAATGTCTGGATAAACTGGAGAATACATGATCACATCATCATCATCATCTTCACCTTCACCTCCAGTTTCCGGAATAGGAGGTAAGAGACCTTGCTCTTCCTCAGATGCGGCGACGATCGATTCTGAAAGAAGAGACAGACAACCTTTTTGACAAGAGGCTCGATTGTCTCAATGCTTCACTATCCTCGATTGTCTTCCTCGCACTGGGTCTTCGATCGATATCTGCGATCACCATCGCCAGACTTTCGCAGATGCATCGATAACCAGAGAGATCTGCTTCTTGATCACCAGCAGTCTCAGAGTCTTTCTCCGGCTGTGTACCGAATTCGGCTGTCGTCTTTTCAAGCTCGGATCGCCTGATCAGCCGTCTCTTCCTTGATGGGAGCAGGGGAACCTCTGGTTCAACATCCTCTGGTTCCTCAGAAGTTAAAGCTTTTGGACCTTTCTTAGAGGCAGCTGTCTTTCTTGTCTTGGCAGTCCTCTTCTTCTTTACGATAGGGGAGGGAATGTGGTGTTTCTCCTCTATCTCTCGCTGCGAGGGCGGGTGACTCGATGCAGGGCAAAGGTGCTTGGAATCGTTGTCTTTGCGGGAGCAGGTGCTTTCTTTGGCTTGGCTGCGGGGGCAACTCTCTTCTTCGGGGGAGGGGTCTCAACTGTGATCGTGGTCAGCTGATTCCCCCTCACTCATATCAGCTCTCTTGGCATGAGCTCTCTTCTGGGCACCAGAGAGGTTTGCCCGGAACATCTTCTTGTTCACGTGAAAGGGCTTGCCATGACGAAGAGCAACACCCTTCACTTCCAGCAAATGGCCAATCACAAGGCCATAACCAAGTGAACATCCGAAGGACCCAGCCTTCTTGAAGGTCCTGTTCAGCACATTCTGGCAGAGTCTGCTGTAGACAAACTCAACCCAATTGACTTTCTTCTCCTGCATGATCGCAGCCATCACGATCAGCTTAGTTTTGGACAGCTGATTAAAGCTTCCAAATTTCATGTCAACGCATTTGGAGATGACATACATCAGCTTGTGATAGTCGTCCTTCAGCAGCTTATTGTCGGCTGTGAAAACCACTTTCGCAGCACACTCGGGCTTGGCAACTTTCTTCCAAGCCGCAGCTAAGTCGACATCTGCCTCCGGGATGTCCTTCAAGCACTCCGCGGGCAACAAACAGTGCTCAGCAAGGTCTTTTGCACTGAGTTTTATGGCCTTGCTATGCACGGAAGATTTGATTTCATCGTCCTGCACTTCTGCGTTTACGTAGAACATAGCTACCTCTTCAAGGTAGGTATGAGAGTATTCCATCGTCAGAAAAGCTTTTAGCCCGGACTTCTCCAACATCTCAGCTATCTTCAGAACCAGGGTTTCATCAACACCCTGCTTGATCATCCCATCGAAATCCACTGAAGAACTGGTGTGGATTTGCTTCGAAAGTTTCACAAAATTGTACTTTGGGGCCATTTTTAGAGATTTTTACCGAACGAAAAAATGAAGAACTTACTTTGAGAGAACTTAGGGTTTCAGAGAGAAAGTTTCCTTTGCTTTGAAGATGAACAGTTCGCGTAGGGTGAGAGAAATGCAAGAGTCCGTATATAAAGGTCATGAAAGGACATATTTCGGATTTTGAAATATTTTATCAAAATCAACGGCTAAGATTAAAACGTCAAAACCGTATTTAATTCCCCGCATTAAATGCAGCAGCATTTAAATCCAATCATATGGGTTACTGTGCAACTTTTACTGTGACTGTCATTATTACGCTGATGTCATCCTTAAAAACATTCCCGCTTATTTAAAACGACTGCGTTTTTGTCACTTAGCTCATAAATGATTCAGCTTATATCCAAAGTGACTTAACTCTGCTTATCTCTTCTCATGATGTAACTCAGCTATCAGCTCACTCAATACAGCTGACTTCCAGACAAGGCTATTTCACTTGGCTGAAACGTGAAACTATGTCTTTTTCAAATTTCTCATCTTCTTTATCTGCTGATTGAGTCTTCTGAGTATCAACTCAGCTCAATTAACCCTAGCTCATTTTTGAGCTCTTCAAACCTTGATTCACATAGAGGTTTTGTGAATATATCAGCTAACTGCTTATCAGTTGAGATGTATTCCAAGGTGGTGTCTTTCTTTTCAACATGATCTCTTATGAAATGATATCTGGCATCAATGTATTTTGTTCTTGAGTGTAACACAGGATTTTGAGTGATTGCAATAGCACTAGTGTTATCACACATAATTGGAATCTCTTTTTCTTCAATCTCATAGTCTCTCAGCTGTTGTCTCATCCATAAGACTTGGGCACAACAACTGCTCGCAGCTATGTACTCTGCTTCAGCTGTGGATGTGGCTATTGAATTTTGTTTCTTGCTAAACCAAGAAACCAATCTGTTTCCAAGCATTTGACATGTACCTGAGGTACTTTTCCTTTCAACTCTACATCCAGCATAGTCAGAGTTTGAGTAACCAATTAGCTTAAATCCACATTCTTTTGGATACCATAAGCCGACTTCCTGGCATCCCTTCAAATATCTTAAGATTCTCTTAGTTGCAGTCGTGTGGCTCTCCTTTGGTGCAGATTGAAATCTTGCACATACACCTACTGCAAAGGTGATGTCTGGCCTGTTTGCTGTTAAATAGAGCAATGATTCAATGAGAGCTCTATATCTGGTTTGATCTACAGCTTTGCCATCTGCATCCATGTCCATCTTGACTGATGTGTTCATTGGAATTTTCACAGAAGAATTCTCTTCCATACCAAATTTCTTCATTAAATCTCTGGTATATTTTGTTTGGCTTATGAAGGTTTCATCCTTCAATTGTTTAACTTGAAGACCTAGGAAGAAAGTCAGCTCTCCCATCACCTCAAATTTACCTTGCATGAGGTTTGAGAACTTGTCACACAGCTCTTTATTTGTGGAACCAAAAATGATGTCATCCACATATATTTGAACAAG
Organism: Rehmannia glutinosa; assembly: GCA_016081115.2. NCBI lineage: Eukaryota > Viridiplantae > Streptophyta > Magnoliopsida > Lamiales > Orobanchaceae > Rehmannia > Rehmannia glutinosa. The sequence continues at coordinate 273,713 of JABTTQ020001342.1, read as the reverse complement.
CAGTATACTCTTTCCATCTTGAATTCTGAAGAGTGTTCTATCAACTTTGCCCTTGGTGAATCCATTGTCAGTTAGAAATTGAGACAATGTATCATACCATGCTCTTGGTGCTTGTTTCAATCCATATAATGCTTTCTTGAGCTTATAGACTTTATCTCCAACAGTTTTCTGCTCAAAACCTGGAGGTTGTTCAACATATACTTCTTCCTCTAACAATCCATTCAGAAATGCACTCTTCACATTTATTTGATACACAGTGAAGTTCTTGTGTGCAGCATAGGCAAGAAACATCCTTATTGCTTCTAATCTTGCAACAGGAGCAAAGGTTTCATCAAAATCTATACCCTCTTCTTGGCAATATCTTTTGGCTACCAATCTTGCTTTGTTTCTTACTACAGATCCTTCTTCATTCATTTTGTTTCTGAAAACCTATTTTGTGCCAATAACATTTTGATGGGTTGGCCTTTGCACTAATTCCCATACTTTGTTTCTTTCAAACTGATTCAGCTCTTCTTGAATGGCTTGAATCCAATGTGTGTCATCCAATGCTTGAGACACATCTTTTGGCTCTATTTGGGAAATAAAATAGGTGAACATAGCTTCATGTTGTGCTCTAGATCTGGTTCTTATGCCATCTCTTACATTTCCAATAACTAACTCTGGTGGATGATCTCTCAGTCATCTCACATCAGGTTGTAGTAAGTCTGCTGGATTCAGCCGTCTCGCAGCTGAGTTGTCTTGAACAACTCTTTCATCTTCATTCAGCTGTAGACTTTCCAGCTGTCTTTGAGATTCAACTATCTCATCTTCATCTGGGTTGTGTGCTCTCACTTCAGCTTCAACATAGGGACTCTTCTGCATTGTTGGCTGATTCAGCTTATCAGCTAACTCTTCAATGTCTTCTCCATTCACATTGGGTTCATCAAAAACCACATGGATAGACTCTTTTGTAACCATAGTCCTCTTGTTCAACACTCTATAGGCTTTACTCTCAGCTGAGTATCCCAAAAAGATACCTTCATCAGCTTTAGCATCAAAAGCCTTCAAATTATCTTTGCCATTGTTGTGGATGAAGCATTTGCATCCAAATATCCTAAAGTACCCAACATTTGGCTTTCTCCCTGTCCAAATCTCATAGGGAGTCTTAGTAAATTGTCTGTTGATCATGCATCTATTTTGAGTATAACATGCTGTGTTAATGGCTTCAGCCCAAAATCTCTTAGGCAATCCACTTTTCAAACTAACATGGTCCTTGCAGCTTCCTTGAGAGTTCTGTTCCTTCTTTCAGCTACTCCATTATGCTGTGGAGTTCTTGCTATTGATAACTCATGAGCAATACCATTCTCAATACAATACTGAGTTATTATCCCAATGACAAACTTAGTTCCCCTGTCAGATCTTATTTTTATAATGGTTTGGCTCTTTTTATTTTGAACTCTTTTCATCAGCTGTGGTAACTTCTGCAAAGTTTCCTTCTTTTTACACATGAAGATGGTCCATGTATACCTTGAATAATCATCTACTACCACAAGGGTGTATTTCTTTCCACTTATGTTGGCTGGTTCAACTGGACCAAATAGATCCATATGCAACAAATGTAATATCCTTGTAGAAGAAGGAGTACTTGGCTTATCCTTAAATGAAGATTTAATTTGTTTTCCCATCTGGCATGCATCACATACACTTTCTTTCTTGTGCACTGAGTCTGGCAATCTTTCTACAAGATGACTCCTTGCAAGCTTGTTGATTGTCTTGAAATTCAGATGACTCAACTTCTTGTGCCACAGCCAACTGGATTCAGCTGTGCTCTTTGCTAGCAGACAAGTGCTTGGTGTAGAAGTAGACCAATCTACCACATACATATTCTTTTATCTTGATCCTATTTCGTTTGAATCTGTATCTTTGATCTGGCACATCCCCATGTTGAATCCAACATTGTAGCCTTTATCACAGAGTTGACTGATGCTTAACAGTTTGAAATTGAGGCCTTCAACGAAAGCAACATCTGTGATTTCCAATCCATTTTTCTTGATGTATCCTGTGCCTTTGATTTCCCCTGGAGCTTCATTTCCTCCAAATATGACTTTTGCACCTCTAATCTCCTTGAATTTAGATAGATTTTTCTTGTTTCCTGTCATATGTCTGGAACAACCACTATCCATGTACCAGGTTCCTTGGCACTCAGCTGTTCCTTGAACCTGCAATCAAGGAAATCAGTTTTTAGGTACCCAAACTTGTTTGGGTCCTTGAGGGTTAGTGCTATAAGATGCTCCAACCAACCTATAGCCAAATGGTCTGACTCTAAGTGGTTGCCATCTATCAGTGCCATAATCATAGTACACTTTGGCAAATTTCTTGGGGCCGGGTTTTAGGTTCATACAGCTGTCTCTTTTGTCTGTATGCCTATGTGTGTGCTTTAGCAATTGCTCTTTTGGGGTAGTTGTGATATGTCTGAGTGTAGTGCTTGGGTGTGTATGTGTGCTGATAATAGCTCTTTTGCCTTTGGAACGACCTTTGCTGAGTTTTAGGTCCTTGCCATCTAGGCTTGTATTTCATTGGTCTTTGCTGATATTTCACATTGTACCAATCAACTTGGGTTGGGTAGTTTCTACCATTCCCATCATATGTATTTTTCTGATGAGATTTCTGGGGTTTCTGGTAGCTCTGTTTGCTTTTCACAGAGTATTTTTCTTTGGAGTTTTTGAGAAACTCGGTGAATTTCTTCTCACTTGTCCTCTCAAAGATACTCAATCGGTCAAGTTTTCCTTTTCCTTTGTATCCAAGGCCAGTGTGATTGTGATTTTGCTTTGGGGTGAATGTAGGTGCAACATTTGGTGTTTTGGATTTTTAGGATGCTTCATTGCTTGAAGATCCTTTTTCCAAGATCACTCTTGGAGTTTGGCTATGCACAAAGGAATTGAATCATATGCCTGCCTTATCTCCACATTCCTTTTGACTCATAATAAGATCATCCAATGATTTGGATGCTTTAGTGAATGAGGCAATCACATTTTTAAGATCTTTTTCCCTCTTTTCTGTAGCAGCTAACTCTGCTATGATCTTGGCATTTTCAGCCTTCAACTTAGTATTCTCATCAGCTATATGACTTAGAGTACTCAGCTTTTTAGTCAGCTGTGAGTTTTGGCTTTTAAGCTGGCTGTTTTCCTCATTTAGAATAGTGTGTGAGGATTTAATGTGCTCAAAATCTTTCATCATTTTGCCTAATGAATCATAAAGATTTATTGGTGATGAAGTGTGTGTATCACAGTCACTATCACTAGAATCAGAATGAGATGAGTTAGAGTGTACCTCATCTTCTTGATCCTGTTGTTCTTGTTCTTTAGCCATGAGGCAAATCAAAGCATCTTCCTCAGAATCAGTTGAGTAGTCTGCTTCACTACTGTATGAGTCTGCTGCTTCTTTGGACTTGACTGTCTTAGCAGTCTCAGCAGCTAACATGGCTTTCCTCTTTTCCTGTCTTCTTTCCCTGAAGACTTTTCTTTCTTCCTCATTCCTATACTTGTTGACTGGTGGATAGGAACAGTCAACTGCAAAGTGTCCTGGTTGTCTGCAGTTCCAACACAGATTTTCAGCTCTTTGATCAGCTCTTTCTGTTCTTGGATTATCAGCTCTCTGATATTCAACCCTTTGATGCTCAACTCTCTTGGGTGGCCTGTCTTCCCTTGATTTGGAAGGAGCTGAATGTCTCCTGGAGGTCTCACCCTTATTTCTTTTATATTTCTTATTGAAGAACTTGTTGAATCTTTTGACCATCAGGGCAATCTCCTCCTGGTCTATGGCTTCCTTTGGTTCAGCTCTCTTTCCATCACTAGCCATTAGTGCAGTTGTCTTGGGTACAACTGTCTCTTCTTGCTCTTTCCTTCTCAGCTCAAACTCATAAGCTTTGAGGTCTGAGAATAGCTCATGGTTAGATGTTCTTGAGAGGTCCATTGAATGTCTTAGGGCCATAGTCTTCATTTCCCATTCAGCTGGGAGGCTTCTTAAGATCTTCATACACATCTCCTTTTGTGTATATTCCTTCCCAAGAGCTGAAAGCTCATTTGCGATCTCAGTGAATCTGGCATCCAGCTGATCCATGGTTTCACCTGCAAGCATTTTGAAATTTTCAAATTTTTGAACAGCAATAGACAATTTATTTTCTTTAATTTGTTCTGATCCTTCACAAATCAAAGTAAGTTTATTCCAGATTTCTTTTGCAGATTTGCAAGATTTGACTTTATTGAACATGGCTTTGTCCAATGTCTTGTAGAGTATGTCTTTGGCCACATTATCCAAGTTGTATCTCCTTCTATCCTCATTGGTCCACTCAGTCCTTGGTTTTTCAACCATGGCTGGTCTTCTTTCAAGACGGGTTTCTTCTCCTTCTAGCTGCCGCACTCGATTGCAGCCGTGTTCACTTTAAGTATTTGCAGTGGACCATCCTCTATCACAAGCCATATTTCATCATGTAATGTAGATAGATGAGCCTGCATGCGAATTTTGCAATCATCAAATTCTTCAACAGTGAACATAGGAATGCGTGTCAGATTTGCTTCCATGATAATAACATTGAATTTTTTTTTTTTTTGAAAATACAAGTGTTTAAAAACATTTTGAAAAGATGGAGATCTAGTTCAGGAACCAGTTTGGAAGGCTCAATGAACCAACCGCTCTGATACCACTTGTAGGTCCCAAGTGGTGTGAAGTAAGGTTTAGAAGGGGGCGTTGAATAAACCTTGCCAAATTTTCGATTTTAGTCCTTTTAAAATTACAACAGAGTTGACTCAAACAGCTGTGTCCTTGAGGGACAGCTAAGTTGGTTATTCAGCTAAGTTAGCCACTCAACAGACTCGATAGAGCTGTTGATAGAATAACTCGGCTGTTTAACCTAAACTTAACACGGCTGGTTTGGTTTTATCAGCGGAAGCCTTAACACCCTTTGTTTAGATTTTAGCTTATTTTAAACACTTGATTTTTAGCACTTAGTTATAGATCAATTAGATAGCAAATATGATTCAATCAACAGATATAAAATCAATATGCAGGAAGATAAATGTGTTGAAAGTAAATGACACAAATATTTTTTTAGAGGTTCGAAGATGGGGTATTTCTTCTAATCCTCTCTTCTCCAACTCCTGGAGGAATCCACTAAGTAATAGATCAGTTTACAAAGTGGTGAACAGATCTGAGACGACGCCTTGATCACACAAATGCTTCTTTTGCGACTCAGCTTCTTCACAGGGCAGCTGCCTTGCTACTTCAGTTCACTTCTCAAGTTCTTGGATTTGATCACGAAGCCCTCCAACAAACTTGATACTGGTTCGACCTTGAACCTTCCTACAATCCTGACTTGGAAAGTAGACCCCTTTTGATTCTTCAAAAGTTTCCTCTTCAACAGATTTGAAGTTGTCTTTCCTTCACAGCTTGTGTTGGATCGATTTCCTTCAAGTTTCAGGCTTGAGGAATTTCTTGATTGTTAATGAGAATATTGCAGGTTAAATGCTTGAATAATGATTGCTTGTTCTTGGTTCGGTAATCTCTTCTCAATAACTTCCTCAACCTTTTATAGTACACATTTGAAATTTTGCCCGTTGAAGAGATGGGCTAATTTCAAATGTCACTTGTGTTCGTTGGCTTGTCTTGTCTTCAGTCATTGATGTTGACATTTCCTCGTATTAAATGTCTTGCAGCATTGCAGATTATCTGACACACGGTGTAGTGTTTCCCATTGGCTTATTCCTTTTGCACATTTCTGGGACAAACACTTTAAACCTGACAACTTTGACATGTTACTATCCTGAGTAACATTCTTGACTTTGATCAACGGATCTAAGTCAGTTGTCTTGACTAGACTGCTGTCTTTACCCCAGGTGATTTGAGCCAGCTCCAGTCGTTGGATGACTCAACTGTCACTTCAACTTTGAGACTTGGCTTCTTGAGATGACTTGACTGACACTTCTTACAGCTGTTCCTCAGCTGACACTCCTTCAGTCGAGTCCTTGACTTCCTTCTTGGCCATACTCACCGACACAATGAGTCTTTTAATCCATCCAGCTTGACTTCTTGTATTCCTTGGCATAGTCGACTTGACTCGCTTTTCCAAATTTTATCTATTACAATACAAATTACAAGAAAAATGGGGTACCAACTTCCTAGTTTAAGTTTTACATGGTATCATCAAAATCTACTTAATAAATTTCCTAACATAAGGAATTCCTTGTGGATATTAAGAAAAGGTTTATCAAGAACGAAAAGCTGAAATTGGTATGCTTTTGACAAATCTGATTTCAATGAGGTATGATGGAAAGGTAATATCAGGGAATACATTATGGAGATGTCTCATACTGCTTCAAAATTAAGAGCACTTAAGTTAGAACTCTTTGAGGACTTGCTAGTGAATTTGGTTTTAATATCTCCTCCAGTATAATTTAACTAGTGTAAGGTGAGCTCTAACTGTCAGAAAGAGACTTCATCTCTAAATGAACTCATCTCACACTGTATCCACGAAGAGGAAAGGTTAAAGAAAGATAAGACAGAAAGTGCTAATATTGCCTCAACTTCCAAGCATAAGGGCAAGGGATTGAAAAGAAAGAAGGATAAGGAAACTGCAAAGACGGCACCACGAAAGAAACAACAAAAGGCATCTATTGCAATAGAAGGTACTAGCACTGATGCTGGTACTGCTACGGGTTGTTACTTCTGTGGAGCTGAAGGACATGTGAAAAAGCAGTGTACCAACTATCACGCCTGGCGTGCTAAGAAAGGTATGCTACTTAATTTGGTTTGTTCTGAGGTTAACTTAACTTCGGTTCCTAGACACACTTGGTGGATAGATTCTGGTGCAACAACTCACATCAGTGTGTCTATGTAGGGTTGCTTCCATTGCTGAAAATCAAGTGATGGTGAAAGATACATCTATGTGGGCGACGACAAGACAGTCAAAGTTGAAGCAATAGGAAAATTTAGATTATTACTAAAGACTGAATTTTATTTGGATCTTGATGAGACATTTGTAGTACCGTCATTTCAACGAAATTTGATTTCTTTTTCTGTTTTGGACAAATTTGCTATTCTTGTTCGTTTGGAAATGGAATATTTAGTTTGTTTCATGATTCAAAATTTGTTGGGTTTGGCTCTTTATCTAGTTATGATAATCTTTATGTGATGGATGATATTACTTCATTTGATGAATCCCTGCATCTATATACACGAGGTGTAAAAAGAAAATTAATCGATGAGAATTCAGCTACATTATGGGACAAGAGATTGGGTCATATCTCCAAAAGGAGAATTGAAAAACTTGTGTCAGACGAGATTCTCAATCCCTTAGAGTTTACAAACTTTGATATTTGTGTTAATTGTAATAAGGGAAAATAAACCAATAACAAGAGATTTGTAGTCAACAGGACTTTAGACGTCTTAGAACTTATACATATAAACATTTGTGGGCTATTCCCTAGGGTTGCTTGGAATAGTCAACAATATTTTATAACGTTTATAGACGATTTTTCTAGATATGGTTACATATTTATCATCCATGAAAAATCACAGTCATTGGATGTGTTCAAATCCTATAAGGCTGAAGTTGAGGATCAACTCAACAAAAGGATTAAAAGCATCCGATCTGATCGTGGTGGCGAGTACTACGGCATATATGACGGTTCAGGTGAACAACGTCCAGGACCATTTGCTGAATTCTTAGAGGAATGCAGTATTGTCCCATGGTACACTATGTCGGGTTCGCCCACTATGAATGGTGTTGCTAAAAGATGAAAAGAATGCTTAAGGATATGATGAGGAGTATGATTAGTCATTCTACCTTACTAGAATCACTCTGGGAAGAAGCACTTAAGGCTGCAACATATATCCTAAATAGGGTTCCAATTAAAGCAACTAACAAAACCTCTTATGAACTTTGGAAAGGCAAGAAGCCTAGTCTAAAACACTTGCACGACTGGGGATGTCCAGCTGAGGCAAGACCTTACAAGCCTAATGAAAAGAAACTGGACTTAAGGACAATTAGTTGTTATTTTGTTGGATACTCTGAAAAATCCGGAGGGTACAAATCTTATGATCCCACAACTAAGATTATTTTTGAGTCGGGAAATGCCCAGTTCTTTGAGGATGTTGAGTTTGCGGAGAGAGATAGAGTAAAAGACTTTGTCTTTGAAGAGGAATATGTTAATATTCCCACAGGTGTTGTTGGAATTGATCAGAATTTCCTTCCTGACCTTGTTCAAGACATAAATCAAGACAATGTCGGAGAACCTCATGTTCTAGAAATTATTTTAGATGAACAAACTCTACAACCTCAAGAACTCGTGCCATTAATACGATCCACTAGGGAAAGAAGAAGTGCAATGTCAGACGATTACATTGCATTTCTCCAAGAAAATGAGGTTAACATTGGAATGATGGAAGATGATCCAATCAACTTCCATCAAGCCATGGAAAGTTCCAACTCTCAAAAGTGGATAGATGCCATAAATGAATAGATAAAGTCCATAAAGGATAATGACGTATGGGAGCTTGTCTCATTGCCAGAAGGTGTGAAACTCATTGGTTTCAAATGGATATTTAAAACTAAGAGGGATTCAAGAGGTAATGTGGAAAGGTACAAAGCTCACCTTGTCGTAAAGGGCTTTACACAGAAAGAAGGCATCGATTATAACAAGACTTTCTCTGCAGTTTCTTTGAAAGACTCTTTCAGGATTATAATGGCATTGGTGGCACACTTTGATCTTGAGTTACATCAGATGGATGTAAAGACAATGTTTCTCAATGGTGACATTAATGAGACAATTTATATAGTGCAACCAGAAAACTTTGTGTCGGAAGACTCAAATGATATGGTTTGCAAACTAAAGAAATCCATCAATGGGCTCAAGCAAGCATCTAGACAATGACATTTCAAGTTTCATCAAGTGATCATCTCATTTGGTTTTGAGATGAATTTGGTCGATGATTGTGTACACCATACGTTCTGTGGGAGTAAGTATATATTTCTGGTTTTGTATGTCGATGACATTTTGCTTGCCAGCAACGATATAGGATTATTGCACGACACTAAGAGATTTTTAGCCAGACATTTTGACATGAAATATCTTGGTGACGCCTCTTTTGTGTTAGGGATACAAATACACCAGGATTGCTCTTGGGGTACATTGGGATTATCACAAAAGAGCTATGTCGAAAAGGTTCTTAAAAGATATGGCATGCAGGATTGTAAACCAGGTGATACCCCTGTGGCTAAGGGAGACAAGTTCAGTCTTAAACAATGGCCTAACAATGATTTTGAGGAAAAATAAATCCAGAAGATTCCTTACGCTTCAATAGTAGGGAGTCTAATGTATGCTCAGATATGTACGCGTCTGGATATTGCGTATATAGTAGGGATGTTGGGCAGATATTTGAGCAAGCCAGGAATAGACCATTGGAAAGCAGCCAAACGGGTCTTGAGGTACTTACAAAGAACAAAAGGTTACATGCTCACATATTGGAGGTCGGATCAGCTTGAGATTGTTGGATATACTGACTCTGATTTTGGTGGATGCTAAGATAGTATGAAATCTACGTCAGGCTATATTTTTTCTGCTGGCTGGAGGTGCTGTCTCTTGGAGGAGTGCTAAACAATCCATTATAGCCTCTTCTACTATGGCAGCAGAATTTATAGCATGTTATGAGGCATCCAACCACGGAGTATGGCTTCAAAACTTTGTCACGGGGGCTGCGCATAGTGGATGGTATTGAAAGGCTACTCAAGTTATATTGTGACAATAAGTTGGCAGTGCTATATTCCAATAACAACAGGAGCTCGACGAAGTCAAAGGATATTGACATCAAGTTTCTAGTTGTTAAAGAAAGAGTTCAAAATCGACAGGTGTCTATTGAATATATCGGTACAAACTCCATGATTGTGGATCCGTCATTTCCAACCAAAATGTTTCATGGGCTTACTGCTTGTATGGTGTCATGTCATTTGAGGATATTCAGTTCTAGTGGGAGTTTGTTTCTTTTGATGTAGACATGTTTTTAGTTATTTCAGTATATGGATATGTTGAAGTTATTTTCTGCAGAAACTAAGGTTATTTGGTTTATTCACACTTTGATTTTTGGTATATGGTTGATCACACTAAGTTAAGGTGGACCAGTTGGAAATAAATATGTTAAGATCACATTGCATGAAATTTTCATGCTACACATCCACATCATGATCCATGTCTTTAATTGCATTGGCATACGTGACCACTAATGGGTCGAGTTACGATAAATATTATAACATGAAGTGTTAAAATGTAACGACAACGGTTATTTTAATATAGACATCGGTTTTGAAACCAAGGTCATTTGTAACAAACTAAACCGAAACAACATCGCTTATAACCCATTTTGGTTTCAAGAATCAACATCGGTTAACCACCGATGTTAACACATGTTGTTGTTGTACGAAACAACATCGGTGTACCACCGTTGTTAAATAATCCTCCCTTTAATAACAGGGGCATTTTAATCGTTTACTTTTCTTAATAAACATCATTTTTTAACCATTGTTGTTTCATGAATTGACATCGGTTTTAAACCGATGTTGAAAACCCCCTTTAACAACAGGGGTTCAACATCGATTTTTTCCTTCATTAGACATCGGGTAAAAACTGATGTCTATGAGCATTTTTCTTGTAGTGCGATGTTTGTTTCTTTTAACATCGGTTTAAACTGGTTTCATTTTGCTCAACAATATTGTATTTTTAACCCCTGTATATAGCGGCAATAGTACCAATATTCACCATTCTAAATTAATCAACGATTAATTACAATCAAAATTAACAAATATAACATGCATTAAGTCATCCATTCAAAATGTGCACAATGAGTATACATAACGACCAAAATATGGCAATACAAACGAGTACTTAAAGGCCAAAATGTTTCAAGATCCTCACAGTTCCCAATTTGTCAACTTACAATGCAAAATCCTTACTAGTAAAGTTTTTAAACAAAATCCAACAAGTGCTAGTGCTTGTGTATCATCCGAGTTTAGCAAAATCATACAATGTAATGAATGCTACTTTGATCCTATGTTAGTATAATTAATGGACTGGATTGGTTACAGATACATTTTGGTTATGACAACAAAATTGACCTCATATGGTTATTTTTACAATACATATTTATAAGGTTACACATATAACCCAAGTGGAAAATTATTGGATCATTAATCCAACATTGGGCTTATATGTGAAATAACTATATATTGCGGACTGTCAAAAAAGTTAATTCCATTTTATAAGTGATCAAATAAGGTTTAAGGAATTGGGCTTTAATGTATCTAATATGGTGTGGGCCTTTAATATGTAGAGACTTAATGGGTTATTTCTATTTTAATGATGGGCTAAAATAGGATACCCAATATAACACAGTTATAAAAGGGTTATGGTCCCTAGGTCATACGTCTACGAGATTCTATTCTACTATCCCATTGTCAAAAAGAAACCTACGGAGAAAACTAAAGAGTTCTCTGAAAAGCTTCGAGACATGTAGATCTACAAAGCCAAATTCTAAGAATCAATTGCTACAGATTTAGGTACGCTACTGCAATCTAGTCTTTGGTTCTTCATAATTCGATATGAACGCTCCTGGATTAAAGTGATGTAATTCACTAAAGTTTATTCCTACAGATATCAAGTAGACGACCCGGACAAGAATGACAAATACAAAGAGATGATCGAATACGCGAAGAAAACGATGAAAATCAAGTTATACGGTTGGACCGTGTGGATTCACATGACCGTGTGAATGGTGCTCATGTATTTTTACACGTCCGTGCGACTTGTTCGAGGGAAGAATTTTAGAGACAAAGTACACGACCTAGCCGTGTGAAATGACACGACCGTGTGAACTGTCCGTGCCAAATATAGAGAAGAAAAAACTTCGCACGGTCTGCCCGTGTGTAATCACACGACCTTGTGGTTTGTCCTGCGTCGTTTTGTTTCCTAATCCCGTCGGGACTCTACCAGTGATCTCTCAGAGCACATATAAAAGGAGGACCAATCCTTGGACGAAATAGTAACATCTTACATCTGAAAATACACCAAAATACACTAGGGTTACACAAATCTACATACTTCTGAGAGGAAGGTACTAATCTACGAAAAATACCACAAGGCCTTTCGCATCTACGGAAGCACAAGTGTTCAAGGCTGGGAAGAAGGATTCATCTTGACAAGAAGGGTTCTATCTTTTTAGGTTAGATCTCTTTTTTGTACTTAAACGATGTCAAACTATTTGATTTCAACTTTGTCTATGAATTTGTTGTCAAATATGTTGGCTAATCAATTTGATCCTAGGGCATAATCAAAACTATGGATTCATGTTATATCTATATTGATTATTTTCTTAATTGGTTTATGTGTCTATTATATGAATTAAAATACTTAATTAGATTATCTGATCAATAATTTGCATGTCATATTTGTTAGTTCATAATTTGGGAGATGAGTTCTAACGAACGAAAATCGAGTTCAGACATAAATAGGTGTAACGTGTCGGGAGACCTACAATTGTTTGTGGGGAGTACTTCAATTCAAAGATCTTTTGGGAGTTAATAGTAATTATGGAGTAGGGATACTAGCAATTATTATTAATCAATTGTTTATGCGCCACCCGGGAGGGGCAATAAATTAATTTAGGACTGGTTTTGATGAAAATTAATTGGATTTAATATTGAAGAAGCATGTTGAGATTATGTGCCTAGGGTTGCTTTTGTATTTGTTGAAAACTTGTGGAGTTTGGGTTTATAAAATTATTAATATTTTCACTTGTTAATTTAGGGTTTTATTTAGATTAGATAATATTTTCTGATTTTCGACCGCTTCAATAAAATTGGAATACCATATTTACTATAGCCTAAATATTTTGTATTCAATCCCTGAGAAATATGAGCTTGCTCGCTGTTATTTGCTAGCTACACTGTACACTTGCAGTTTAGTGAAAAGATTTTCACGATCAATAAGCCATGTTCCATTTCTTTCGTTTCCGCAAACATGCATCTAAAAGCTTTTCTGAGTTCGGATGCGAGTTAACTGTTGATCCTGGGAGCAAATTCGTACTCTGGAATCTGTTCTCTTGAGTTGTACGGAATCAAAGCGCATTCAACTGAATCTTCTGGATCTGCTACGTGTGTGGGATAACTGAGTTTAGATAAATCTGGCTAAGATCACAAGGAATATCTTCTGGAATACAAAATCCTCTGGACCAAAATTGTCAATAGGAGTTGAGGTAGGCCCTGCTCCATCTCCAATAGGGTTCCTTGCCTCTTCCCTCTGACTAGCAGCTCGTTGTGCCTCAACTATTTGAGCTTCATCGGCAACATCAACTGTGTAAGACTGCTGAGCTGACTGTGCCTCAGATGTGTTAACAGCTTCACTGGCAACAGTTGTGTCTTCCTTATGAGTTGATTGTGCATCAGTTGTCTGAACAACATCATCTGCAGGTGATCTAGCAACTTGAAGGGATAGGTCAACAAGCACAGACCTAAATTCGGCAAAGTTGGACCCTGTTACTTGATCATCTTTATCTGGGTCTAATTCAGTTGTGTCACCGATATCCATCCAACAACAGTTTCATCTTTGGCTGAGTTAGTTACCTCTGATCCTTCTTTATTTGATTTAGCTGGATTATTTACTTGCATCGGATCTGCTGCTGGCTCAACTTACTCTGAACCCAAATTCCAAATATCTGACATATTATGATCCTTACCCAAATCAACATTCTCTGTAGCAGTCTTAACCGCTACTGGGCCTTGAACAATCCATACAGCAGACTCAACCGTTGCTGGATCTTAGATAGAACTTGCATCCGCAACAGTTTCAGCCGCTAGGATTGCACTTTCTTTGCTAACAACAGTCTCAACCATTGTAGCCTCCACAACTATTTCCACATATACCTCGATTTCAGCAATCTCAACCATTGGAACATCACTGGCAACCACTCTTTCTCCTCATTCCATAACTTCTTCTCTAACTTCACCAGACTTGGTTGTTTCAGCAGCCACGTCGCCTCCAACATTGATCTATTCTACTCCTCCGACAACTTCTTCAATATTCTCAGAAATTTTGGGCATTAATTCTTGAGTTGTAGTGTGCTCAGATTCCCCCCAGTTGTCTCAACAATTGTTTTATTTAGAACAACAATAGGGTCAACTATCACAAGAGTTTCAGCTGTTTCAATATGTCCAGCTGTTTCATTAACTGTTGTCTCAACAACAGTGTTTGCGGTAGTCTCAGCTGGGTTCCTAGATGCAGTGGTTGGCACATCTTCCTCTTCATCTTCTACCAATTCCACCATACTCATTTCACCTGCTTCATCGCCATCTTTGAGAGTGGTTACAGGTGGTTGAGAGTGAGCTGGTGATGAGGTAGCAGTTGTGTCTCTCACCACATCACAAATTATCTGGGTGGAGGATGAAGTTTAGCAAGGCCGAGCCTGCTGTCTTTGTTCTGTTGTCTCTCTCAATTTACACAAATCATGTCTCAACTCAGCCGCTTCTGCCTTGTCCATCACTTCATCATCATCTCCAACATCAGGGATCAGTGTAGTTGAGTGTCCGAAGAGACATCTGTGTGTCTCAGTTGTACCTTTTTCTTTCTCCAACTCATTGGCATACTCTTCTCTTCGCCTTTTGTATAGCATATTATACACATACTTATGGTCCAAGGTTTGATGAATGGAGCAATCATTCAGGAAGGAGAGAATCGACTCCTCCTCCTCAATCATATCTAGCCTCGTGAATTGGATCCTGCTTTTACTCAATTCCACATGGCCCATTCGGATATCCTTTTCAATTCAGCAGGATATAGAGGCGAATGAACTTCTTCTAGCTCAGATTCTGCTGGAACAATAACTTCTTCTACCCATGGCTTGATTTCCACAGCAGACTCACCAATGGCTTCTGCAGCTGTGTCACCAACATCCGCAGTAACTGCCTCCTCAATTCTTCTGACTGCAATTGATTCGACCACAACTTAAGGTTTTTCATGGGTTCTTCTAGACATTCTCTCAAGAGGAATCTCCATAGATTTTTTTTCCTCCAAGTCATCTCTAACAGCAAACTCATTAGACTCATCACCCAACCCTCTTTGAGTCTTCTACTTCTTTGGAGTAGCTGGTTTCCTGGGAGCAGCTATACTTCTCTTCTTTGGAACCGGAGCAGCTGAGATAGTCTCAGTTGTCTCTCCTTCATAAGTGCCATTTCTTTTGACGTGGGCTTTCTTCTGTGCAGTAGATAAGCTACCCTTAAACAACCTTTTATTGACATGAAATGGCTTCATTTTCCGGAGGGGCAATACTTTCTTCTCCAACGGGTACCCTAGGACTAGCCCATAGCCAAATGTGTTCTTAAATTTCCCATTAACTACTTCCACGTGCAACACGTTCTGGCATAGTATGTCGTATACAAATTCTTCCCAGTTCACCTCTATCTTCTCCATGATCGCAGACGTTACAGTCAACTTAGATGATGACAGCTGATTTGTAAGATCTGAATTGATATCCAAGCATTTTGATACCACATCCATCAGCTTGTGGTATTCTTCTTTCAATATAGCCTTCGTAGCAGAAGGGTTGTAATTCTCAACTTCCTCATCAATTACAATCTCCCTCCATGTCTCTGAAAATCAAACTCGTGGTCCTTCAGCTCAGTTAGACGACTATTGAGGAGTTTCAACAGCTCATTTAAGTCTGCTGCATGGATGATCATGTCTTGGCCATTCACTAAAGATTGAATGCCATCATCATGAACTAAAGCGTTCACATAGAACACGGAAACTTCTTCTTGGTAGGTTTGAGACATCTGCAATGTCAAAAAAACTACCAACTTCGACTTCTCCAAATTTCCCACGATCTTTTGAGCCCAAGCTTGGCCAGCAGAGTGTTTAACCAAACCTTTGATGTCAATCAGTATCCCATAGTACACCTTCTCGAATAGTTTCGCAAAATCAAGTGCGGAGCTTGAAGATTTCTTTGGTGCCATTTTGATTTCTGAGGATTTGAATGACTTTGAATGAGAGGGTTTGCAAAGAGATTTTCGGATTTTTTGAAAGTGAATAAGAAAGTATGAGATAAGAGAGAAAATATTCGAGATATATAAGAGATTTGATACGACGTGAGGATAATCGCCAATTTTGAAATCTGACCGAGATTAGATCTTGAAATCCGCTTTTAATTCCCGCATTGAATACCTGCAATATTTATGGCCAATCATAGGATTTTGTTTGCAACTGTACTGTTCCACATTAAATGATGCTGACATCATCTTAGAAAACATTCCAGCTTCATAAATATGACCTCATTTTGTCCCTTAGCCAATAAATATGTCGATTGACTCATACTTGGCTGACAACTAATCCTTATTTTCTCAAATCAACTGTACTACTCAACTAATCAGTTGACTTAACTCTACTGAGTAGTATCCAATTCTGTTGATTTTACATTGTTGAAAGAGTAACACTATTCTGAAATACAATTTTCTTCACTTTGAACTCTTGTGAACAACTCTTCTGAGCAAATTAACTTAGCTCTATTAATCAAAGCTCATTCTTCAGCTCTTCAAATATTATTTTACATAAGGACGCATTTAGATGGGGGGATTTGGGATGAGGGATTTGAAATCTTTAGCTAACTCCACACCCTTGTTTGGTATGTAAATCCAAATCAATGGATTTTAAATCCATCTTTAAGTTTTAATTCATCTTCAAAGGATTTTAAATCCCTCCCAAAACCTAGTCATTTGAAACCCATTCTTTTTCCCCCTTTTATGCCCACTTGCAATTTACACACACTACACACAATACATATACACTACACACACTGCACATATTTACACACACTGCACACATTGCACACACTTACATACACTGCACACACTACACACACTACACACACTACACACATTTACACACACTGCACATACCCGACACACACACACACATTACACAAATTCACACATACTCTCACTCACATATTCACATTGCACTATCTTCACACACACACATGTACACACATAATAAAATTTATATATTTCATATTTATAGTGTATAAAATTATAATTATTTATAAAATAATTAGATTATATATTTTATTTTTATTTATTAAATGTCAATTAAGAAAATAAATAGAGCTTTTAAATTCTTTTATCAAAATTTACAATGGATTTGAAATCCATATACAAATCCACATCATCTAAACAAGAGGTGGATTTCAAATCCAAGGAGTTTGAAATTCATTCATTTCAAATCCATTGGAATTTCAAATTCCTCTATCCAAATGGACCCTAAAGGTTTTGTGAATAAATCAGTTAATTGCTTTTCAGTTGATATATATTCCAACATGATGTCTTTCTATATAACATGATCTCTGATAAAATGGTATCTGACATGAATATGCTTTGTTCTAAAGTGTAAAACTGGATTTTGAGTGATAACAATTGCACTTGTGTTGTCACACATAATTGGAATTTTATTTTCCTCAATATCATAGTCTCTCAGTTGTTGCCTCATCCATATGACTTGGACACAACAGATGTTTGCAGCTATGTACTCTGCCTCAGCTGTTGATGTAGCTATTGACCATTATTTCTTGTTGAACCAAGAAACTAATCTATTTCCAAGCACTTGACATGTACCAGATATACTATTCCTGTTAGCTCTACATCCATTATAGTTTGAATCTGAATATCCAATCAACTTGAAGCCTCCTTCTTTGGGATACCATATTCGAACTTCTTAACTTTCTTTCAGATATCTCAAATCTTCTTTGTTGCTGTCAAGTGATTTTCTTTTGCAGATTGAAACCTCGCACATACACTTACTGCAAAAGTGATGTCAGGTCTGCTGGCAGTTAAGTAGAGCAATGATCCAATGAGTGCTATATATCTTATTTGATCAACTGGTTTCCCTTTTGAATCCAAATCTATCTTGATTGATGTATTCATTGGCATTTTTACAGATGACTTCTCTTACATACCCAATTTTTTCATCAAATCTCTTGTATACTTGGTTTAGCTTATGAAGGATCCATCCTTCATCTGCTTCACTGAAGTCCTAGAAGAATCATATATTGTGTGTTAATCTCTTGAAACTCTCTTATTAAGTTGTATATTTGTTTAGTTTTGTTAGTGTTAATTTCAGTATTTACTTTACTTTATTTCAACTTCATTTTTCTTGCTATGAAGTTGTTAATTGTGTGTTAATTTCTAGAAACACTCTTATGAAGTTGTATACTTCTTTAATTTTGTTATTGTTAATTTTAGTATTTACTCTGCTTT
Organism: Rehmannia glutinosa; assembly: GCA_016081115.2. Lineage (NCBI taxonomy): Eukaryota > Viridiplantae > Streptophyta > Magnoliopsida > Lamiales > Orobanchaceae > Rehmannia > Rehmannia glutinosa. The sequence continues at coordinate 255,394 of JABTTQ020001342.1, read as the reverse complement.
ATTTCAACATCATTTTTCTTGCTATGAAACCGTTAATTGTGTGTGTTTTTTTTGTCTTTTTGCATAAATTTAATGAACAAGAGGATGTTTTATATGAGATTGTCTCATTAATCTAAGTTCACGCGACCGATCCTAAGAAATACAGAAACATGGATTCTTTTTGTGGTTTAGGTTTGAGTTGAAATTATATTCAAATGTAGGATATTTCTCATTGATTAATATATCTATGAGATCTCATACAAGTTTTTGTGAATGAATAAATCTTTGTTTAACTAATATGTTGAACCATTTATTATATTTCATATTGTTTAAGTGATAAAAACAGTTTACCCCCTGAACTATACCACTTTTACACTTTGCCCTATGAACTTCAAAAATGACACCTTTACCCCCTGAACTTTGAAAATTTTTGCACTTTGCCGAAAGGTCTGAAAAAGGGCCCAAAAATTCCAAAATTACCCCTATGGATACCATAGTTTGTTTTGTAGTTTGTCCTATGAACTTTAAAGTTGTTGCACTTTACCTCCTATTTATCAAAATCATTACATCTTTTATATTTACTCCTATTGAGTTTTGTGATCCTTAAAATTGGTATCAGAGCCTAAGTTTATTAAGAACTAAAAGTTATGTTTATTATATTTATGTAATTAACAATTGGTGAGGAGAATTTTCTCCAAGAAAACGGATATGGACAATTGTCCAAGATGTATACTTTACAGGAGATATCGTCAAATTTTGACGATGTATGCACAAGAACACCAGGATAAGATAACATATTAGAATAATCAAATGTTGAAAAAGAACTCGCATGAGCCGATAGGGAATCCTTGAGACGATGCGATAAACAAGCAGCATATTATCTGAGTTTCTTTATGGTAAATCAGATATTATATGTAGATCTGATGAATCGTCAGGAAGCAGCCCATCAAAATCACGAGTCTTGATGGAATACCAGAATGGAACGAGATACTTGCAGACACATCTAAGTTCTCAAACGATCTTAGAGAAGTCCAGAAGACGGTGCAGAGTTATGGCAACCGCCATAATCATCTACCAACACAAGTTCATCAGATCCAAAACCAGATGGAGACGATGGTGAAATATCAGAAGGAAACTCTTGAAATCCTTCATGATATTTAAAAACGAGTCAAGAATTTGGAGGACAGACCAACCTCATCCGGAGGAAAGAAATGTATTAATTTCGGGACAGTACCCTATTTACACCAAAATGTGAAACCAACCGAAGTTGTACAAAAAATGGCAGACGATGAAAAGCTCATGGCTATCATCAAAGGAAAATCCATTACAAACTAAAAGGTGTTGGATATAGAGAAGATTAATCTTAAAGATCTACATGACCTTGTAGAATCCTTCGCAGGTTAGGAATTATAGATTTAAAGATGAATGCAGGAGATGGATCATCTTTGGTTACTCGTGACCAACATCAAAGACCACCTCCACCACCGCCGCAGGTTCACATGATGGACATAAACCAATGACGCACACTGGAGATTTTACCACAAGGGGAGATTCTGTTATTTCAGGAACTCGACAATGTTCCAGAAGGGCAAATTTTTATAATACGCCTTATGGAAAATCGCAGCTCGATCCGATACATCCATATGGATTGATGCTAAATCTGGATATCCCAGATTTCAAAAATCGAGAAGTCCTTATTGATGATTGGGCATCGGCTATGAGGATTGCAGCAGGTACCCTCGATCTTACAAAAGATGGATTCATCTTACTCCTTGAGATGAGCCTTGAAGGATCTATAAAGATTGCATGGGATATGACTGGATCAGAAATGAAAAGCAGCGTCACAGCTGGAGAGTCATTAAAAAGAATTGTCGATAATATGGCAAAATTGTTTAAAATCCATTTTATTGGCACATGATATTTGCTATCCCGATGGAGTTTACTGGTAACCTGATCGAGATGCAATTGGTCTCTTACCGAGAAGTGCAGGAGATCAAAAAGCAGAGTCAAGAGAGAAGTTTCAAATACACTCTCATGGATTCACATCGAAGCCATAAAAGTTATTATTAAAGCAACATTCAAGGAAGGAACTGATTCACCACTCAACCTAGCTATCTTTGATAAGCGAATCTCAAATCTCAAAGATTCATGCCTTAGAGTTGTCATATGAAATTTGTATGTAGGGAAATTGACATTTAATGTCTATCCTAGAAATGCATACAATTTGGGAGATCAAGATTTCAACAGAGCTTTAACCCTTCATCAAGACTTCAAAAGAGCGATTTGATGAAAGAATGAAATAGACCTTACTCGATCACATACAAGATTTCCTATGCTTTCTTGAATATACATGATACGTGTAAAACATATGTGCATTTAAGGGCTTATTTTAATATATAATTGATGCATTTGCATGTATTTTAAGTGTATTTCACTTGGTTTCCTTAGAAGGGCATGATACTGCGTATTCTTGTAACTATTTACAGGAAACGGAGCTTGAATGGAAAGGTATCTGATGGAAAGCCCGAACAAGATCGACAAGTACAAAGAGAACATCGAAAAGACGAAGAAAATGGACGAAAACTAGTCACACGGTCGGACCATGTGGTACCACATGATCGTGTGATGTGTCCGTGTGAAGCAACATACCCGTGTGAAGTGTTTGGGAGAAAACAGGGGCAAAACCAAGCCGCACGGTCGGCCCGTATTTCACATGGCCTGTGTGAGGTGTCTGTGGCGGATTTTTGTGTCTTTTTCCTACCAGAACTCTACAAGTGATCTCTCCAAGCACCTATATAAAGGGACAAAGGCTTGCACGAAAATTCATTCATCCATACAACATACAACACACCAAAATACATAAGATTACACAGATCAAAGGTCTCCTGAGAGAGGAGGGCTAGGTTACGAAGAACACCACGGGGCCTTTCACATCTACGGAAATACAAGAGTTTCGAAGGCTTGGAAGGAGGATCTATCCTGACAAGAAGGGATTTCTTCTTAGTTTAGATCTCTTGTCTGTACTTAAACGATGTCACAATATTGATTTCAAGTTTGTTTATGAATTTGTTATCAATGTTTGGCTAATCTTTCGGATCCTAGAGCATAATCAAAACTGTGGATTCATGTTAAATCTTGATTGATTGTTTTCATAATTGATTCATGTGTTCTATTTTATGAATTCGAGTGCTTATTCTTAATTGCTTGTTATCTGATCAATAATTAGCATGTCATATTTGTTAGTGCGAAATTCGGGAGAGGAGTTCTAACAAAGACAGAAATCGAATTCAGACATAAATGGGTGTAACGAGTCGGGAGACCTACAACTATTTGTGGGGATTCATTCAATTCATAGATCTTTTGGGAGTTAATAATAGTTGTAATGTATCGGGAGATCTACAATTGTTATTAATCTCATTTTATCTTGCGCCGCCTGAGGGGAGAATAGACTAACTTAGGAATTGAACCCATAGAATTGCATGAATTGGTTTTGTTAAACATTAATTGGATTTAATATTGAAGAAGCATGTTGAGATTATGTGCCTAGCGTTGCTTTTGTATTTCTTGAAAATACTTGTGGGGTTCGAAATTTATTTATTTTATCTTTATTTTTTTATTTTTATAAAACTTGTGATATTCGGTCGCTTCAATAAAATTGGAATGCGATGTTATTATAGCCTAAGTATTTCCTAGTCAATCCCTGAGGAATATGACCTTACTTGACATTATCATATAAACTACATTGTACACTTGCAGTATAGAGATCCAAATAATTTTTTGGTGAACAAGTTTTTGGCGCCGTTGCTGGGAATTGAAAGATTCTACTTAGATATAGTAATAAGTAGTTCAATCTTAATTAAAGCTTTTTGTAAATTTTTTTTTTCTTTTGTTGAATTTTTGTAAATTTTTTTAATTATTTTTTAATTTATTTTCTTATTTTTTCATTTTTTTTATTTTATTTTTGTAAAATTCTTTTATTTCTTCGGTTCAAACATTGTTTTTGTTGAGTTTAGATAGTGCATGATCACAGGTTCTAGATCTACCCAACCAATACCCATTGATTTAGAAATCGAGAAGACAACAAAACAACTAAGGAAAAGATCTAAAGCAATGAAAGATGGGACTAATAAGAATACCAGGAATAACAGAAACAATGAGGAACACCCACCTGGGACGGATGTACAGGACTGGATTGTGGAAAGGCCCGCGAGAAGGGCAGTTAGGGACTACTTCTAGCCGGAAGTTAGTCGGACTTACGGGGGTGTGGCATGTCTGCCGATCAATGCAAATAACTTTGAACTAAAACCTGCATTGATCCAGATGGTTTCACATATTCAGTTTGGGGGAAGAGCCGTTGAGGATCCAAACGCGTATCTGGCGCAATTCTTAGAAATCTGTGATACTGTTAAGATGAATGGTGTTTCTGAGGATACCATTCAATGCCGTCTTTTCGCATTCTCTGCGTGATAAGGCTAAGGGATGGTTATGCTCTCTAACACCACCCGCGGCAGATTGGGCTGAACTAAGTCAGCGGTTTTTAGCCAAATACTTTCCCCCTAGTAAGAAGCTGCAATTGATATCTGAAATCGCTCAGTTTAGGCACTTAGATTCAGAGCCATTATATGAGGCATGGGATAGATTGAGAGAATTACTAAGGAAGTGCCCTCAACATGGATATCCCGACTACCAACAGGTTCAGTATTTTTATAATGGTTTAAGTGGCAACACAAGAACTATTATAGATGTTGCATCAAGGGGTGCACTGCTAGAGAAATATCCAGATGAGGCACTAGAGCTGTTAGAGGAAATGGCAAATAATAGTTACCATTGGCCATCCAAGAGATCCAATGTCCGACGTGTGATAGAGGTTCAGGATGAGAAAGTTGCCATGCTCACAGAACAAGTATCCATGCTGAATATGAAACTGGATGCGATGCAACAAGTGACTCCAAGAGATCCTGCGGTTGTTGAAGAAGAGGCAAACTTTGAGGGACAACAAAGGAACTTCAACAACAATTATAGATATAATCAGACGCCCAATTACTATCATCTGAGGCTGCAAAACCATGAGAACTTTTCATATGCTAATAAAAAAAACGTTTTACAGCCAACTCCGGGATTTAATGTGGGAAATCAAGGCAGAGCGGAGTCAAGTGACAAGAAAGCATCTGTAGAAGAGATGTGATCCTCGTTCATCGGAGAAACTAGAGCAAGACTGAACAAGGATGAAGCAAAGATAGATAGGATTGAAGAACAAGTCACTCAGTTGAACACGAACGTAAATGCAAGATTGAAATCTCTAGAAACACAAGTAGCCCATATCACTACTGCAGTGGGAGGTCAACATCAAAAAGGCAAATTTCCAAGTGACATGGAACTGAATCCGAGAGAACAGTGCAATGCCATTCGTCTGATGGATGGTACAGATTACGAGGGCTCACAGATTTCAACTGACCAAGTTCAACAATAGCGAAAAAGAGAAATTTAAAGTCTGGCAAAAGATGTAAAACTTAGCGCTTTATGGGAGACAACCCAATTTATTTCCTATTTTTACTTATTTTTTACCGCCTTCGATTTAATTAAATTTTAATTCCATTTTTTTAGTATTAACTTAATTTTTAGTTTTGTTTGGTTTTGTGAGTTGTTGTGTAGGAGGCGTCACGGCAAACTCTGGGTTCTAAAAAACAAAAAATACATCATACGACTGTGTGAACCACGTCACACGGGCCGTGCGACTCAGCAAGTAGGAACTGGCTGTGTGACACAACACGGCCATGTGGAGTTGGACAGACAGGAGCAACGGATGCCCAGGGCCGTACGGGCGGGCTGTGTGGACAGAACAGACAGATTTCCTCTCCCTTTTAACCTCCAAAACTCAATTTTTATCTCACTCTCTCTACCCAAACCCTACAACTCGAAAATTTTCTCCCAAAACACTCAAACTCTTCTCTAAATCTCCTCCAATTTTACTTCAAATCTCACCCCAAAAATATAAATTCTTCACCTTCTTAAGAAACCCATCACCAAACTTCTTAAATTTCTCAACTTTTACAAGTTCTTCACCATGTTTGGGTATTTAATTTTCAAATTTCAGATTTTTATACTTCATAAACTTGGTTTTCATGGCTTCTAGGGGAAAAAGATTAACAAGAAGGAATACTAGAAGAAGAAGGGAGCCAACACCGGAGCCCGAACCCGAGCCACAACCGGAGTATGCGACCGACGAACCGGAAGCTTCTAATGTCATCTTGCCAGATAAAACACACCGGGCTTGATGGGTGGTGCTCTACTACCGGCCATGGATAAATACAAGGTATCCCGATGAACCTACGCTTGGTAATTTCGGTTTGTTGGAAGATTTTCGGGCTATGTGTAGTTGTATTGATTGGCATAAACTGTTGAACGGGCATTGGGCTACTTATTCAATTTATACGATTGAGTTCTTAAGTAGTTTTGAATTAGTAGTCCGAAAATGAAATTTGATGGGGATTAGGTTCCGGTTAGCAAATGAGCCGAGGGAGTTGACAATTGATGATTTAAATGGGATATATAGAACTCCGGCTTATGAGGTAGAAGAACATGAAGATTTTGATAAGGATAGGTTTTGGAGGGAGATAACAGGTAAACGGATTTATACACCGGGTACATCAAAGGCATCTAGCATTCGGAATCTCGTATTTTGCTATGTCCAAAGAATGTTAGCGGAAATGATGTTTGCGATGGAGGATAGCAAAGGGGCTTTAAGAATAGATGAGTTGTTCATTTTTTGGTGCATGGCTTCAGGGACGGAGGTTGTGCCGAATGCTGGGGCTATGATAGCCCGACAATTTGATAGAGTGAGAAAACAAGAAAAGGGAGGAATTTGTATTGGTGGGCTTATTACTCCTATAGCCGAACACTTTAATGTTAGCTTTGAGGGGGTATGCGGATGCCAGTGGGGAAAAACTAATTGATATGACTGTTTTGTCTACTATGAAAATGATTCAATTTGATGGGCACAATTACTGGTTGAATCATGCGGATAGAACTAGAGTTAGGCTCCCAAGCCCGGAAGCTACTTCTATGAGAAATAGGGGTAATTGGTTAATGAGGGGTGAACAGGGGACTGTTGCGCAGGAAGAGCAAGATGAGCATAAGCAATAAAAGGATGTGCCGGAATCCTCTAGACAAGGGGGTAACCGGCTATAAAGCACGAGTGATAGGCTTGAAAGGGTGGAAGCCGATGTGGGCAAGTTAATAGAAGATACTTATCAGTTATCGGCCACAGTTGATGAGTACCATACTGAATACTTTCAATGGTTCGATGCTATCACCTGACAGCAGCAGTACATGTACGAGATGATGTAAGTCCAAGTGGCTACGATAATCTAGAGGGGGGGGTGAATAGATTATCCCGGTTTTTCAGATTTTACCCTCTTTTCGAATGAACAAGCAAATGACGAGAATATAAATGCAGAAATTAAACAACACTCGTCGATTTATAGAGCTTCACCCCACCTAGGGACTACGTGCTCTACCACCCCAGTATATCCGGGATGGATTTCGAAAGGAAAAAGATTTTATTAATTACCAAAATTAATACAACACCTTGAGGATTACCACAACCCTCTTACAACACCTTTAAGGAGATTACCACAATCTTCCTTCACCACCTTTGAAGAGTACCACACTCTTCAAACACCTATCACCTAGATCACCCAAGTGTATTCTTACCACAAGAATACTCACAAGGATGTCTTGTGTTGAATGATGACCAAAATCAAGATTACAACTCAATAAAGATTGATACAATATGAGTACAAGTGTAATCAAAAATTGAAAGCCTAGACCTCAAATGTGTGCAAGTGAAAGTGCTTAGGCTAATACAACAAGATATATGAAAGTGTTTGCTTGTTTGCTCTTTGCTTGTGTAAAGTGTTGTGTCTTGTTGCTTGAATGAAGCCTCTATTTATAGGAGAGGTCTTGGCTTTGATTTCCAGACATTGGCTCCTCCTTGGGGAGTGATTTTCTGCAAAAGAAACCATTTAAAATCAAGATTATAGCTGTTAGAAATCAATCCCACAAAATAGGGAAAAGCTGTCTGAAAATGCAACGGATAGTTTGCTGTCAAAACAGGGGTTCGACCGGTCGCGCAGAGATAAGTTTAAAATGAACTCTGCAAGTTTTTACACAGGGGGACCGGTCGCAGGGGGGTGCGACCGGTCGCCCTTGTGTTGGACCGGTCGGGGAAGGCCAAAATGAGAAACAGAGAAGTCTGCTTCAAAGGAGGGCTTGAGCACCGGCGCCCAGGGTCGACCGTCGCCCCTACGGCCGACCTCCGGTCGACGGCCGCTCTCCCTATTTTTCAATCCGTCCCGTTTTACGTTTCTAAGCTCAACTCAGGTATGGGTTGCCCTATAGGCGACCCAGGTTGAGCTGAAATAAATGTGTTGTCCAATTTTATCTCGAAAATAAACTCCAAAAAATACTCCGAAAATTAGTAAAAACATTTTAAATCGATCGGAAGTATTTAGACAACATTTAGGGACATTGTTTTGGTATAAAAACTCATTTGAATAAAATCATCAAAATAATGATAAAAACATTTATCTAACAAACTCCCCCTTTTTGATGATTACAAACCAAAACAATTTTCAAGAGGACGATTTTGAAAACAAAATAATTTTCCGGTTTTAGAGTAAACTATCCGTTTAGAAACATTTTTCAAAAGCTTATAAAAGCTCCCCCTATCAACAAGCACATTTATAAGTAATGTAGCATAAGCTTGAAGCACAATTTATAACAAACTAAACATAAGTAACACGAGCTTAGAAGCTCCCCCTGTCAAAAATACGCATTATATGTCCATAAAACATTCAATGGACTGAGATTACTTCACGACTTATGGCTTTACAAAGCCAAGCTTATAGCTTCTATTTGCGAGCTTTTATATAAGCTTCTTTGAGCTAACGAGCCAATTTCTATTTCTCCCCCTTTGGAATCATCAAAAAGAATGTTAGGATGATAAAAACATCATATATGTGTATCAAAGTGCGCCAAAGTGTCAATTTATCAACCATTTGAAGAATAGGCGTAGAATCCAAATAGAATTGGGAGAATTTAATCAATTGATATCCATAAGCTCGTTTTGATTGTCAAATCATGATCTCAATAAACATAAAGAATTTTTGAAAGCAAAGGAGTCATGAAAATGTTGAAACTTTCTTAGAGATAATACGTCGAACACTTTGTGGGCGTGAAAAATAAGAGAGGTTGTATATAACCCTTGTAAATGAATCATGCCAAAAATTTTCAACACCAATTCAAGGCAAACATCATATAATACACCATATCAACTAAGCTCATCATGATCATAATATAATTCTATCAAGAAATATATAATAAAGCCATAGACTCAAGGGTTCAACCCAATTGAGTAGAGAAATTAGAATTCTTACCATTTGATTCGGTTATGATGAGTGATGATGATGATAATCGAGCTATATAACGTTCAATATATGCAATGTATGCAAGAAAACAAATTTTGAGTGAAATTTGTGTGTATAGTGCGAAGGGGTCGAAAAATGGAAGAAGGAAACCAAAATACCCAAGTCTGAAGACAGAACGGTTTTAAACCAATATAAAGCTCAGGGCGACCGGTCGTGGTTGAGGGCGACCGGTCGACGTTGAGGGCGACCGGTTGCCCTCAACCTCTTCAGCCCACTGTCTCTCAGTTTTTCAAAAATCCGAATTTTCAACCAAAAATCCGATTTTTCGCCCCTAAGTTTTAAAAACGTGCAAAATGCAAACGTAAACTTCATTCAATATGCATTATGCCTAACCGAGCTCTTATCGACGCAAAAGTCTCGGAAGATAGCGGTTTTGTAAAGATGTCCGCTAATTGATCTTGAGATGGAACAAACGATATCTCAATTTTTCGTTTTGAGACACAATCCCTTAGAAAATGATGTCGAATCTCAATATGTTTAGTACGGTTATGATGAACCGGGTTTTGAGCAATATTTATAGCGGATATATTATCACAAAAAATTGGAACATTTTCAAAAGAACATTTGTAATCCGCTAAAGTTTGTTTCATCCAAAGAAGTTGTGTGCAACAAAAAGCTGCGGAAATATATTCGGCTTCGGCGGTCGAAAGAGAAACACAGTTTTGTTTCTTTGAAAACCAAGAAACTAGGCAATCGCCCAAAAATTGACATGATCCGGAAGTACTTTTCCGATCATCAATATTACCCGCATAGTCCGAATCACTATAACCTTTAAGAGAAAAATTTTCATTCTTTGGATAAAATAAACCATATTGAATTGTGCCTTTTAAATATCGAAAAATCCTTTTAACGGCACTCATATGAGATTCTTTGGGATTGCTTTGAAAACGAGCGCATAGGCATACGGCATGAAGAATGTCCGGTCTACTAGCGGTTAAATAAAGCAAACTACCAATCATACCTCGATACTTAGATTCATCCACTGACTTGCCTTTCTCATCTTTGTCAAGTTTGACATTAGTTGCCATTGGAGTCGAAAGGGTTCTTCCTTCATCAATGCCGAATTTCTTCAAGAGCTCTTTTGTATATTTTGATTGCGAAATATAAATACCTTCTTGCATTGCTTGATTTGAAGTCCAAGAAAGAAATTGAGCTCCCCATCATACTCATCTCGAATTCACCTTGCATTAACTTAGAAAATTTCTTGCACAAGGAATCATTAGTAGCACCAAAAATAATATCATCAACATAAATTTGCACAAGTAAGGAATCTTGCCCTTTTTCAAAAACAAAGAGAGTTGTATCAACTTTACCTCTCATAAAACCATTTTGCAAAAGAAAAGAGCTAAGTCTATCATACCATGCACGGGGTGCTTGTTTTAAACCATACAAGGCCTTTTTAAGTTTATAAACATCATTAGGCCTAGAAAAATTTTCAAACCCCGGAGGTTGTTTTACATAGACTTCTTCTTGAATAAAGCCATTTAAGAAAGCGGATTTAACATCCATTTGGTAAAGCTTGAAATCCTTAAAACAAGAATAGGCAAGTAAAATACGAATAGCTTCTAAACGTGCTTTCTGGTGCAAATGTTTCATCATAATCAATACCTTCTTCTTGACAATACCCTTGAGCTACTAACCTTGCCTTGTTTCGAACAATGTTGCCTTGATCGCCAAGTTTGTTCCGGAATACCCATTTAGTACCAATAATGGTTTGAGACGGAGGACAAGGTACTAATTCCCATACATCATTTCTTTCAAATTGATTCAACTCTTCTTGCATTTCTAAGAACCAATCCTCATCTTCAATAGCCTCCTTGGCATTTTTAGGCTCTTTTTGAGATATAAGAGCTTTCTCGGCAAATTTTCTTCGGGTCATCACTTTATCAAGGGGATCACCAATAATAAGATCTTTTGGGTGATCTCCCTTAAATTTCAAAGCCACGGGAAGATCCGAAGTATCACCTTTGTCTTCTTGAGGAACATTTGAAGTGGATGGTTGACCACTTGAGGTAGAAGGTTGATCATTTAGAACATTATTTTGAACTATGGGTTCAACAATATCCTCTTCATCACTTTCATCATTGGGTATTATTTCAACACCCGAGGCTTCATTGAATTTGACATGAATGGATTCTTCAACAACCATGCTAGTCTTATTATATACCCGATATGCTTTGCTCTTGATTGAATATCCCATAAAAATTCCTTCATCGGCCTTAGGATCAAGTTTGTCCAATTGATCCTTAGTATTCAAAATAAAACATTTGCATCCAAATATTTTGAAATAACTAATATTTGGAGTTCTTCCTTTCCAAAGCTCATATGGAGTTTTATTCATTTTAGGACGAATATAAACTCGATTAATGACATAGCAAGCGGTACTTACGGCTTCGGCCCAAAAGTACTTTGGAAGTGCAAATTCGTTGAGCATGGATCGACTCATTTCTTGAAGAGTCCGATTCTTCCTTTCGGCTACTCCATTTTGTTGAGGTGTCCTTGGAGCCGAGAAATTATGTGCATATCCTTTGGTTTCACAAAAGACTCTAAATTCACCATCAAATTCTCCACCTCTATCACTTCGAATAGACTTAATGGTATCTTCCTTTTCATTCTCAATAAGTCTACACAACTTAACAAACTCATTAACGGCATCGTTTTTATTAGCAAGAAAAAGTGCCCAAGTATATCTAGAAAAATCATCGACTATAACGAATGTGTAATGTTTTCCACTTAGACTATCCGTACCAATATCCCCATACAAATCAAGGTGAAGCAATTGTAGGGGTTTGGTTGTGGAAATTTCATTTTTGGGCTTAAAACTACTCTTTACTAATTTGTTCTTTTGACAAGTGTCACATAAGCCAAGGTTTTCAAAATTCAATTTGGGTAGTCCTTTTACATGTTGGTTTTGATAAATATTTTTCAAATTCTTGTATCCAACATGTCCAAGTCGCCTATGCCATAAACTAGTTAAATCATTATTGGCGACAAGACAAGAAACATTTTGACTAACCAAATCATTTGTAGAAATTTTGTAAAGATTGCCTTTTCTAATAGCTTCACAAATAATTTTATCATTTTTGAGAATAAGGCATTTTTCTTTATTGAAAGAAACATCATAATTTGAATCACAAAGTTGGCTAACACTTATCAAATTAAACTTAAGCCCTTCTACTAAAAGAACATTACAAAGAGAGAAAGAAGAGTTACCAATTTCTCCATTTCCAAGAATTTTTCCCTTGCCATTGCCGAACATGACCATACCCTCTTCTTGGAGCTTGATGTTGGTAAAAAGTTCTCTCCTCCCGGTCATATGGCGTGAACATCCGCTGTCCACGAGCCATTTTGAATCCTCCGTAGTTGTTATAGCCCCTATTACCTACAAAAGGATTTCTTTTAGGTACCCTATAATTTTGGGGTCCATGGGGGTTAGTCTTGAGACCTTTGGGTCTCCAAACATGTCTAGTGCTATTTCTTAATTTGCAATTATTAGCATAATGTCCAACTTTGCCACAATAAAAACAAGTAGGAGTATGAGAATTACTAGCACGTACGAAAGTCGGACCTTGGTTATTTTTCTTGAAAACTTTTTGAAATGGTTTATACCCAAGTCCTTGTTTTGAATGCTCACCTCTTTGTGCATCTAAAATTTTTGTAACCTTATCCGTACTAATGTTAAAACGATGCATATCATTTTTCAAACATTCAAGATTTTTGGTGAGCGATTCTTTTTCGGTTTCAAGAGTGCGGACTTTAGTAAGAGTGATAGCATGAGCTTTATCAAGAGATTCGTAAGATGTAAATAATTTTTCTTTTTCAATATTAAGCTCTTTATGCTCCTTTTTCAAAGTCTTGTATTTAACAATCAAATTTTGAAATTCATTTTGCAATTCATCAAAATCACATTGCAATTCATCAACTAAGGAGGAGGTAGAAGAGTTAGAGCGCCTCATTATTTTAAGTCGTCTATGGCCATAAGACCATGTTCGGTTTCGCTTTCCTCCTCGTCGGATGTTGCAAGTAGCTCATCCCACGTCTTGATGTCCGCATTTAGAGCCTTCTTTTTCGGAAAAGGCTTTTTCTTCCTTTGTTCCTCCTCTTCACGTTTTGGGCAATCGGCTATGAAGTGCCCGGGTTTCCCGCATTTAAAACACGAGTTGTCTCTCGGTTTTCTTGCTTTATTTTTGTTCACAAATTTTGCAAATTTACGAACAAGTGCGGCCGTCTCCTCATCATCATCATCATTATCATAGTATGCATTATTAGAAGAAGAAGCAAGACCTTTAGGAATATTTTGCATACCCGATTGAGTGATGGATGGTTTGGAATTTTTCCTCTCCTTGAGATAGACTTCATAGATGAGGAGGTTCCCGATGAGCTCGTCGAACTTAAGTGTTTCAAGGTTTTGTGCCTCCGTGATTGCCGTCACCTTTTCGGACCAAGAGCCGGGAAGGGCATTCAATACCTTAGTCACCTTGTCTTCTTCGGAGATGACTTTGCCAAGGGCCACAAGAGGATTGACAATGTTGTCAAGCCTTTCCACCATCTTAGAGATGCTTTCACCATCATGCATGTTAAAGTTTTCAAAGTCTTTAACAAGCATAGTCTTTCTTGCTTGCTTGACTTTCTTAGTCCCTTCATAAATTGTCTCCAATTTTTCCCAAACTTCATGAGCCGACCTTATGCCTCTTATCCGATTGTACTCGGTGGCGGTAAGAGAACAATGCAAAATGTTTAAAGCCTTACCATTTAGAGAGAAGGCCTTTTTGTCGTCTTCATCGAACTCCTTGAAAGGTTTAGGAGTAATGGTGCCATCCTCCGATTTCTTTGTTGGTTTATCAACTCCTTCAATGACCACATTCCAAATGTCGAACCCGCACCCTTGTAGAAAGCACTCCATGCGGTCTTTCCAAAATGCGTAGTTGTTTGCGTCGAACAATGGTGGCTTGTTGGTGGAGGCGCCGGTGGTGAGATAAGCGTTATTCGTAGCCATGGATCTTTCCTCTTTACTCGGAACGAGCTAGCCAAAGAGTTTGGCTTTGATACCACTTGTAAGTCCAAGTGGCTACGATAATCTAGAGGGGGGGTGAATAGATTATCCCGGTTTTTCAGATTTTACCCTCTTTTCGAATGAACAAGCAAATGACGAGAATATAAATGCAGAAATTAAACAACACTCGTCGATTTATAGAGCTTCACCCCACCTAGGGACTACGTGCTCTACCACCCCAGTATATCCGGGATGGATTTCGAAAGGAAAAAGATTTTATTAATTACCAAAATTAATACAACACCTTGAGGATTACCACAACCCTCTTACAACACCTTTAAGGAGATTACCACAATCTTCCTTCACCACCTTTGAAGAGTACCACACTCTTCAAACACCTATCACCTAGATCACCCAAGTGTATTCTTACCACAAGAATACTCACAAGGATGTCTTGTGTTGAATGATGACCAAAATCAAGATTACAACTCAATAAAGATTGATACAATATGAGTACAAGTGTAATCAAGAATTGAAAGCCTAGACCTCAAATGTGTGCAAGTGAAAGTGCTTAGGCTAATACAACAAGATATATGAAAGTGTTTGCTTGTTTGCTCTTTGCTTGTGTAAAGTGTTGTGTCTTGTTGCTTGAATGAAGCCTCTATTTATAGGAGAGGTCTTGGCTTTGATTTCCGGACATTGCTCCTCCTTGGGGAGTGATTTTCTTCAAAAGAAACCATTTAAAATCAAGATTATAGCTGTTAGAAATCAATCCCACAAAATAGGGAAAAGTCATGTCAAAATGCAACGGATAGTTTCTTTGTCCAAAACAGGGGTTCGACCGGTCGCAGAGAGATAAGTTTAAAATGAAATCGCAAGTTTTTACACAGGGGACCGGTCGCGGGGGTGGACCGGTCGCCCTTGTGTTGGACCGGTCGGGGAAGGCCAAAATGAGAAACAGAGAAGTCTGCTTCAAAGGGAGGGGCTTCAGGCACCGGTCGCCCAGGGGGTCGACCGGTCGCCCCTACCGGTCGACCTCCGGGTCGACCGGTCGCCCTCCCTATTTTTCAATCCGTCCCGTTTTCTGTTTCTAAGCTCAACTCAGGTATGGGTTGCCCTATAGGGCGACCGGTTGAGCCTGAAATAAATGTGTTGTCCAATTTTATCTCGAAAATAAACTCCAAAAAATACTCCGAAAATTAGTAAAAACATTTTAAATCGATCGGAAGTATTTAGACAACATTTAGGGACATTGTTTTGGTATAAAAACTCATTTGAATAAAATCATCAAAATAATGATAAAAACATTTATCTAACAGATGATGTCTCGTATGGATCAGTGGCACATATCACAAGGCTACTACCCTCCACCTCCACCACCACAGTGATTCAGTAAAATTGGGCATAGTTCGGCCGGTTAAGTTTTTTTATCCCTTTTTTAATTACATTTGTTACCTATGAACACTGTTCTAAAAATCTCGTCTTGCCCCGATTAGTCCGCCGAACTATGCCCAATTTTACACTTTGCCTACCAAACTATTTTTAGTTACACTTTGCCTCCTGTACTATGCGAATTTTACACTTTACCATATATGGACATTTTTGCCCCTATGGTTTTGTCAATTTATTTTAATAGTTTTAGAAATCCATATTAGCTCTAATTTATTGCATCTGACCCCCAAAATTTATAAAATTATCACATAATTTAATACATATGAATTTAACTACAAAACAGCTTGTTCCCGAATTTATCAGGTCATAAGAATCAAACTGGGTTTTTTGATTTAAAATTGGATATAGTCCATTGCGACCATATCAGGCCCAACATGCTTCCGTAAAATTAAAATATCCTTTAAAATTCATACCTTTCTTTGACCGAAACTGCAGCAGGTGAGATGGTTTGCAAAGCCACCAGTCGATAAATTATTGTCCTTAGACCGTTTGAGAGACGTCTCTATCCAACCTCACCAACAGAGAAGTTGGTCTACAAGTTAATCAACTCCTTCAGCAACATCTCAGCATAGCCTTGGTTCGTTTCTTACTCCAAGCGTATAAGATAATTCTTCAAAGGAATAAATTAATAGAACATTATGAACACATGTTGAAGCAAAAGCCTCTTTTTTTATTAAGAACTTGAAGAAATATTTATTACATCAGTAATATCCTTTTGGGAGCAGAATACTTGTTTAGCCTCTCATATATGAGGCTTGCACTCTCTTACACATAAACAGAAAACTTAAAAACACTCTAAAAATTTAAACACTCAACTATTTTTGCAAAGAAAATTTTATTTTGGAAGACTAAGGGATGTTGATCGATGTCTTTAGCCTTCTGAAAACCTTGTATATATAGAGGTAATTGTTGCCTCTATCTCCTTGAATTCTTCCTCCCACTTGTTAAGAGTAGTGAATGCTTTATCATCTTCACATGGCTTGGGACCCAATCTTGTCTGGTATCCAAGGCATTCTGATAAGGCTCCAAAACCTGCTGACCTGTTTCCTTCGTCTTTTAATGGATTGGATGGAATCTTTTTATCACCTGTTTTGCCCCACCTTTTATCTTTTTGAAAAGTGGGTCTCCGCGTGTATGGAGTCACATGTCTCCACCAAGTCTATCGGGGAATCTACTTTTTGGTGGTTCCCGAATTATTGGATACTTTGGCAGTTTTTGTGACTTTTCTTCTCCGTCTCTGGGACGTCTCTGATCAATTTTTTGTTGGAATCCTTTGCGAATTCTGGATCCTTTTGATTTGGACATTCTGGGTAAACACGATTTTCCCATTGGCCAATATGAGCCATATTGCAATATTTCCGACGAGTTTCTTTACTCCGGCAGCTTGTTTTCCCAAAGAAAACTTCACTTTTTCTTGAACAGGTCTTCTGCAAATCTTGTAGTTTTTCCGTCATGGTATTTAACAGGAATGATCCATTCACTAATTCTGATAAAACTTGAACGGAAACTTGACTTTGTCCATCTCTGTAAGACAGAACCATAAACCCCATGCTCGTCTTGTTGAAATTTGATCTTCTATGAAAGAAGTAACCAGGGTGACTTCTTCTGAACTTACTTCCTTGATAGTTTTGAAAGCTCGTTCATCTGGTATTCGAAGCCTAATGTAATGAAAGGCTTCATAATTACCTTTTCCCACGGGTTCTGGAGTTGCACTAATGAAATACAGTTCCAAAGTATCACCGCGTTTTAGGCTCTCATTGTTGGACCAACACTCATAAAAACTACTTCCTGGATCTATTTGGGTAATAGTTTTATCTCCGAGAAAGCAGGGGACGTATTATAGATTGAAGCTAGGGCTCCAAATCCATACCACCGGTTAACCTCGTGTGGATTGGAGTTTGATAACATCCATACCCTTGGATGTTTTTCCAGAAATGTCAATCTTTTTTCTTTCTGGATGTATCCCTTGTTTTGTAATAAGTTTCTCCCAATTTGCTTGATATTCCTGCCAAAAATAAGAAACTTTAATATCGTTAGTATCAACCTTAGAATTACCCGTCATAGGCCTAAGATTGATCTCTTCGTCCTTTACCCTGGACGTGCTGGGTTGACATGATGAATTGGGATTTGACTCCGGAGTATCATCTTTTCATTGGGCCAACATTTCTGCCAGCTTAGGACATGTGCTAGAGGTACTTAAATCCTCTGCTACAGGTTGGGGAGCCTCGCGCTCTAAAAGCTCCTTTTGCTTATTAGTGGCCCGGATGAGTGGCCCTTGAAATGCCAATCTCAAGTGAGAATGAGATCAAACACAAGCTCGTATACAAACGGTTACTTTGTCCTGATCATTCTTTTGTAACCTTCCGGCCAAATCAGCATTGATGGCCAGAAAGTCAAATTCTCGGAGAAGCATCTCAAGATGATCGCTGAGGTGCCTTGATGCTGTGAGGATGGAATCAGCTTCAATTCCCTCCATCCCTTGTCAGAAAATCTGCAAGAACATTTTCATTAGATTTTATAATGACAATATCATAATCATAATATTAACATCCAGCTTGCCGTTCAAGTAATCTAGCTTTTTCTGATTTAGATTCAATTTTGTTTTTCAGGAAAGCCTTGACACTTGAATTATCAATTTTTAAAGTAAACTTTTTAGCCAGTAAAAATAAAGGCCATTTTTTAAAAGCCTTTCTAACTGCAAAGAATTCTTTCTCATTTATTGTAGGTCCCAAGGGGTGTGAGAGTAAGGTTTAGAAGGGGGGGTTGAATAAACCTTACCAACTTTTCGATTTAGTCCTTTTTAAAAGTTCAGAGTTAATACTTCACAGCTAAGTCCTTGATGGACAGCTAAGTTAGTTAATCAGCAGAGTTAGCCACTCAACAGACTCGACTGAGCTGTTGATAGAATAACTCAGCTGTTTTAACTCAATTGTGAAATGTATTCAGCGGAAGACTTAACACCCTTGAATTTGGTTAGAGTTTGTATTTAACACTTGGTTTTAGCACTTGTTAAGTATCAATTGGATAGCAGATTTATCAGCGGTATAGAATAATATGCGAAAATAAAATCTTTGAAATGTAAATGACACAATCAATTTTATAGAGGTTCAAGATGGGGTAATTCTTCTAGTCCTCTCTTCTCCAACTCCTGGAGGAATCCACTAAGTATTGATCGAGTACAAAGTGGTTATCACCCGGATGCAAGTCTTGATCACACAAATGACTTGATCCTTTGGGACTCGATCACGGAGATGCCTTGGTCACGCACCTGGCTTCTCGTATGACTCGAACTTCTTCACAGGGCGGTGCCTTGCTACTACTAACTCACTTGCTCAAGCTTGGATTTGATCACGAAGCCCTCCAATAACTTGAGATGGGTTCGACCTTGAACCTTTCTACAATCCTCCTTGGAATGTAGACCCCCTTTTGATTCTTCAAAAGATTTCCTCTTCAACAGTTGAAGTTGTCTTTCCTTCACAGCTTGGTGTTGGATTGATTTCCTTCGATGTTTAGGCTTGAGGATTTCACTTGTATATTTTGAGAATATTTTGCAGGTTACAGCTTTTGATAACTTCTTGAATGTTCGTGGTTCAGGTAACCTACTCTCAGAATGATTCCTCAGCCTTTTATAGTGTTCTTTCAAAAATCTGCCCGTTGAAGAGATAGGCTGATTTTCAAAGGACACTTTAAGTCGTTGGCTTGTCTTGTTGCAGTCCTCAATGTAGACATTTCCTCGTATTAAATGAATGTCCAGCTTTTCAGAGTCTGACACAGGTGCAGTGCTTCCCATTGGTTCATTCCTTTTGCACGCTTCTGGGACTGAGCACTTTAAGCATGGTAGCATGGAAGTATTACTTATTTAAGTAATCTTCTTGACTTCTGTGCAACGGATCCTTTTCAGATGTCTTGACTTGACTGCAGTTCTTTCAACTTTCCCCAGGTGACTTAGAGTCAGCTTCCAATCATTGGATGACTCATCTGTCACTTCAACTTGAGACTTGGCTATCCTGAGTTGACTTGACTGACTCTTCACACAGCTGTATCATAGCTGATTCTTCTCCAGTCGAGTTCCTGTCTTCTCTTCCTTGCCATACTCAGCTGTTTCACAGCAGAGTCTTTCCTCTAGTCTTCAGTTGACTTCTTGCATATCCAGGCATAGTCGATTTAACTCGGCTTTGAGCACCTATCTATTACAATGCAATTTACAACAAAAATGGGGTGCCAACTTTCTAGTCTAAGTTTTACATGGCATTCATCAAAATCTAAACAATTAATTTCCCAACAATTTCCCCCTTTTTGATGATGCCAAAACTTAAAACATACATACAAAAGTATAAATAGCAAAGATACATACAGACAATGTAGAATCAGAGAATGTATGCGTAGAATTGATCTTTTATTGATCATAGCATTCTTGTTCTTTACATAGTCAAGTCTACAACGTATCGTGAGCAAACATTTATATCTACGCAAAAAAATATGAGTTCTGATTTCTTATTCAATGTATGCGGAGAAGACTTACATACATATGTATTTACAATAGTAAAATACATGAAGGGGTGGACAATGACACTTCATCTCCTCCTCACTGTCTCCTTCTATCTTCTTCACTCTGTCTTCTTCAAATTTTTCCTCTTCTCTCTCTCTCACTTCTTTCTTCTTCTCATATGCTCTTTTAGCACTTCATCTTTTCTCTTCCTATCTTGACTTTCTTGCCACTCTTTGAGTTTGCCTTCATTTTTTTCTTCAATCCTCCTTACATACTCAAAGATTTTTCTTTCCACTTCCATGTTGGCCACTTCGTCAAAATCCAGCCCAATAGACCCTTCCTTTCTTGCCTGGATCTATGTACTCAATGTTTTTAGGTAGAGATTTGGGTATGAAACCTCTTCCTCCACCTCTCTTCTTTTCTTCCTCCCTCAGGGCGTGTCTTGATCGAGGCCTTCTTTTTCCCGGTGAGTGATCGTGAGTGATCCGCCATGGTCTCACATCTGTCGCCTTCTTCACATAGTTTGAGACCTTTTTCCCAAGATAAATCCCAGGCTTGAGCCATGGACATATTTGCGAAGTAACCTCGGATGCGAGTGTCTTGAATTCATCAACCGATCTTGGCTCGGTTCCGTCTATCCGGGATGGCATCGGTGTCTTTACTCGGGAAGGCCTCCATATTGTTTTTAGTATGTCCATCGCACGGGCATCCATTTTCTTTTCGACTTCCTTCATCTCTGCTTCTAAAATTTTCTTCTTCTCAGACATGGGTACAGCAGAGTGATGAAGTGGCAAAGTCACTGGTAGTTTGCTGATTATGTCAGCTGTGACAAGTCCTTGTTGAGGGGTTCTAGCAACCATTAAAGACATGTCCTTCGAACCTTCCCCCTCAACGGATTTTCCCTTTTGCTTTTTCTGATCCTCAGCTGAAGATTCTTCCAATTTCTTCTTCAGGAATTCCTCTTCCCCCTTTTTGGCATCATCGAAGGAGAGAGGAACCCCTGGGAACAGACCAGCAAGCATGAAGTCGAGGCGGCTGATAGCTGAGTCATGCTTTGAGTCTGCTGCGGAGTGCGCTGCACGGAATTCAGAGCGGGTGGCTTTCGATTCACCGCCACACTTCATTTCAAATGCATGAGGAGGTGAATTTGTTTTCCATATTTTCTTCGACGCTGCAGGCTCTTTCTGTGAAATTCACGCAGCAGCTTGCATTTCCGTATTGTGAGATTCATGCATTCGATCAATGTTTGCCGTGCATCCTTCTCTTCATATCAAGATTATCGGCGCTCCGGATCAACATCTTATTGTACAATGCTTTGAAGTATCGGACTTGTTCCACACGCAATGTTTGCTGCTGTTGCCACCATTGCCGGATGCGAACAACTATCCCACGCAAATCAGCTGTAAGAGTGGCATCTCTGTTGTCTAGTCTGACGTCCAGTGAGGCCTGGTGCCTCTCCATCTTTTCAATTTCTGCAAAAATTGCCTTGAAAACTTCCCGCATCCTCAAATTTATTACCTCCGTCTCAGCTGGTGGCCAAGCAGCGTTAAAGTCAAAGTCTGCTGGAACAATAGTATCTGTGGGAAGGATCGATCGGCCGAAACCGTCTCTTCTTGGTGATTCTTGACAAAGATCATCCAGCTCTAGCGAGAAAGGAAATGTGTCTTCAAATGCATCATCACGGACGTAGGGAATGTGTTCAACAGTTACTCGTGGCCGTGATGTGCCTGGTTGCGTCGATTCTACTGCAGCTTCGGGAGCCTGCGCAGTCGACTGTGATTCAGCTGGGGTCTGTTGTGGTATGGACCACCGTGGCCGAGCTCAGTTGTCTCAACAAACCGTTGGTCTCAGCGGTTTCTGCTTCTTTATTCTGTGGATCCTTGGCTGCATCAACAGCGTCATCCGAAGAGTCGTCATCAAAGACGAACACTTGACGAGTAGCCTTTAAATCTGGCTTGCTTGTGCTTGAGGGAACATCCTCCGTTGAGTCTTTTGGTCGTGCAATGGGGGATGACTCAGCTTCATCTTCACCCTCAGATCCCAGAAAAGATACATCAGGGTTGTCTTGGGAATCATGAAGGGCACTGATCTCCTTCTCAGATGCATCAATGATGATAGGAGGAATGTTCTGCGACTCTGCTTCTTTACCTCGGGAAGTCTCAACCTCCCGCAGCCTTCATTTCCTTCTCGCAGTCGCAATCGCAGGCAAGGTCTTGGACATTCCTTCGACAAAGGTCACTGTCTTAGGGTCTTTCGAGATGGCATCCACAGAGTCTCAACTCCGTGGATTGCACTTTCATTGCCCAGAGTGTTAACTCCCGGGGCAGATCCATCCTGTGCCTCAACTGCAGCAGCAGTGTCATCGGCCTTCAAAGCGGCTGTCATCTCAGCTGGGACAGACTCAACTGTCGGAGCTTCGTTAATGACATCCTGCTGTGTTTCTATTTGTTTTTCCTTCTCCACTTCGCCTCCTAGATTCTTGGTGGAGTCAGCTGCAGCATCCTCCGACCTTGCTGCAGTGGAGGTAGTTTCCCCCTCGGTGGCACGCCACCGAGTGACTTGGAATGGGGTCACTCATCTCCGGACTCCCGCTATTCCCTCTGAGTTTTCAGCCGTTGGGGCAGGTGGTAAGACACCTTCAACAAGGGTTGGCTCGACTTGGGTCCCCAATTTCCCACTTTCATCGCCATTTCCCTTTGTTCCTTCTTCCGAGTGAGTCAAGTGGTAGCGAATAAAGAGAGGCAATCTGCTGCACCACTCCCATAGGATCAATTTCACCGAGTCTTGGAGGACTCTCCAGTCCTTCCATCACCGTCTTTCATGTAGCTCCTGGATTCTCGCATGGCTTGCTTTGCATTTCTAATCGCTCCGCAAAAAGAATGGGATCCATGTCATTATCACTCTCAGATAGCACATCAAAATGAGGGTGAGTGTGCTCGAGAGTTCCAGTAAAAGGACATGTGTTCGCCTTCTCTTTGCCTCTCTTCCTCACCGCTCCGGCTTTCTCCTTTTCTTTGTAAATGTGGAGAATATCTATGCGATTTTCCTCATCTAGAGCTTGAAGCACGGAGGTAATCAAGGAATTGAATGACTCTTCTTCTTCAAGGATAAACTCAGGGTGTTCAAATTGCACCCTTGAGTGACTTAGCTTCCATGTTCTCCATGCCCTCAGACGATTCTGAATGTCTGCGTACAAAGGGGATAGCATAATGACGTCATCATCACTATCATTGACGTCTTGCTCCTCGATTGCGGGAATGGAAGGAGCAAACTCTGCTTTTTTCACCTCGGAAGATCGCCGCAGCGGAGAGACAACCCTTTCTACAGAGATTCTCGCTTTCTCGATCGCTTCATGTTCTCACATTGTCGGACCACACACTCGGGTTGTCAATTTGCCTCTGTGATCGGGCCTCAATGAGACTTTGGTCAAGTTTCATCAATTACTTCGAGATTCTACTTCTCCAATAGGTTCAAGACTCTTTTCAAATTCGAGTGGCGGACTCACTGTCTTCTCCAATTCGCAGTGCTTGAAGAGTCGTCTTCTTTTTTTTCTTACCAGAGGAATCTCTGGTTCGATTCCTCTTCTTCTCGATCCTTTGGCGGCGGGGGCCGTGCATTTTTTTCTTTGCGGAGGAGCGCTTTTCCTGGCTTGGCGCCCTTCTTCTTGACAACCTGGAGAAGGTATTTGAGATTCCTTCTCCGCTGCGTCAGCAGGGCGGGAGACACGGCCAGGGGGCGGGACTCCTACCGGCAGCAGCAAAGCAGATTTCTTTTTCTTTGTCACAGGGGCGTGATCTTTCTTAGTAGTCAGTAGGGGCGCCTTTTGCTTGGGAGGAGAGGAGACACAGATTATCCGGGTCACCGATTCCCCCTCACTCGTGACGCCCTCTTTGCGTAAGCTCTCTTCTCAGGCACCGAGAGGTTTGATCGAAACATCCTCTTGTTTACATGGAACGCCTTTCCATGTCGAAGAGGACTCCTTTTACTTCCATCATTCGCCAATTACCAGGCCGCACCCCAAGAGATCCTCCAAACGAACCATCCTCCTTGAAGGACTTGTTCCCAATGTTCGCAAAGTCTGCTGTATACAAACTCAAATTTCAGCTTTACCTTCTTTTTTTCTCCATGATCGCGACCATCACGATCGGCTTATTTTTGACGATGATTAAAGCTTCCAAACTTGATGTCTATGCACTTGGCAACAATATCTAGCGCTTTGTGGTAGTCCTCCTTAACAGACTTCTTATCACCGTGTAGACAACTTTCGCGAAAGATAGTCGATTTGGCTACTTCCTTCCAAGCAAAGAATGGTTAACATCGCTTCATGAATTTCCGGCACTCCTTCCGCCGGTAACAAGCAGTGTTCTGCCAAATCCTTGGCAGTGATGGTGAACTCCTTTCCATGAACAGAGGACTTGATGCCCTCGTCGTGAACTTCAGCATTCACGTAGAACTGTGCGACCTCTTCCACGTAGGTCATCGGAAACTCCATTGTCAGAAATGGTTTTAGCCCAGACGTTTCTAGCTTTTCAGCAATCTTCTTCACAAGGGTGTCGTCTAACCCTTGTTTGATCATACCGTTAAAATCCACAGTAGACCCGGTGTGGATTTGTTTCCCTAGCTTGACGAAATCGTGAGTGGATGCCATTTTTGAATGTTTTACCGAACAGAACTGTGAAAATGAACTTTGGAGATTTGTAGGGTTTTGAGAGAAAAAATTTCTTTCTTTGCTTTCTAGAGAGATGAACAGTTTTGTTAGTGTGAGAGAGAAATAGGCACAAATGGTATATATGTGGGTTATGAAAGGACGTGATTTCGATTTTTGAATTTTGATCAAGATCGACGGTTCAGGTTCAATACGCCGAATGGCATTTAATTGCCCACATTTAATGCGGCAGCATTTATATCCAATCATATGCTTTGTCGTCGGCTTTTTTGATCAGTCATTATTATTATGTCGATGTCATCTTAAAACATTCCCGCTTCTTAAAAACGACTGCGTTTTTGTCATTTTGCTCATTAATAACTCAACTAGCATCTTAGCTGATTCGACTCTTCTTCTTTCTCTTCACATTGTGACTCGTTGTCACCGACTCAATACTGTTATCGTCCGACATGGCTGATTCATTTAGCTGATTCACAAACTAGGCTTTGTTTTCATCTTCTCTCATTCCATCTCTTTTCTTTGAGTCTTTTGAGTGTTAACTCAACTCAATTAATCCTAGTTCATGCTTAAGTTCTTCGAATCTTGATTCACATAATGGTTTTGTGAATATGTCAGCTAACTGTTTATCAGTAGAGATGTATTCCAAGGTGATGTCTTTCTTTTCAACATGATCTCTTATAAAGTGATATCTGACATCAATGTGCTTTGTTCTTGAGTGCAATACTGGATTCTGAGTGATTGCAATAGCACTTGTGTTATCACACATAATTGGAATCTCTTTTTCTTCGATATCATAATCTCTCACCGCCGTCTCATCCATAAGACTTGGGCACAACAAATTTTGCCAGCCTATGTATATTCGTCACCACTGTGGATGTGGCTATTGAGTTTTGCTTTTTGCTAAACCAGGAAATTAGCCTGTTTCCAAGCATTTGACATGTACCAGAGGTACTTTTTCTGTCAACTCTACATCCAGCGTAGTCAGAATCTGAATAACCAATTAGCTTGAATCCACCTTCCTTTGGGTACCATAAGCCAACTTCTTGCTTCCTTTCAAATATCTCAAGATTCTTTTTGTCAGTAGTCATGTGGCTTTCTTTAGGTGCGATTGGAATCTAGCACATACACCTACCGAAAAGGTTATATCCGCTCTTTGGTCGTTAGATAGAAGCGTTGATCCGATTAGTGCTCAGATCTTGTTTGATCCACAGCTTGCCATCCGCATCCATGTCTATTTTAATCGATGTGTTTATTGGTATTTTCACGAGAAGACTTTTCTTCCATACCAAACTTCTTCATTAAATCCCTGTACTTTGTACTTTGTCCGACTTATGAAGGTTCCATCCTTCACCGTTTGACTTGAAGTCCTAGAAAGAATGTTAATTCTCCCATCATGCTCATTTCAAATTTGCCTTGCATGAGGTTTGAGAACTTATCACACATTTCTTTGTTTGTGGATCCAAAGATGATATCATCCACATATATTTGAACAAGCAAAGATACTCTCTCCATTTTGAATTCTCAAGAGGGTTCTATCCACCTTGCCTTTGGTGAATCCATTATCTCACAGAATTGAGATAATGTATCATACCAAGCTCTTGGTGCTTGTTTCAATCCATATAGAGCTTTCCGAGCTTGTACACCTTGTCTCCAATGGTCCTTTGTTCAAAACCTGGAGGTTGTTCCACATAGACTTCTTCCTCTAAAAGTCCATTTAAGAATGCACTTTTCACATCCATTTGATATACAGTGAAATTTTTGTGTGCAGCATAGGCAAGAAACATCATTATTGCTTCTAATCTTGCAACAGGAGCAAAGGTTTCATCAAAATCTATTCCTTCTTCTTGGCAATACCCTTTGGCTACCAATCTTGCCTTGTTTCTTACCACAGATCCTTCCTCATTCATCTTGTTTCTGAATACCCATTTTGTGCCAATGACATTTTGATGAGTTGGCCTTTGTACCAATTCCCATACTTTGTTTCTTTCAAATTGGTTCAGCTCTTCTTGCATAGCTTGAATCCAATGTGTGTCATCCAATGCTTGTGACACATCTTTTGGCTCTATTTGGGAAATAAAACAAGTAAACATTGCTTCTTGTTGTGCTCGGATCTGTTCTTACACCATCTTTCACATTTCCAATAACTAATTACGTGGATGATCTCTCAGCCATCTCACATCAGGTTGGAGTAAGTCAGCTGGGTTCATTCGTCTTGCAGCTGTATTTCCTTGAGCAGCTCTCTCATTGTCACTTAGCTGCAGATTCTCCAGCTGTCTTTGAGATTCAGCTAGTCTCATCTTCATTTTGATTAATCACTCCAGCTTCAGCTTCAACATAGGGACTCTTCTGCATGTTTGGCTGATTTAGCTTATCAGCTAACTCTTCAATGTCTTTTCCATTCACATTAGGTTCATCAAAGACCACATGGATGGACTCTTCTGTAACCATAGTCCTTTTGTTCAGCACTCTGTAGGCTTTGCTTTCAGCTGAGTATCCCAAGAAGATACCTTCATCAGCTTTAGCATCGAAAGCCTTCAGATTATCCTTGCCGTTGTTGTGAATGAAGCATTTACTTCCAAATATTCTAAAGTATCCAACATTTGGCTTTCTTCCTGTCCATATTTCATAGGGAGTTTTTGTCAGCTGTCTATTGATCATGCATCTGTTCTGAGTGTAGCATGCAGTGTTAATTGCTTCAGCCCAAAATCTTTTAGGCAATCCTGCTTCAGCTAACATGGTTCTTGCGGCTTCCTTGAGTGTTCTGTTTCTTCTTTCAGCTGCTCCATTCTGCTGTGGAGTTCTTGCTGCAGATAGTTCGTGAGCAATCCCATTTTCAACGCAAAGATCGAGTTATTATTCCATTGACAAACTCGGTTCCTCCGCGATCTTATTTTTATAATGGTTTGACCTTCTCATTTTGAATTCTCTTCATCGATTTGTGGTAACCTTTGCAAGGTTTCCTTCTTTTTACACATAAAGATTGTCCAGTGTATCTTGAATAATCATCTACCACCACTAAAGTGTATTTCTTTCCACTTATCTTTGGGCCGGTTCAACGGGACCAAATAAATCCATGTGCAAAGCAGATGCGAGATCCTTGTTGATGAAGAGTTGGACTTCTTTTGAATGATGATTTGATCTGCTTTCCCATCCGCATGCATCACATACACTTTCCTTCTTGTATATCGAAGTCCGCAATCCTCAACAAGATGACTCCTTGCAAGCTTGTTGATTGTCTTGAAGTTCGATGACTCGACTTTTTTGTGCCACACTTGATTCAAATTTGTGCTTTTCGCTATGCAAGTGCTTGGTGTTGCAGTGGACCATCCACCACATACATATTCTTCCTTGCTCCTTCCTGCAAAGACTACTTCATTTGTTTCAATCCTTGATTTGGCACATTCCCATATTGAATCCAACATTATAGCCTTTATCACAGAGTTGGCTGATGCTTAACAGGTTGAAGTTGAGGCCTTCAACGTATGCAACATCTGTGATTTCCAATCCATTTTTCTTGATGGATCCAGTGCCTTTGATTTCCCCTGGAGCTTCATTTCCTCCAAATATGACTTTTGCGCCTCTAATTTCCTTGAATCTTGACAGATTATTCTTATTTCCTGTCATATGTCCGGAATGTGACCACTATCCATGTACCAGGTTCCTTGGCACTCACTGTTCCTTGAACTCGCAATCAAGGAAATTAGGTTTTAGGTACCCATACTTGCCTGGGTCCTGAGGGGTTAGTATTGTAAGATGACCCAACCAACCTATAGCCAAATGACTTGACTCTAAGAGGTTGCCATCTATCTGTGCCATAATCATAATTCACTTTAGCAAATTGCTTGGGGGTTTTAGGTTCATACAGCTGTCTCTTTTGTCTGTATGCCTGTGTGTGTGTTTTAGCAATTGCTTTGTTTGGGTAGTTGTGATATTTCTGAGTGTAGTGCTTAGGTGCATATGTGTGTGTCTTGATGATAGCTCTTTTGCCTTTGGAATGGCCTATCTTTGAGTTCTAGGCCTTTGCGATTGAGCTTATATTCCATAGGTCTTTCTTTGATATTTCACTTTATTCCAATCGCTTGGCTTGGGTAGTTTCTACCATTCCCATCATGTGTGTTCTTTTTATGGAACTTCTGGGGATTTTGGTAGCTCTGTTTCTTCTTTACAGAGTACTTTCTATTTGGAGTCTGCTGAGGAACTCTGCTGAATATCTTCTCACTGCCTCTCAAAGATACTCAATCGTTTCGCTTTTTTCCTTTATAACCAAGGCGCTTTGCTTGTGATTGTGCTTAGGAATAAATGTGTGTGCAATATTTGGTGTCTTGGATTTTTGATATGCTTCATTGCTTGAAGATCCCTTTTCCAAAATCACTCTGGGAGTTTGACTATGCACAAAGGAGTTGAATCCTATGCATGTCTTATCTCCACATTCCTTTTGGCTCATGATAAGGTCATCCAATGATTTAGATGCCTTAGTGAAAGAAGCAATCACATTTTTGAGGTCATTTTCTCTTTTTTCTATAGCATCTATATCTGCTATTAATTTGGTATTTTTAGCCTTCAGCTCCTTGTTCTCATCAGCTATTTGACTTAGAGTACTTAGCTCCTTAGTCAGCTGTGAGTTTTGGCTTTTGAGCAGGCTGTTTTCCTCATTTAGAATTGTGTGTGAGGATTTGATGTGCTCAAAGTCTTTCATCATTTTGCCTAATGAATCATAAAGATCAGTGGGTGATGAAGTGTGTGTATCACAATCACTATCACTCGAATCTGAATGAGATGAGTTAAAGTGTACCTCATCTTCATGTTCTGATTTGTCTTGTTCTTTGGCCATGAGGCAAATCAAAGCTTCTTCTTCAGAGTCACTTGAGTAGTTATCTTCACTACTTTCTGAGTCAGCTGCTTCTTTTGACTTAGCTGTCTCAGCAGTTTCAGCAGCCAACATTGCTCTTTTCTTTTCTTGTCTTCTTTCTCGGAAGAATTTCCTTTCTTCTTCATTCCTGTATTTATTGACTACAGGGTATGAACAGTCAATAGCAAAGTGTCCTGGTTGTCTGCAATTCCAACACAGGTTCTCAGCTCTTTGATCAGCTTTCTCGATTCTTGGGTTATCAGCTCTTTGGTATTCAATCTTTTGATGCTCAGCTCTCTTAGGAGGCCTTTCTTCCCTTGACTTGAAGGGTGCTGAATGTCTTCTGGAGGTCTCACCATTATTCCTCTTGTAGTTCTTATTAAAGAACTTATTGAATCTTTTAACCATCGGGCTATTTCTCCGGGTCAATGATTTCTTTGCCTCGGCTCTTTTGCCATCATTGACTATTAGTGCAAAATTGTCTTGGGTACAAATTGTCTCTTCTTGGTCTTTTCTTCTCAGCTCAAATTCATAGGCTTTGAGATCTGAGAATAGCTCATGGTTGGATGTCTTAGATAGATCCATTGAATGTCTGAGAGCCATGGTCTTTATTTCCCATTCAGCTGGGAGGCTCCTTAGTATCTTCATACACATCTCCTTCTCGTGTGTATTCTTTCCCCAGTCTTTGAGAGCTCATTTGTAATTTCGGTGAATCGGCATCCAAATGATCCATTGTTTCACCTACAAGCATTTTAAAGTTTTCAAATTTTTGAACAACAACAGATAATTTGTTTTTCCTTAATTTGTTCGGATCCTTCACAAATTAAGGTTAATTTATCCCGATTTCTTTGGGTCATTTCTGCAAGATTTGACTTTGTTGAACATGGCTTTGTCCAATGTCTTGTAAAGTATATCCTTGGCCACATTGTCAAGGTTGTATCTTTTTCTGTCATCATTTGTCCATTCAGCTCTTGATTTTTCAACCATAGCTGGTCTGGGAGGAGGAGCGATCTCCTCTCCTTCACAGCAGCAGCCTATCCTTGCAAACTGTGTTCACCTTCATTATTTGCGGTGGCCCATCCTCTATCACTGTCCACATCTCATCATGTAAAGCTGATAGATGAGCCTGCATACGTATTTTCCAGTCATCAAATTCCTCAATGGTGAACATAGGAATACGTGTCAAATTTGCTTCCATGATAATAACTTTGCTAAGTGAAAAAGGTTTTAAAAGAACAAGTGTTAATGACTCCTTTTGAAACCTTAGAGATCTAGTTCAGTAACCAGTGCGGAAGGCTCAATGAACCAACCGCTCTGATACCACTTGTAGGTCCCAAGGGGTGTGAGAGTAAGGTTTAGAAGGGGGGGTTGAATAAACCTTACCAACTTTTCGATTTAGTCCTTTTTAAAAGTTCAGAGTTAATACTTCACACTAAGTCCTTGATGGACAGCTAAGTTAGTTAATCAGCAGAGTTAGCCACTCAACAGACTCGACTGAGCTGTTGATAGAATAACTCAGCTGTTTTAACTCAATTGTGAAATGTATTCAGCGGAAGACTTAACACCCTTGAATTTGGTTAGAGTTTGTATTTAACACTTGGTTTTAGCACTTGTTAAGTATCAATTGGATAGCAGATTTATCAGCAGGTATAGAATAATATGCAGAAATAAAATCTTTGAAATGTAAATGACACAATCAATTTTATAGAGGTTCAAGATGGGGTAATTCTTCTAGTCCTCTCTTCTCCAACTCCTGGAGGAATCCACTAAGTATTGATCAAAGTACAAAGTGGTTATCACCCGATGCAAGTCTTGATCACACAAATGACTTGATCCTTTGGGACTCGATCTGAGATGCCTTGGTCACGCAAATGGCTTCTCGTATGACTCTCAGCTTCTTCAGGGGCAGCTGCCTTGCTACTTCTACAAACTCACTTGCTCAAGCTTCTTGGATTTGATCACGAAGCCCTCCAATAACTTGAGATGGGTTCGACCTTGAACCTTTCTACAATCCTCCTTGAATGTAGACCCCCTTTGATTCTTCAAAAGATTTCCTCTTCAACAGATTGAAGTTGTCTTTCCTTCACACTTGGTGTTGAATTGATTTCCTTCGATGTTTAGGCTTGAGGATTTCACTTGTATATTTTGAGAATATTTTGCAGGTTACTGACTTTTTGATAACTTCTTGAATGTTCGTGGTTCTGTAACCTACTCTCGAAATGATTCCTCGGCCTTTTATAGTGTTCTTTCAAAAATCCCGTTGAAGAGATAGGTGATTTTCAAAGGACACTTTAAGTCGTTGGCTTGTCTTGTTGCAGTCCTCGATGTAGACATTTCCTCGTATTAAATGAATGTCCAGCTTTTCAGAGTCTGACACAGGTGCAGTGCTTCCCATTGGTTCATTCCTTTTGCACGCTTCGGGATCGAGCACTTTAAGCATGGTAGCATGGAAGTATTACTTATTTAAGTAATCTTCTTGACTTAAATATGACGGATCCTTTTCGGATGTCTTGACTTGATCATAGCTTCTTTCAACTTTCCCCAGGTGACTTAGAGTCGACTTCCAATCATTGGATGACTCATCTGTCACTTCAACTTGAGACTTGGCTATCCTGAGTTGACTTGATCGACTCTTCACACACACCAGATTATCATAGCCGATTCTTCTCCAAATCGAGTTCCCTGTCTTCTCTTCCTTGCCATACTCACTTGCTTTCACACAGAGTCTTTCCTCTAGTCTTGATTGACTTCTTGCATATCCAGGCATAGTCGATTTAACTCGGCTTGAGCGGCCTATCTATTACAATGCAATTTATAACAAAAATGGGGTGCCAACTTTCTAGTCTAAGTTTTACATGGCATTCATCAAAATCTAAACAATTAATTTCCCAACATTTATATGTCATCGATTTGCTTCACTGTCTGTGAATAGACCACTATAATATCTACATGGCACTTCACCGTTCGGTGTGGCTTTTGTAAGCACTGCTGCCCACCAATAATCATTGGCATCTGGATATAGAACTAGTTCATCCTCATCTTGCGGAATTGCAAGTTTTGGAAGCTTTTTGCAAACTTTCTTAAGCTGTTTTATTCCTTCTTGATGTTCGTCTTCCCATTTGAATATGGCATCTTTTTTAGCAATGGGCTAAACACCTTCTTGTAATGTGCCAGATTGTTTATGAACATTCCAGCAAAATTAACAACTCCGAGAAAACTTTGAAGTTGTTTCTTGTCTTTCAGCGTATCTGGAAATCCTTGTATCTTTTCCACAATATGGCTTTGTAGAATAATTCCAGATTCATCGATTCCAATTCCGAGGAATTCAATCTGCATTGTAGCAATTGCTGCCTTTTTTTTTCTGAAAGCACTAATCCTTCATTTTGACAAACATCTAAAAATATTTCCAAATGTTTGAGATGCTCCTTCATGTTCTTTGATGCAATTAGGATATCATCGATGTATACGAACATGAAACTGAAATAATCTTTGAAGAGATTATCCATCTTCCTTTGATATATCTGGGGAGCATTAGCCAATCCCATAGGCATCACGTTCCAAATATAATATCCATGTGGTGTGAAAAAAGTTGTAAACTTCTTACTTTTTTCCTCCATTTTAATCTGGTAAAATCCAGACTTGCAATTGAACTTCGAGAATATCTTGGCACCTTTGATGCAGTTAACCAAATGTTCTCTATTTGGGATATAGTATCCATCGAATTCCAAAATGTTATTAATTCCCTTGTAATTAATAACAAGTCTTGGCTTTCTTCTTTTGATTTCTCCATGGTTCCTGACTAAGATTCCTGGACTACTGTATGGAGAAACTCCTGGTGAAATCAACTTAAGGTCAAGATGTTCCTTAAGTATTTTCTGCATATCCTCACGATCCTCCTGGTTCAGAAGGATTAATTTGAATCTCAATAACTCGTATTCCTTTCCTGGTTTCACTTTTAAGGACGCTTTGAGCTCGTTCTTATCCCACCATGCCAAAGGATTTTCATTGTAATTCCTTTGGATCTTCTTCTTGACATCCTCGAGTGATATTTATTCCTCTATGGTAACATCACTCTGTGTATTCTCCATTGGGCTCTTCAACAGTTTTGCAATAGCCTCTGGAGGTACTCGTTCTTCTCCTTGTATCCTAAATGAATACAAATTATTATCCCATCTCTTTGTATCTTTCTGCTTTGAAGCATATTGCCGAAGGATAATAACGCATCACCAAATCTTCTTTTATCCGCCATTTTTGGATTTCAAAGTTTGGTTTCATCACCACGCTTGCTGCAAAAATTAATAGGCATTTTTCTATAGAATGCTTCTCGCAGTCTTTGGACAATAATCTTATGATCACATAAGGTTGTGAAAATAGGCATTCTTGTCTCATTTTCCTGTGTAAATCGCTTGAATGTTTGTAGGAAATTATTTCCTAGTAAAACACCTGCTTATGTATTGTGGAAATAGATTAGTGGCGTCTTCACTTTGTACCATGGGGTACCGCCTGCGCCTTGCTTGTTTAATTCCTCTATTAAGATATGAATCCTTTTAGAGAAATGTCTTCTTGCAATAGGTGGTAAATCTTCCCCGATTTCTTTAGGAAAAACCTCATGCATTGCAGTTCATATTCCAGCACCTGAATCAATATATGCGGCGAAATACTCGGCCTTATATTCATCATATAACATTCCAATAGAAATGTATATGGAGAATGGGCTAGTGGTCATCTGATTCTGTATCTTTTATCAGCCATTGTGAACTCCATTCCATCTTGTAATCTTTCCCAAGGTTTATGATCCTCAAGAAATTTAATACCCAGTATTAACTGCTCTGGGATTTTTCCTGTTGTCCCTGTGATAGTCAGCTCAATTTCACCCATTTTTAGGTTTACTTAATATCTTCCAACTATAGGTTGTTGGAGATAATATAGGACATCACAGGGAAAAATATTATCCTTTTGAGTGATATCAAATATTACTTCAACTTCTCTCCATCCTTCTGGACATTTCAGCTCTCCTTGTGTTTTGAAACATTTGGGATTTGCTGAACTATACTCTATTTTTTTTCTTCCCAACGGCTACTGCTTATCATTTTGTCTTGTTGGAAAGACGTTCTCCTTAGCTCAACTCTGAGACTTCGACTTTTGTTGAAGACTGGTTAGTCTTGATCTTTCATATCTATCTCCTTTATGGTTGCAGACTCAATAAGTTCTGGTAGAGCTATCCTGGCAAAGTCCTCAAAGATTTTTGGGACTTCAATAAATTTCTTTCTCAATAATACTTATGAATGATGTATATTCGAGAGAGCATATGAAATCTTGTATGTGATTGAGTAGGGTCTATTTCCTTCTTTCATCAAATCGACTCTTTTGAAGTCTTGATGAAGGGTTAAGGCTCTATTGAAATCTCGATCTCCCAAATTGTATGCAATTCTAGGATAGACATTAAATGACAATTTCTCCACATACAAATTTCCTGTGACAGCTCCAAGACATGAATCCTTGAGATTTGAGATTCGCTTATCAAAGATAGCTAGGTTGACTGGCGAATCAATTCCTTCCTTGAATGTTGCTTTAATAATAACTCTTATGGCTCCAATTTGAATCCATGAGAGTGTATTTGTAATTTCTTACTCTGTTTTTGATCTTCTGCACTTCTCGGTAAGGGACCAAATACATCTCGATTAGGTTACCAGTAAAATCCATCGGGATGGCAAATTCTCCGGTAGTTACTCTGTGGATAATTTGGTTTTTTCTGTTACAAAATCCAATCTTATCCAAAGCCTTCTCCATAGCTCCAATTGTAAAACCATCGTATATCTGAAGCTTTGGATCTTCTTTCATAATCCTCATTAGAGTCTTATGAGAAACCGTAGTATGGGAGAGGAATCCTGACATATCCTCCCTAACCGTCTCGTTTGAAGAATTTCTTCTTCACTGATTACTCAACTAGATTCACTTCCATAGTCAGAATAGATCTCTTCTTCATAGATGCTTTCATCTGAGGGTAGATCATCAAATTGATACATCTGGATCAAATCTTGATAACAGACAGCTTCTTTGAATTCTGGTGTAGCTTTGAACTGTCTAATTCCTCGCTTTTGATTTTCGGGGCAATCAGTCGAGATATGCCCTCTTGCTCCGCACGTCCAGCAATTACAATCTTTAAAACTTTCATTAGCTCTACTATGAGCTCATCTGAAAGTTCTTCTTCCCGGGGTCCTGCTGGTACTTCCCTGATTAGAACCTAAAGAAGAGGCTCTACTTCTGCTTGGTGTTGGTCTTTGCCCTGATTTGTAACTTCTGTCTTTTTGTTTTGACCAAAACCTCCTAGGTCTCCATGAAGACCTATTCCTTTTGCTGCTACTTCCACGGCTATATGGATGGCTTCTATGCTTCTTTTTCTTATCCCTCTGTGGTTGTCCTCCCACAACTGTTGGGATGTCATCATCTTCGCAACATAGAGAAACCATTTTATTAATTCCTCGTAGTCTCTTACAGTTCCTGTAAAGTGCTGCCTGGTGGCACCATTCAGATAACTTGGCTTTTAGGAAAGACATTCTTCTAGCCACTGTATCTAAATCAGTTGCACTCGTGTATTCCCTGATAAGCATTTCTCTCCAGGGACTTGGTATCTTCGCAAAAAATAATTGCAAAGCTTCTTTATCTTCCACCTTAGACTTCCATCGGTACTTGGTGAACAACTTGATATATTCGTCAATATGACAAATATCATGAAACTCGAGGCAGTAGAGGGCTTGTTTGTATCTTTTTCTTTTTTCTTCTTCCGACCCCTCAAAATAGCTTGTGCCGATAAAATGGATTTTAAATAATTTTTCCATATTATCGACAATTACTTTTAATGACTCTATAGCTGTGACGCTGCTTTTCATTTCTGATCCAGTCATATTCCATGCCATCTTTTCATATCCTTCAAGACTCATCTCAAGGAGTAAGATGAATCCGTCTTTTGTAATATCGAGGTACCTGCTACAATCCTCATAGCCGATGCCCAATCATCAATAAGGACTTCTCAATTTTTGAAATCTGGGATACTTAAATTTAGCATCAATTCATATGGATGTATCAGATCAAGCTGCGATTTTTCATAAGGCGTAGTATAAAGATTTGGCCTTCTGGAATGTTGTCGAGTTCCTGAAATAACAGGATCTCCTCTTGTGGTAAAATCTCCAGCGTGCGGCATTGGTTCATCTTCATGATGTGAATCTATACTTTCTGTAATATTGGGATCAACCGGCGGTGGTGGAGGTGGTCTTTGATGTTGTTCACGAGTAACCAAAGTTGATCCATCTCCTGCATTCATCTTTAAATCTACAATTCCTAATCCTGCAAAAGATTCTGCAAGGTCATGTAGATCTTTAAGATTAATCTTCTCTATATCCATCACCTTTTAGTTTGTAACTGATTTTCCTTTGATGATAGTAATGAGCTTTTCATCGTCTGTCATTTTTCGTACAACTTCGGTTGGTTTCCCATTTTGGTGTAAATAGGGTATTGTTCCTAAATCAATACGTTTCTTTCTTCCGGATGAACTTGGTTTGTCCTCCAAATTCTTGACTCGTTTCTGAATATCATGAAGGATTTCCAGAGTTTCCTTCTGATATTTCACCATCGCCTCCATCTGGTTTTGGATCTGATGAACTTGTGTTGGTAGATGATTATGACGGTTGCCATAACTCTGCACCGTCTTCTGGACTTCTCTAAGATCCTTTGAGAACTTAGATGTGTCTGGAAGTATCTTTGAGAGTGAAGGAACAAAGATCGATATACGACATGGATCGAAGTGTCGCTGGAAATGCTGATGTGTCTCCAGTATAATACATTTAAAGATTCCGAATCTTTGTTTCAGTTTTCGTCAGTCAATTGTTTTGATTATTTTGGTTGCAATCTGAAGAGTCTATATTCATTCTATTTTAGACGAGTTGTTTTACATATCATAGATCTACTCATAAATAGGAGTTTTGATAGTTATTTTGTACTAGTTGAGACATACACGTGAGTTCTATAAATGATTCAATCAACTAGTGAAGTTTTCGCCGTGTTAGCACGTTTGCAAGTATATTTTTACTTGCAGACAAATTATATCTATGTATTATTTTATTGTTCTACTGCGAGTTGGTATAAGTATTACTAACACTTATAGCAACATTTTACTTTGTTCGTTTATCCTTGAATATCTTTGGGGACCTAAAAAATTTGATTAATCATTAATTGCATCATATGGCAGAAATGATGGTTGCGCCATTATTTATATTCGTAGAGATATTTTTTCTCGAAACCTCTAATGATCCAATCACAACTATTATTGAAGATACTTATTCGATGTTTAGTGATGCCATTGATGATCCGACCTACTTGAATGAAAGACCAATTCTGGCACTTACCCTCAATGTTCTCGAGCCTATTAATCCATATATGACATCTTTAAACTCGCCCGAGGGCCATACTTTTTTTAGTTCCAACAACACCAGCAAATCAAATGTCAATATTTATTTCTTGGATGATCTGCACACCCCGGAATTTCTAAATGGGATAAAATATTTTGGCTTTCCTAATCATGAACTGGATTTGAAGGTTGGGACTCCCGTTATGCTGTTAGGGAACATAGACCATTCAATTGGGTTGTGTAACGGTACAACATTGGTGATTATGAGGCTTGAAAAACATGTACTTGAATCAGAAATTCTAATAAGCGCCAATGCAGATCAAATGTGTTGATTCCGCGAATGACACTGACCTAAGAATACCATTCATGTTTCAGCGGAGATAGTTTCCTCTAATTATTTCGTATGCTATGATTATAAACAAGAGCTCTAACGTCGGTTTGTATTTGAAGCAAAGTTTTAAATACCGTACCTCTGATCAAACAGGCCAAGCCACCGGTAAGCGGTTCAACCAGTCGGACCGTTCAACCATCGATTTTGTCGGTTTTAATAAAACTAATTATATTTTTAAATATATTATATAAATATTAATGTAATATATTAATATAAAAAGAATGTTATATATTTTTTTATTTCCTTTTTTATTATGTAATTAATTGATTGATTGCATATGCCTATATTGCAGAGGTTTGTCGAAAATCATAATATTTTGATTGATTATAATTATTGTTTGAATTAGTTAAAATATAAATAATTGATTTGAATCTTAACATTAATATTGAATAATTGATCAGAATTCTTGTTTGATTTTGAATTATGGCATAAATATGTTAAATATTAAATTTATAATTTCAGTTTTTATAAAAAAAATGAAAAAAATGAAAAAAAAACTAAATTTGATTGAACCAGTTTCGGCCGCTATGGCTGGTTTTGACCGCAAAAATGGTATTTAGGGTCTTACCGTACTGGTACGACCACCGGTATCTGGTATAACCGATTCAACTAGCCGGAACGGTCCGATATTTACAACAATAAATTGAAGAATCCAGTTTTCGGTCATGGCCAATTATAAGTTGTTGTTTCCCGCATCACTAATCGTAAGAGTTTGAAAATATTACTTTGTGGCAACGATAAATCGAAAAACACCACAGGAAAATATTCCAAAATTTATAGTTATTGAATGTAGTGATTTACCTTGATTTGTTTCAAGTCTGTATTATACAATTTTATATTCTTTAATATTGTAATTTTTATATCCATGCAATTTACATCCAAAGACACAACTTATCACGTGAGTTGCATGGGTGAAATATATATATATATATATATATATATATATATATAAGAGAAGTCTCTCGAAATAGTAGCTTAAATTTTTTACGCCCATTTTCAGTTACTATAAAAAGTAATAAAAATTTATGTAAAAATAATAAGTAATAAATGTTTGGGATTTTATTGTTTTTGGTAGTAAATTTTCTTTAAACAAATCACTTTTTAAAATTATATAAAAATAGAATCATGTAAAATTAGCTTTTCCAAGTCCCTGTGTACTGCATTAATTATCATATTTATCTTTTCTTTTTTTCAAAGAATATTAATAATTTTTTCGTTTTTGATCCATTTTTGACTTATAATATATCTAATTAATCATTTTCTTTCACGATCTTCAGTTTGACACGCCATATTGCATACAATAAAGAATAAACATGATAAATACCAAATATAAGGACTATTTACTCATTATTTTGTAAGAGCTTTAAAACTTATGCTTGGGGCCTATTGGAGATTAATATGTATATTGATATATTTTGGCTATTTATGATATATGTATAGTTGTTATTTGAGCTTAGCCCATTTTTTAATAACTATATCAAATTATATTAAATTGATTAAATTCATTTAAAAAATACTTAGTTTAAATTTTAATTGAAGAAAACATGTCAAAATATATATCCAAATATTATATATTACATATATCCATACATAATATATATATATATGTAAGAAGCAAATTAAAATTTATTTAATATGAAATTATATTCATAATAATATTTTATATATATAAAATTTATTTTTTGTATATATTAACGTATTTTTTTCATGTTAATAGAAATTATTTTTTATATTTATCAATGTATTTTGATATTCAAGTTTCAAAATTGTACATTTGGAATTTAATATGAATTTATCAATTTGATATTTTTTGATAGGAAAAATTATTTTGTTAGTCCTCTAAGTGGTGCCATTTGGAGATTTGGTCCTTTTTTTTCCTCGACTTTGAATTTAGTCCTTTAAATAAAAAAATTCAGATTTTTAGTCCTATGACCTGCTACAGCAGGTAAATTTTACCTGGGAATTTTTTTCTTTCAAAAAACATAATTTGTCATTCGAAATTAATGAGATGGTGTCCAACATGGAAATAAACTTGGTAAGTGCGTCGAAAAAAATAATGAAAATAAATTATTTAACATAATTATTTTGGCTAAATACCAATTTCATGTTTCTTTCTTATTTAACATCAATGATTTGTAATTATTTTTATACCATAATTATTTTGGCTAAATACCAGTTTCATGTTTAATTTTCGAATTTTTTAATCCATTTTTACGGTTTTGTTTTTCATTAATTTAAATACTCATAATTTAAGCCTTTATTAAACTATAGTTATATAAAAATTAGAAATTCAAAATATGGTAAATTGTAAACATAATGTAATGTGTATGTGTATATATAAAAGTATATAATAAAAATAGAACTATATATACTAAAAGATTATTTTCTAAATATTTTACGTAAAAATTCTTTTATTTATATTTTTTGCATTCTCTTACAATATAGTGTATTTTTTTTCACTTTTGTTGCAAATGAAATTTAAATTTTTTTAGTTTTGAAATAATTCAAAAATAAAAATTCAAATAATTAATTAAAATTATAAAATTTAAAGTGTCAAGTTGGCTCTCTCTTTTTTCTCCTCCTTCATTTAGCCTAGCTGAAATTAGGATGCCACTTTACAATTTGGAATGAAAAATTATTTTTTTTGTCAAAAAAAAGTCCACATCATCGAACAAGTAACATTTACCTGCTCTAGCAGGTCATAATCATATGACTAAAAGTTTGAAATTTTGTTTTAAAGGACTAAATCCAAAATCGAAGAAAAAAAAGACCAAATTAAATCTTCGAGTGGCTCTACTTAGAGAACTAAAAAAATAATTTTACCTTTTTTGATATATGTGTATATATATAAATATAATAAAATAGTTTTTATTTTTTGATATATTTTATTTCCTCTAAAATTGTGTTGCTAAATATAAAATATGGTTTTAATAATAATCAAAACCGCCAACTAAAAGACTTCTAATTTCAATCGAACTAGGAGTCTAGGAGTATGAATGCCGGTGTGACAGAAAAAGAACTTAACAAAAAATGTGCACGCCCCTTATTAGAGGAGCTTCCATAGTTTAACAGGGATCTTTTCCTAATCCTAATTGAAGTCATGCATATATTTAAGCTCAAAATAAGGCAAGTACATATTACCTATACTATACCAGATAAAGAAATTTACTCCAACTTGAAGTCATGCATATTTTTACAGACAGTCTGATATTATACTTAGAAACCATAATTTGTGTTGGATTAGGATTAGATTACTTTATTTACTTAGCAGATTGCAATTGGTTCAACGTCAACCCACAAACCGTTTGCCTATATATACAGACCCTTTTCGCCTGTTTCAAGTCCTCTCAGATATCCACTCCCAACAATTTTAGATCGTCTCCTAATTGTAATCTAGAGATTTGCATTCATTCATTATATATCTTTTAGCTTGCGCTGTTTAATATTTCTTTTCTGTAAATAAATATGGGTGGCGTTGGCATTGCGGTAATTGACAACAGCCCTTCTTACCCTGGGAAACTCACTTCTTATGTTGTCTTGACGGTGATGGCCGGCGCCGCTGGTGGTTTGATTTTTGGCTACGATATCGGTATTTCAGGTATGTGTATATATCTCTCTCTGTGCGTGTATTAGTTGCATGTCTTGTGAGATCTGTGTAAATAACTACGATACTTTAGCGAAAACAATATTTTTTATCCTGTCAATTCTGTAGGTAATTGTAAAATTCAGTAACAATTATTTAAACTTATTTATATCGGTAAATTCTATTAGAAAGTCATTTTTTGTGGCGTAAATTAATTATTTATAAAAATATATATTGCATGTCGTGAAATCTTGAATATAGTTCTTGAAATTTCAGTTTTATGATTCTTGTTGTCTGTATAAAGTAATTATTTAGAAACATATAGTGTCTGTGTGTACAAATTGCATCTCTTGGAAAATTTTGAATATATTTTTTCAGTTCCCTTTTTTTTAAAAAAATTGTTTTGTGTGAATTAATTAGGTGGAGTGACATCAATGGCCCCATTCTTGGAAAAATTCTTTCCTGATGTTTACAAAAAGGAGGCGGCGAACACCGGCAACAATCAATATTGCAAGTTTGACAGCCAGATACTGCAGCTTTTCACATCCTCCCTTTACCTGGCGGCGCTCGGTGCCTCTGTCGTGGCGGCGCCGCTGACCAGGAAATACGGCCGTCGGATAACTATGATGATGGCTGGTTTTATCTTCTTGATCGGCGCCGCCCTCACCGGAGGTGCAGTCCACCTCCTCATGCTCATTGGTGGCCGTATTCTGCTCGGCGTTGGCGTTGGCTTCGCTAATCAGGTATATATATGAAGGGATACTTATAAAAACCTCCCTGACGTTTGGGATAATTACAAGTCTTACATTTTCCGAAAAAAATATTTCTAAAACCCCATGATAGTTGTAAAAATAGTACAATTACCCCCTAAAATTTGAGATATAAGAAAATTTGAGAGGACTTTTCGTAATTTTAAACATCTTTGGGATTTTTTGCAATTAGCCCAAACCTCAAGGGTCTTTGTTCCAACTAATTTGGTTTAATTTGTTGAAACAGTCCGTGCCTCTGTATCTCTCGGAGATGTCCCCGTACAACTACCGTGGCAGGTTCAACGTTTTATTCCAACTAATGATCACAATCGGAATACTCTGCGCCAACGTCATCAACTACTTGACGGACAAAATAAGCGGCGGCTGGGGGTGGCGCGTGAGCTTGGGACTCGCCGGAGTCCCTGCTCTGATAATACTTGTGTCATCCTTTTTCCTATCGGACACCCCCAATTCCCTGGTCGAAAGAGGAATGGAGGACGAAGCCAAAACCCTCCTCAAACGCATTCGAGGCGTCGATAACGTGGAAGCCGAATTCACCGACATGCTTCAGGCGAGAAACGAAGCTCGCCTCGTCGAGAATCCATGGCTGAATTTGATGACGCGAAGATGCTACAGGCCTCAATTGGCGATGTCGATTCTTATACCTTTTTTTCAGCAGTTTACGGGTATTAATGTGATTATGTTTTACGCGCCGGTGCTTTTTAAGACTCTCGGGTTCGGCGGAAGTGCATCTCTCATGTCGTCGGTCATCACCGGCATTGTTAACATGTTTGCCACCGGAGTTTCTATTTACGGCTGTGATCGGTGGGGACGAAGGAGTCTTTTCCTCGAAGGTGGCATCCAAATGCTGATCTTCCAGGTACACATCCTATTTCCGTTAATCTTCTCTAAGAATTTAATTCATTGTTATTTTTTCAACGTTAATTTAACACAGGCATTTCATCAAACAGGTTGCGATAGCAGCCTTAATAGGTTCCAAATTCGGCGTGACAGGAAACGTGACAGAAATACCAACCTCGTTCGCATCCGTGGTGGTGGCGTGCATATGC
The DNA here is from genome assembly GCA_016081115.2 of Rehmannia glutinosa. Classification (NCBI taxonomy): domain Eukaryota; kingdom Viridiplantae; phylum Streptophyta; class Magnoliopsida; order Lamiales; family Orobanchaceae; genus Rehmannia; species Rehmannia glutinosa. The sequence goes on along the minus strand of JABTTQ020001342.1, from coordinate 211,281 downwards.
GTCTACGTGGCGGGTTTCGCGTGGTCGTGGGGCCCACTCGGGTGGCTGTACCCCAGCGAGATATTCCCTCTGGAGATCCGGTCGGCGGCACAGAGCGTCACGGTGGCGGTGAACATGCTGTCGACCTTCGTAGTCGGTCAGTTTTTCCTGAGCATGCTCTGCGCCATGAAGTATGGGCTCTTCATCTTCTTCGCGTTCTTCGTGGTGGTGATGACTGTGTTCTGCTACTTTTTCATGCCGGAGACGAAGAATATTCCGATCGAGGAGATGACGCAGGTTTGGAGGAATCATTGGTTCTGGAAGAGATTTATGAATGATCCAAATGATCCGGTGAATATGGTGATTGGGATGAGCCGATTGGATGATAAAGCTTAATTAATTGATAATGGAGATGATAAATTCTTGGAACTTCAATTTTAGTTTAGTTTTTTTGTCTATATACATACATATGTGTATATATTTTAAGTAATTAGATAGGTTGGGTGGGTTTGGATAAGAGAAGGGAGGCAGATGGATTATAGGAGTACGTAGTTAGTCTGTTATAATTTTTTTTATTATTATGTTTTTTTCAGTTTTGTTAGTCTTAAATTCAGTATTTACTTTGCTTTATTCCAACTTTATTTTTTTTGCTAAGATGCTGTTCATCGTGTCCTTTTTTCTTTTTTTCTTTTTTTTTTTGTCTTTTTGCATAAGTTTAATGAACAAGATGATGTATTATATGAGATCGTCTCTTTGATTTAAGTTCATGCATGCGACTAATCCTAAAGAACACAAAAATATGGATTATTTTCGTGGTTTAGGTTCGGATTGAAATTCTATTTAAATATAGAACATGTCTTATGTATTTTATCTATAAGACCATCTCATACAAGTTCATGTGAACGATAAATCTTTGATTCACTAATATGTTGGACCATATATTATACTTTTTGTTTTTTACGAACACTGTTCTAAAAATCTCCACTTAACCCCAACTAGTCTTCATCTAGTTGCTAAGCTTCCCTTGTCCGCCTTATACGTTTTTCTTCCGATCAGGCCCTTTCTAACCCCGCTCATGCTCCACTTAAGCGTTAAACCCCAGTATGTCGCATGCCTATCACCTAACAGTTTTTAGAACACTGGTTATGAAGCAAGTGGAGAGCTGAATAGGTTACTTTTTAAAGTTTGTTTCAATTTTTGTTGAGTTTAAAAATGTGACAGGGATTAGTTTGTTTAATTATTTATTGAATCCAACACGAATTAAGCTCGGACAACTTGCTTTTTTTACACATACTTTGTTATTTTTATGTAAATAAATTTAGTTCAAGTTAAATTCCAAATTTTATTGAACAAAAAGATACATCCGATTTTTTTATATTGACAAACTGAGCTCAAATAATCTTTTGACCATCGTTTGAAATTGAGTATCAATTATCTTAATTTGTTTTAACCTAGTTATAGTATCTACCTAGGAAATTTTTTTATCTAATATTTGGTAGACAAGTTAGACTTAACAATGTTCTTTGTGATAAATAGTAGGACTACATCATACCATCAAATATTAAAATGAAATGGATACAAAACTAATTAAGCTAGCTACAAACTATGGATAGTATGCAAGGGAAACATATTGATAACAAATCTATCAAGCCTTAAGGATCAACATTATGGTTTAATGGTAGAAACTTATACTTTTGATTAATTGACCCAAATTCGATTTCATATAATTGTATGTATTCCCTCCTTAAAATAAAGCGCAAAAACTATCAAGCCTTGTGCCAATACATTAAGAAAATGAGTATTGATTGGACGACATATAATGGATCTTCTAAGGCTTTGCGTGGAATTGTAAATTGAGCCTGATCCCTCCTAAAGATTTTTACCCATGACCTAAAATTGGGCCCAAACAATAATCATGTAGGCGAATGAATACTCATCCAGATCTAAACCCATAATGGCATACAAGTACCTTACATTTCACCAAAATTGACTTTTTTATGTGTATGTTACTTTTTTAAGTTTCAGTCTTTTTTCTTTGACTTTTCTATACTACGCGGACTTTTTGACAATATTGTTTTGAAGTTATTTCGAACATATTTCCAAACATGTTTCAACTAATAGAATTTCAGTGAAATACAATTTGTCACCATTAAATAATCAATTTTATACTCGAAATCCATAAACAAACCAATGAAATACAATTTGTGTCACCATTAAATAATAAATTTTTGTTGGAATTGTGTTTGGTAAAATGGGTGTTGACCCGATTTTGACCAAATAATTAAGTGGTTTCCATTAGTGAAAAATAGAATCAAATTATTTGTAAAAATTCTACTAAGAGAGTAGATGAGAATAGCATTTGGAATTTCTCAAAACCAATTACGGGTGAATGAGAAATTAATGCTAGAAGTTAGTCACTTAATACAAGTAAATGGTATGGAAAATGAAAAATGTGGAGAAGGAGAAATGCTTCATCCAACATAGAATAAAGAGGCAAAGTTTGCACACTTAATATATCCCAAGTTGGACTTATGGGTTTGGGCCCTTGGGGGCACCCAAGTTTTTAAAGGGGTGAGGACCTACATGCTTGTGGGTTTGGTTCAAAGCACACGCGCGCCGCCGCCGACGGCCGGCTCGGCCTGGTCCGGTCGTGGGCTTGGGCTTCAAGGCCCTTATTTTTTTGGACCAAAAACTTTAAAAATAAATGTTTAATTAATTTTTGTAATTAATAAACGATTTTCAACCTGGGAGTGTTCGCACTTGTGCACGGGCGGGCGCACGACCCGTCGTCGGTCGTGGTCGTGGTCGGTCGATCGTTCGATCCGAGCACAGTGACGCCGACGGCCCGTCTTGTCGGGTCGTCGTCGGCCAGGCCAGCGCATTCACGCACGCGAGCGGCGCGACGCCGCGGCGCTGTCGTAAGGTCGATGAATGATCGTCGCTTGCTCAAAAATGTGTCTTTTTCGAGCCAAAAGACGTGATCTTTCTATACGAGGCACCTGGGCCTATAATAATCGACCCTGCAGATGAAAAACAACACGAAATTAATCAGATAATAATCGGTCATTTGCATCATCAGCATATTGACATTTTCCTTCTTGAAAAAGCTTTAAAGTTCAGACATTTCTGTTGTTCGCTGAAGTTCCGGTTTTGCTAGTGCTGTTAAACCGGAATAGTAAAGTCGTTGTATCTTAGAGACGAGCGCCGGAATCATAAGCACTCGGTATATGGGGCTTTTTCGTCTTGCGGAGACTGAATTTAATTCAGGCCTCGACTTAGCCATACACCTCATACACTTAGCCATTTCCGAAACAGAAACCATACACACTTTTTTACTAACAATCGCAAGACGAAAATCTTGTTTCTGTTCAAGACGATGGCTTCAGTGTCGTTCACTCCGTTGGCTGCTACTCCTGCTCATGGTGAGAAATCGGCGAAATTTTCTGGTGGTGACTTCAAGAGATGGCAACAGAAGATGTTGTTCTACGTGACGACCTTGTGTCTGTCCCGTTTTCTGAAGGAGGACCCTCCTACCATTGGCGATGAAGAATCCGACAACCAACGGAGAATCGCTGTGGATGCCTGGCATAACAGCGATTTCCTGTGTCGAATTATATTTTGAACGGACTAGACGACACCCTTTACAATGTCTATAGTTCGTTCAAAATGTCCAAAGAGTTGTGAGACTCTTTGGAGAAAAAGTATAAAACAGAAGATGCTGGCACAAAGAAATTTGTTGTCGGTAGATTTCTGGATTATAAGATGGTTGACACCAAGACGGTGATCAGCCAAGTGCAAGAAATTCAGATCATACTTCACGACTTAGTGTCTGAAGGGATGATTCTGAATGAGTCATTCCAAGTGGCTGCGATTATCGAAAAATTGCCGCCTTCGTGGAAAGATTTTAAGAACTACCTCAAGCACAAATGGAAGGAAATGGGGCTTCAGGATTTGATAGTTCGACTTCGGATTGAGGAAGACAACCGGGATTCCGAATGGAAATCGGCAAATGTGGGGGTATGATCATACTTTGTGGAACACTGAAGGAGTTTCGTTGCATTTTAAATGTAACAGAAGGTGTTGCCAAAAGTGTTGTAAACACCGAAACCACATTTGTATGAAGTGTTGCCGAAAGTGTTGTAACACTAAAGGCAGACACCGTAACAAGTTAAGTCTGAAGTCTTACTTAAAATGTGATAACACCAAAGGTTAGATACCTTGTAAAAAGTGTTAATGGAGTTGTTGGAACTTAGGTCTGAAATCTGGTAGAACGAGATTCTAACTGGATTGTTGGGACAATGTTCTAACAAAATAAAATAAAAGTGGCCGAGAGCCATAATAATTCTGGATGATCTTGTGTTAAACAAGGATACCAGAAATTGAAAGGGGAGCTTTACTTTTTAGCAAACCACATAAAGGAGATTACCTTGAAGTGTGGGGGTGCTTTGACTAAAGTAGAAGCACCCAAGGAAATAAATTCAGCATTTATGATATAAGTGATGGTACGATCATTAAATCATGAAATATTGTATTTATTAAAGGTGTCTTTTCTTGCAAAGAAAAGATGTAAGTCTAGACATTTTTGTCGTAGACATAATACCAGTAAACAGTTGATTTTGAATGGGGTTATTTCTGTTGACTACGTGAAGTCAAAGGAAAACCTTGTGGATTCGTTTACAAAAGGCATAAATCGAGATCAATTATATAAACTGTTAAGGGGAATGGGTTTAAAATCCACAACTTAAAGAATGTTCAGAGCGGTAACCCAACCTTGTGAATTGGAGATCCCAAGACCTTGGTTCAATGGGACAACTAAGTTATTAATGTTCAGCTGAACACTTGGAAAATATGTTAGCTCATTCTCGAAACATCCAAGTGAATGTAAACCTACTTAATGTGGTGAGGTTAAGTTTAAGACTTTTAATGATTCCTATACCGAAAGGTGGAGTATGGCAGGATACTCTTCAATAGGAGATCACCTGTATAAGTGAGAAGTAATGGCCGCTTCAAAGAAAACACTTATGAATCTAAGATATGGTCCAGGGCTGAAATGGACACAACGTGAGAACAACAAGTGTTAGAGTTATTATTGTGTAAGTACTGTTGTCTTGGTTTACACAAACGGCTGAGTAGTTCAAGACATCGCGTCACTAAACGTCTAGTAAATCCGATAGTATTTTACTAAGGAAGGTTCAAAGCCACAAGCTACCTATCCTGATGCAATAACGATTCGCCGAGACTTTCAAGCGAATCTGCATATACGCATGCATTAATTTCATTCATGTGGGGGATTGTTGGAATTGTGTTTGGTAAAATGGGTGTTGACCCAATTTTGACCAAATAATTAAGTGGTTTCCATTAGTGAAAAATGGAATTAAATTATTTGTAAAAATTCTACTAAGAGAGTAGATGAGAATAGCATTTGGAATTTCTCAAAACCAATTCCGGGTGAATGAGAAATTAATGCTAGAAGTTAGCCACTTAATACAAGTAAATGGTATGGAAAATAAAAAATGTGGGGAAGGAGAAATGCTCTATCCCACATAGAATAAAGAGGCAAAGTTTGCACACTTAATATATCACAAGTTGGACTTATGGGTTTGGGCCCTTGGGGGCACCCAAGTTTTTAAAGGGGTGAGGACCTACATGCTTGTGGGTTTGGTTCAAAGCACACACGCCAGCGCCGCCGCCCGCCCGCCGCCTCGCTCGGCCCGGGTCGTGGGTCGTGGGCGCTTGGCTTGGGCTTGTTTGGGCTCCAAGGCCCTTATTCTTTTTGGACCAAAACCTTTAAAAATAAATGTTTAATTAATTTTTGTAATTAATAAATGATTTTCAACCTGGGAGTGTTCGCACCACAAGACAGCGCACGCACGCCCGCCGGTCGTGCATCGATCGGTCTGGTTCGCGATTCGAGCGCCGACGCCGACGCCTGCGGCGTCGGGTAAAGCGTCAGGCCGACCTTCAAGCGCATCCACGCACGGCAGCGCGCGCGGGCGGTGTGCCAGTCGTGCGTCGATGAATGCGCGTCGTGTTTGATGCAAAATGTGTCTTTTTGAGCCAAAAGACGTGATCTTTCCATACGAGGCACCTAAGGCCTATAATAATCGACCCCTGCAGATGAAAAACAACACGAAATTCATCAGATAATAATCGGTCATTTGCATCATCAGCATATTGACATTTCCCTTCTTGAAAAAGCTTGAAAGTTCAGACATTTATGTTGTTCGCTGAAGTTCCGGTTTTGCTAGTGCTGTTAAACCGGAATAGTAAAGTCGTTGTATCTTAGAGACGAGCGCCGGAACCGTAAGCACTCGGTATACGGGGCGTTTTCGTCTTGCGGAGACTGAATTTAATTCAGGCCTCGACTTAGCCATACACCTCATACACTTAGCCATTTCCGAAACAGAAACCATGCCATTTCCGAAACAGAAACCATACACACTTTTTTACTAACAATTTTATACTTGAACTATAAACAAACCAAGAAACATAAACATAAACAACACATATTAACACAAAACAAATTGAAATAAGTATAGAAGCAACACATGAGTAGAAACAATACATATTTAATTTTCGATTCAATACATTAAAAAGAACATGAAAACAATCAAGAAACAATATAAAAATATTAAAAATCATATAGAAGCAACCCAAAAACAACATAAATAAAATAGAAAAACAACACAAAAACCAAAAAAAAAAAATTAAAATAGGTAAAAGCTGCAATGAAACATAAAAAATAACATGGAAACAACCAATAAACAACAGAACAATATAGAAAACAACAAAGATACAAAAAGAGCGTAAAAATAAGTAAAAGTTGCATTAAAGCATCGAAAATAACCAAGAAACGACACTACAAAATCGAAATTCACACAACCAAATATTTTGTATTGAAAGAGTTTTTTTATAGTTTATAATAATTTATTTTTTTATTGTTTAATCGCATGATTTATAATCAAATTAATTATCTTTATATTTTAATTATTTATTAAAAATTTAAACTTTTTGCAATCAGTAATTATTTTTTTAAAATACAGTTAATTCATAGCACGGTTTGGAAAATCCCAAATGTGAGAATCAAATAGAACATAATAATTAAAAGATCCAAATAATACAATATAAATCCCCACAACAAAATTTCAAAAAAAAAAAAAATAGAAAATGACTTAACAACATGAATAAATAAAATATTTGACAAAATCTACAAAAAATAAAAATATCTCCAACAAAATAAATCTAATAAAATCAGTAATGTTACCAAAACTATGTTTTGTTGTTTCTTATTTCCTTAATTATTGTACTTAGTTCTCTCCCATATACATGCGTTAATTTTTTATTTATTGCACGATTAATTTTTGCAAAAATCTACACCCCTAGTTTACACATACAAACAACTTTGAAAAAAAATGAATCTGAATTTAATAATACAATCTTGAAAAAAGTATGACACATCGTTTTACACTTATTAAGAATTGAAACATGATTAATTACATGAAATATGTTCCTCATAAAAAAAAATTACATGAAATAGGTGATGAAGTTGCGCCTTGTGAGGTTATATGAAAAATTAATTTTCGAAGATCGAACACAAATACATAATTTTGAATTTATTTTTTCATGATTCTGAGATATGATATTTTATTCTTTTTAACTTCATAAATAAAAAAAATATTAAATAGTATATTTCATCTATTATCTGATGCTATTTTAAAATTATTGCACTGCAGGAGATGGAATTCATAGAACTTTTAGAATAATGTACATGTCATAATATAAAATGGAAGCCTCACAAATATACACTCTGTGTATCGCACGGGTAAAAGACTAGTATTAACCACCAATAACACTAAATAAAAGACTTCTAATTTCAATCGAACTAGGAGTATGAATGCCAGTGGGACAGAAAAACAAAAAATGTGCACGCCCCTTATTAGAGGAGCTTCCATAGTTTAACAGGGATCTTTTCCTGATCCTAATTGAAGTAATGCATATATTTAAGCTCGAAATAATGCAAGTACGTATTACCTATAACAGATAAAGAAATTTACTCCTACTTGAAGTCATGCATATTTTTACAGACAGTCTGAATTATAGAAACCATAATTTGTGTTGGATTAGAATTAGATTACTTTATTTGCTTATTGTTCACTCAGCCCACCCACAACCGATTTCCTATATATACAGACCCTTTTCGCCGGTTTCAACATATATCCAACCCCGACAATATTTTTAATTCTTCATTTTCTTCTTCTTCTCCTAATTAATTATATACAGAGAGAGTTTCAAGATTTGCATTGCTAAGAAGCTGTTAATTGTGTATAAAACACTTGAGGGATCTAGTTTAGTAATCAGTGCAAAAGGTTCTTTGAACCAACCGCTCTGATACCACTTGTAGGTCCCAAGGGGTGTTAAGTAAAGTCTAGTAGGGGAGGTTGAATAGACTTTACAGATTTTTCGATCTTTAAAATCAGAGTGTTTAAGAAAACAACTAAGTCTTTAAAACAACTTTGTTGAGATTGAGCAGGAGAGTTAACCACTCAATAGTTCTCTGAAAGAATTATTGATAGAGTAACTCAGTTGAGAAAATACAACTACTTAAGAAATCAGTTTTCTTGTTTAATCAGCGGAAGACTTACACCCTTTTTGAGTTTTTTTTATCAACACTTATACTTTTAGAGAGTTATGAGTTTGTTGGATAAAAAAAAAATATAAAGCAATGTAATGAAATGTAGAAATATAAAGACAATAAAGTAAAGAACACAAAATTTATAATGCTTCGAGGATGGGGTGATTCATCTACTCCACTCTTCTCCTACTTCAGGAGGAATTCACTAATGTAACAGATGACTTTAGTTATAAAAGTACAGTCCGAACAACCTTGATCATATAGCTAGCTATTTCTTGGACTCAACTCTTTGTCAAAGCAGTTGCCTAGGTATTTCAACTCTCTGAATCTTTAGGATTTGATCACACAACCCTTCTTAGATTCAGAATCTAGTTCGACGTTGAATCTTACTACACTTCCTTCAATTCTTGGTAGTGTAGACCCCTTTTGTTTTTCACAAAAGTTTCCTCTTCAACTGATAAACAACCTCAATCTTTCATTGAATGTGTTAGATGAAGTGTCTTCAAATTAGCTTGAGGATTTTCAGTTAAGCTTGAGAGAGAGAGAGTATATTTGAATTTCTCGTTCGAAATGCTCTTAAATTTTCTCTATGTCTCGTATGTCTCTTGTGTCTTGTTATTTATCTCTAGGGATGGCAACTGGGCAGGTCTATGACGGGTTTGGCTAAACCTGGGACCCGCTCCGCCAAGAAAAACGAGGACTCGAGACCCGCCCGCCATGCCTCAAGACCCGCCCAGCCCATCGCGCTACAAACCCGTAACCCGACAGGTTAAACCCGGCAGACCCGCCAACCTATAAAACTTGTAAAAACAATTTAACTGAATGCTAACCTCGTTACAAACATGCCCGCAAGCAACAAACTAATCATTCTAATTATGTCATCCTGATAATACAACAATTAATGGAAGAAATCGACATATTCACCACCCAAAAAAAGTTCAGAATGCATTCAGATTAACAATTCTATATGCCAAGCAATAAAGGATATATATACCACTCCAGATAATTTTCTTCTTAATCATATTAATAATCACTATATATTCACAATAACAAAACAATCCATTTACAGAAAAACAAAAAATAAGAAAATATTTCAAATCAAATGATGCATTAGAAAGAACCACACAAAATCACACACACCAAAACATAATTGTTGGGAATTTATTTTATAGATTTTGATGAATGCCATGTAAAACTTAGATTAGAATGTTGGCACCCTATTTTCCTTGTAATTCTCATGGTAATAGATAGGGCTGATCGAGCTGAGTCAAGTCAGCTATGCTTGGGAATACAAGAAGTCAACTGAAGAAGTGAAGTGAAGACTCCGCTGTGGAACAGCTGAGTAGGGCCAAGATAGAAAGATTAAGGACTCAACTGAAGAAGTAACAGCTGAGGGACAGCTGTGAGAAGAGTCAGTTAAGTCAACTTGAGGAGTCAAGTCACAAGTTGAAAGTGACAGATGAGTCTTTCATATGATTGAGCAGACTCAAGTCACCTGGGAAAAGCAAAAAAGAGGAGTTAATCAAAAGAATCAAGGTACGTAAGTCAAGAACATTACTTAAATAAGTAATACATCCATGATGCCATGTCTTAAAGTGCTCAGTCCCGGAAGCGTGCAAAAGGAATGAACCAATGGGAAGCACTGCACCTCGTGTCAGAACCTGCAAAGCTGAACACTCATTAATACGAGGAAAGGTCTACATCTCAATGTTGAAGACCAAGAAAAGACAAGCCAACGAACACAAGTGAGTTTTAAAAATCAGCCTATCTCTTCAACGGGCAGATTTTTGAAAGTTCACTATAAAAGGCTGAGGAATTTCTTTGAGAGAGGGTAACCTGAACCAAGAACAAGCAAGCTATATTCGAACTCTAACCTGCATAATATTCTCAAGATATTCAATCATAATCCTCAAGCCTAAATCTCGAAGGACATCAATCCAACACATACCTGTGAGGGAAGGATAACTTCAAACTGTTGAAGAGGAAATTTTCTGAAAAATCAAGGGGTCTACTTTCCAAGGAGGATTGTAGGAAGGTTCAAGGTCAAACCAATCTCAAGTTATTGGAGGGCTTCGTGATCAAATCCAAGAAGCTTGAGAAAGTGAGCTGAAGTAGCAAAGCAAATGCCCTATGAAGAAGTGAGTCGGAAGAGAAGCCACCGTGTGTGACCAAGGCATCTCTAGGATCGAGTCCAAGGAGCAAGTCACCGTGTGTGATCAAGACTTGTCTCTGATCGATAACCACTTTGTGAATTGATCATTACTTAGTGGATTCCTCCAAGAGTTGGAGAAGAGAGGATTAGAAGAATTACCCCATCTTCGAACCTCTATAAAATTTACTTTTGTCATTTACATTTCATCATATTTACATTTCTGCACATTTATTTCATATCTGTTGAAAAACTTGCTATTCAACTGATAAATAACTAAGTGCTAAAATCAAGTGTTAAAACAAAGTTTAATCAAATTCAAGGGTGATAAGTCTTCCGCTGAAAAACTCATCACAGCCAAGTTAAGGTTTAGACTAAACAGCTGAGTTATTCTATCAACAGCTCTATCGAGTCTGTTGAGTGGCTAACTCTGCTGATTAACTAACTTAGTTGTCCCTCAAGGACTTAGCTATGTATAAACTTTGTAATAATCTTAAAAGAACTAAAATCGAAAAGTTGGTAAGGTTTATTCAACTGCAGCTGAAGGTGAAGAAGTTGCTGCTGAGGCAAGACCAGCCATGGTTGAAAAGCCAAGGACTGAATGGACTAATGATGACAGAAAGAGATACAACTTGGACAATGTAGCCAAGGACATTCTCTACAAGACATTGGACAAAGCAATGTTCAATAAAGTCAAATCTTGCAAATCTGCAAAAGAGATTTGGGATAAACTAACTTTAATTTGTGAAGGATCTGAGCAAATTAAAGAAAATAAACTGTCTGTTGCTGTACAGAAATTTGAAAATTTTAAAATGCTTGCAGGTGAAACCTTGGATCAGCTGGATGCCAGATTCACCGAAATCACAAATGAGATGTCAGCACTTGGGAAAGAATACACACAAAAGAAAATGTGTATGAAGATTCTGAAAAGCCTCCCAGCTGAATGGGAAATGAAGGTCATGGCTCTAAGACATTCAATGAACCTCACTAAAACATCAAATCATGAGCTATACTCAGATCTCAAAGCCTATGAGTTTGAGCTGAGAAGAAAGGAGCAAGAGGAGATAGCTGTACCCAAAACAGCTGCACTGATAGTCAAGGATGGAAAGAAAGTTGAAGTCAAGGAAGTTATAGACCAGGAGGAAATAGCCCTGATGGTTAAAAGATTCAACAAGTTCTTCAACAAGAACTACAAAAGAAACAAGGGTGAAACCTCCAGGAGACATTCAGCTCCCTTCAAGTCAAGGGAAGAAAGGCCACCCAAGAGAGCTGAGCATCAAAAGGTTGAATATCAGAGAGCTGATAATTCAAGGACTGAAAGAAATGGCCAAAAAGCCGAGAACATGTGTTGGAATTGCAGACAACCAGGACACTTTGCTATTGACTGTCCATATCCAGTAGTCAATAAATACAGGAATGAAGAAGAAAGAAGAGTCTTGAGAGAAAGAAGAAGGCAGAAAAAAAAAAAAAGGCTATGTTAGTCACCGACACAATTTGAGACAGCCAAGTCAAAGGAAACAGTTGATTCAGAGAGTAGTGAAGCTGACTACTCAAGTGACTCTGAGGAAGAGGCCTTGATTTGCCTCATGGCCAAAGAACAAGATCAACCAGAACAAGAAGATGAGGTACAATCTAACTCATCCCATTCAGATTCAAGTGATAGTGAGTGTGATACACACACTTCATCACCCACTGATCTTTATGATTCATTAGGCAAAATTATGAAAGACTTTGAGCACATTAAATCCTCACACACACTATTAAATGAGGAAAACAGCCAGCTTAAAAGCCAAAACTCACAGCTGACTAAGGAGATGAGTACTCTAAGTCACATAGCTGATGAGAACAAAAAGTCAAGGCTTTGAAAATACTAAACTAATAAAGCAGAGATAGGCTGCTATTGAAAAGAGAGAAAATGATCTTAAAAATGTAATTGCTTCATTTACAAAGGCATCCAAATCATTGGATGACCTTATCATGAGTCAAAAGGAATGTGGAGATAAGACAGGCATATGATTCAATTCCTTTGTGCAAAGTCAAACTCCTAGAGTGATTTTGGAAAAAGGATCTTCAAGTAATGAATCATCTCAAAAATCCAAAACACCAAATGTTGCACCCACATTTATTCCAAAGCACAATCACAAACAAACTGGCCTTGGATACAAAGGAAAAGGAAAACGGCCGGATTGAGTATCTTGAAAGGGCAAATCGAGAAGAAATCCAGCAAAGTTCCTCAGCAAACTCCAAATAGGAAATACTCTGTGAAGAATAAACAGAGCTACCAAAAACCCCAGAAGTTTTATCAACGAAACATAAATGATGGGAATGGTATAAATTACCCAAGTCAAGTCGGAATAATGTGACATATCAACAAAGACCAATGGAATACAAGCCAAAATTGCAAAGACCTAGAACTCAGCAAAGGTCATTCCAATGGCAAAAGAGCTATTATCAGCACACATTTGCACCCGGACACTACACTCGTAAATATCACAACAAAGACAAAGAAGGCAATTGCTAAAACACACAAACAAACAGCATACGGACAAAAGAGACAAGATTGTATGTACCTAAAGCTCCCAAGCAATTTGCCAAAGTGAGCTATGATTATGGCACGATAAATGGCAACCTCTTGAGTCGATCATTTGGCTATAGGTTGGGTGGATCATCTTACAAAGACTAACCCCTCGGGACCCGGACAAGAATGGGTACCTAAAAACTAATTTCCTTGATTGCGAGTTCAAGGAACAAATGAGTGCAAAGGAACCTGGTAGATGGATAGTGGTCATTCCGGACATATGACGAAAACAAGAAAAATCATCAAAATTCAAGGAGATTAAAGGCGCAAAAGTTATATTTGGAGAAATGAAGCTCGGGGAAATCAAAGGCACAGGATCCATCAAGAAAAATGGATTGGAAATTACGATGTTGCTTATGTTGAGGACTCAACTTCAACTTGCTCAAAGATAAATCAACTCGTGATAAAGACTCCAATGTTGGATTCAATATGGGAGTGTGCCAAATCAAGGATCTTGAATCAAATGAAATAATCTTGCAAGGATCAAGGAAGAAAAATATGTATGTAGTGGAGTGGTTCATCACTACACCAAGCACTGTCTGTTAGCAAAAAAGAGCACTGTAGAATCGAGTTAGGCAGTGGCACAAAAAATAGTCATCCGAACTTCAAGACAATCAACAAGCTTGCGAGGAGTCATCTTGTTGAAGGATTGCCAGACTCAGTATATAAGAAGGAAAGTGTATGTGATGCATGCCAGATGGGAAAGCAGATCAAATCATCCTTCAAAGAAAAGTCTAATCCTTCATCAACAAGGATACTGCATTTGTTGCACATGGATTTATTTGGTCCAGTTGAACCAGCCAGCATAAGTGGAAAAAAATACACTTTAGTGGTAGTGGATGATTATTCAAGATTTACATGGACAATCTTTATGTGCAAGAAGAAGGAAACCTTGCCAAGACTACCTCAGCTGATGAAGAGAATTCAAAATGAGAAGAGCCAAACAATTATCAAGATAAGATCTGATAGAGGAACTGAGTTTGTTAATGGAATAATAACGCAGTATTGTGTTGAAAATGGCATTGCTCATGAATTATCTGCGGCAAGAACTCCACAGCAGAATGGAGTAGCAGAAAGAAGAAAGCAAACGAACACTCAAGGAAGTTGCAAGGACAATGTTGGTTGAAGTCGGATTGCCTAAAAGATTTTGAAATTTAAGCCATCAACACCGCATCTATACTCAAAACAGGATGCATGATCAATAGACAAATGACAAAGACTCCCTATGAAATATGGACAGGGAGAAAGCCAAATGTTGGGTACTTCAGGATATTTGGATGTAAATGCTTCATCCACAACAATGGTAAGGATAATCTAAAGGCCTTTGATGCCAAGGCTGATGAAGGTATCTTTTTGGGATACTCAGCTGAAAGCAAAGCCTATAGAGTGCTGAACAAAAGGACAATGGTCACAGAAGAGTCTATCCATGTGGTTTTTGATGAGTCAAATGTGAATGGAGAAGACATTGAAGGTTAGCTGACAAGCTGAATCAGCCAACTATGCTGAAGAGTCCTTATGTTGAAGCTGAAGCAAGAGAAATCAACCAAGATGTAGATGAGATAGTTGAATCTCAAAGACAGCTCGAAAATCTGCAGCTAAATGATGATGAGAGAGCTTCTCAAGGCAACACAACTGCAAGACGACTAAACCCAGCTGACTTGCTTCAACCTGATGTGAGATGGCTGAGAGAACATCCACCAGAGCTAGTCATTGGAGATGTGAGAGATGGTGTAATAACCAGATCAAGAGCCCAACAAGAAGCAATGTTCACTTGTTTTATTTCCCAAATAGAACCAAAAGATGTGTCTCAAGCACTGGATGACACACATTGGATTCAAGCCATGCAAGAAGAGCTGAATCAATTTGAAAGAAACAAAGTATGGGAATCGGTGCAAAGGCCAACACACCAAAATGTTTTTGGCACAAAATGGGTTTTCAGAAACAAAATGAATGAGGAAGGTTCTGTGGTAAGAAACAAAGCAAGATTGGTAGCCAAATGGTGTTGCCAAGAAGAGGGAATAGATTTTGATGAAACCTTTGCCCCTGTTGCAAGATTAGAAGCAATAAGGATGTTTCTTGCCTATGCTGCACATAAGAACTTCACAGTCTATCAAATGGATGTGAAGAGTGCATTTCTCAATGGACTATTAGAGGAAGAAGTCTATGTTGAACAACCTCCAGGCTTTGAGCAGAAGACACTTGGAGATAAGGTGTACAAGCTCAAGAAAGCATTATATGGTTTGAAACAAGCACCAAGAGCTTGGTATGATACATTATCTCAATTTCTAACTGATAATGGATTTACCAAAGGCAAAGTGGACAAAACACTCTTTAGAATCCAAGATGGAGAGAGTATTCTGATAGTTCAAATATATGTGGATGATATCATTTTTGGATCCACAAATAAAGAGATGTGTGATAAGTTCTCAAACCTCATGCAAGGCGAATTTGAAATGAGCATGATGGGAGAGCTGACCTTCTTTCTAGGACTTCAAGTTAAGCAGCTGAAGGATGAAACCTTCATAAGTCAAACAAAGTACACCAGAGACTTAATGAAGAAATTTAGTATGGAAGAAAAGTCTTCGTGAAAATACCAATGAACACATCAATCAAGATGGACATGGATGCGAGATGGTAAAGTCAGAGATCAAACAAGATACAGAGCACTCATTGGATCATTGCTCTATCTAACAAACTAGCGAGCCGACATCACCTTTGCAGTAGGTGTATGTGCAAGATTCCAATCTGCACCCAAAGAAAGCCATATGACTGCAGCCAAGAGAATCCTAAGATATCTGAAGGGATGTCAGGAAGTTGGCTTATGGTATCCAAAGGAAGGTGGATTCAAGCTTATTGGGTACTCAGACTCAGACTATGCTGGATGTAGAATTGACAGGAAGAGTACTTCAGGTACATATCAAATGCTTGGAAACAGATTGGTTTCCTGGTTCAGAGGGAAGCAAAACTCAATAGCCACATCCACAAATTGCTGAATACATAGGCTAGGGCATTGTTGTTGTTACTTAAGTCTTATGGATGAGACAAAGAAATGAGAGATTATGATATTGAAAAAAAAAGAAATTCCAATCATGTGTGATAACACAAGTGCTATTGCAATCACTCAGAATCGTGTGTTGCATTCAAGAACAAAACACATCGATGTCAGATATCATTTTATAAGAGATCATGTTGAAAAGAAAGACATCACTTTGGAATATATCTCAACTGATAAGCAGTTAGCTGACATATTCACCAAGCCCCTATGTGAATCAAGATTTGAAGAGCTTAAGCATGAGCTAGGGTTAATTGAGCTGAGTTGATACTCAGAAGACTCAATGAGAAAAGATGGAACGTGAAAAGATGATGTTGGGAATTTATTTTATAGATTTTGATGAATGCCATGTAAAACTTAGATTAGAATGTTGGCACCCCATTTTCCTTGTAATTCTCATTGTAATAGATAGGGCTAATCAAGCTGAGTCAAGTCAGTTGTGCCTGGGAATACAAGAAGTCAACTGAAGAAGTGAAGTGAAGACTCCGCTGTGGAACAGCTGAGTAGGGCCAAGACAGAAGATCAAGAACTCAACTGAAGAAGTAACAACTGAGGGACAGCTGTGAGAAGAGTCAGTTAAGTCAACTTAAGGAGCCAAGTCACAAGTTGAAAGTGACAGATGAGTCTTTCATGATTGAGCAGACTCAAGTCACCTGGGGAAAAGGCAGCTGCAAAGAGGAGTCAACTGAAAAGAATCAGTTGCACAGAAGTCAAGAATATTACTTAAATAAGTAATACATCCATGCTGCCATGTCTTAAAGTGCACAGTCCCAGAAGCGTGCAAAAGGAATGAACCAATGGGAAGCACTGCACCTTGTGTCAGAACCTGCAAAGCTGAACACTCATTAATACGAGGAAAGGTCTACATCTCAAATCTGAAGACCAAGAAAATACAAGCCAACGAACACAAGTAACTTTTGAAAATCACCTATCTCTTCAACGGCGATTTTTGAAAGTTCACTATAAAAGGCCGAGGAATTTCTTTGAGAAAAGGTTACCTTGATTACCTAAACTAAGAACAAGCAAGCAATATTCAAATCAAATCCAAAATATTCTCAAGATATTCAAGCATAAATCCTCAAGCCTAAATCTCGAAGGACATCAATCCAACAAATACCTGTGAAGGAAGGATAACTTCAAACTGTTGAAGAGGAAATTTTCTGAGGAATCAAGGGGTCTACTTTCCAAGGAGGATTGTAGGAAGGTTCAAGGTCGAACCAATCTCAAGTTATTGGAGGGCTTCGTGATCAAATCCAAGAAGCTTAAGAAAGTGAGCTGAAGTAGAAAGGCAGCTGTCTTGTGAAGAAGCTGAGTCGGAAGAGAAGCCAACTGTGTGACCAAGGCATCTCTAGACTGAGTCCAAGGAGCAAGTCAGCTGTGTGATCAAGACTTGTCTCTAGACTGATAACCACTTTGTGAATTGATCATTACCTAGTGGATTCCTCCAGGAGTTGGAGAAGAGAGGATTAGAAGAATTACCCCATCTTCGAACCTCTATAAAAATTACTTATGTCATTTACATTTCAGCATATTTACATTACTGCACATTTATTACATATCTGCTGATAATTTGCTATCCAACTGAAAAATAACTGAGTGCTAAAATCAAGTGCTAAAACAAAGTGTAATAAAATTCAAGGGTGTTAAAGTCTTCCGCTGAAAAACTCATCACAGCCAAGATAAGGTTTAGACTAAACAGCTGAGTTATTCTATCAACAGCTCTATCGAGTATGTTGAGTGGCTAACTCTCTGATTAACTAACTTAGCTGTCCTTCAAGGACTTAGCTGTGTGTTAACTCTGTTATAATCTTAAAAGGACTAAAATCAAAAAGTTGGTAAGGTTTATTCAACCCCCCCTTCTAAACCTTACTTTCACCCCTTGGGACCAACAAGTGGTATTAGAGCGGTTGGTTCATTGAGCCTTCCGCACTGGTTACTGAACTAGATCTCCAATCTTTCAAAGAAACTTTTAACACTTGTTCTTTCAAAACTCTTTTCATTCAGTAAAGTTATTATCATGGAAGCAAATTTGACACGCATTCCTATGTTCACTATTGAGGGATTTGATGACTGGAAAATTCACATACAGGCTCATTTATCTGCTTTACATGATGAAATGTGGATAGTAATAGAGGATGGGCCACTGCAAACATTGAAAGTAAACACACGGTATGGGAGAGGAAGCGTTTTGCACTGAAGGTGAAGAAGCTGCTGCTGAGGCAAGACCAGTCATGGTTGAGAAACCAAGGACTGAGTGGACAAATAAGGACAGAAAAAGATACAACTTGGACAATGTAGCCAAGGATATTCTCTACAAGACATTGGACAAAGCAATGTTCAATAAAGTCAAATCTTGCAAATCTGCAAAAGAGATTTGGGATAAACTAACTTTAATTTGTGAAGGATCTGAGCAAATTAAAGAAAATAAACCTGTTCTTTGTCTGAGAAATTTGAAAATTTTAAAATGCTTGCGGTGAAACCTTGGATCACCGATGCCGTTTCACCAAATCACAAATGAGATGTCGGCCAGATTGGAAAGAATACACACAAAAAGGAAATGTGTATGAAGATTAAAAAAGCCTCCCAAATTAATGAGAAATGAAAGTCATGGCCCTAAGACATTCAATGAACCTCACAACAACATCAAATCATGAGCTATTCTCAGACCTCAAAGCCTATGAGTTTGAGCTGAGAAGAAAAGATCAAGAGGAGACAGTTGTACCCAGAACAGCTGCACTAATAGCCAAGGATGGAAAGAAAGCTGAAGTCAAGGAAGTTATAGACCAGGAGGAAATAGCCTTGATGGTGAAAAGATTCAACAAGTTCTTCAATAAGAACTACAAAAGAAACAAAGGTGAAACCTCCAGGAGACATTCAGCTCCCTTCAAGTCAAGGGAAGATAGGCCACCCAAGAGAACTGAGCATCAAAAGGTTGAATATCAGAGAGCTGATAATTCAAGGACTGAAAGAAATGACCAAAAAACTGAGAACCTGTGTTGGAACTGCAGACAACCAGGACACTTCGCTATTGACTGTCCATATCCAGTAGTCAATAAATATAGGAATGAAGAAGAAAGAAGAGTCTTCAGAGAAAGAAGACAGGAAAAGAAAAAGGCTATGCTAGCTGCTGAGACAGCTGAGACAACCAAGTTAAAGGAAGCAGCTGATTCAGAGAGTAGTGAAGCTGACTACTCAAGTGACTCTGAAGAAGAAGCCTTAATTTGTCTAATGGCCAAAGAACAAGATCAACCAAATCAGGAAGATGAGGTACACTCTAACTCATCTCATTCAGATTCAAGTGATAGTGATTGTGACACACACACTTCATCACCCACTCGATCTTTATGATTCATTAGGCAAAATGATGAAAGACTTTGAGCACATTAAGTCCTCACACACACTATTAAATGAGGAAAACGGCCCAAACTAAAAGTTAAAACTCACAAATGGTGACTAAGGAGCCGAGTACTCTAAGTCACATAGCTGATGAGAACAAAGAGCTGAAGGCTGAAAACACCAAACTAATAGCAGAGATAGCTGCTATTGAAAAGAGAGAAAATGATCTTAAAAATGTGATTGCCTCATTTACAAAGGCATCCAAATCATTGGATGACCTTATTATGAGTCAAATAGAATGTGGAGATAAGACAGGCATAGGATTCAATTCCTTTGTGCACAGTTAAACTCCCAGAGTGATTTTGGAAAAAGGATCTTCAAGTAATGAATCATCTCAAAAATCCAAAACACCAAATGTTGCACCCACATTCATTCCAAAGCACAATCAGAAACAAACTGGACTTGGATACAAAGGGAAAGGTAAACAGCCAGTTGAGTATGCTGAGAGGGCAGCTGAGAAGAAATCCAGCAGAGTTCCTCAACAAACTCCAAACAAAAAGTACTCTGTGAAGAATAAACAGAGCTACCAAAAACCCCAGAAGTTTTATCAACGAAACACATATGATGGGAATGGTAGAAATTACCCAAGTCAAGCTGACTGGAATAATGTGACATATCAGCAAAGACCAATGGAATACAAGCCAAAATGGCAAAGACCTAGAACTCAACAAAGGTCATTCCAAAGGCAAAAGAGCTATTATCAGAAATATCACAACAACACAAAGAAGGCAATTGCTAAAACACACACACATGCATACAGACAAAAGAGACAGTTGTATGTACCTAAAGCTCCCAAACAATTTGCCAAAGTGAGCTATGATTATGGCACAGATAGATGGCAACCTCTTAGAGTCAGATCATTTGGCTATAGGTTGGTTGGATCATCTTACAGCACTAACCCCTCAGGACCCAGACAAGAATGGGTACCTAAAAACTAATTTCCTTGATTGCGGGTTCAAACAACAGTGAGTGCCAAGGAACCTGGTACATGGATAGTGGTCGTTCCCGGACATATGACAGAAACAAGAAAAATCTGTCAAAATTCAAGGAGATTAAAGGCGCAAAAGTCATATTTGGAGGAAATGAAGCTCGGGGGAAATCAAAGGCACGAGGATCCATCAAGAAAAATGGATTGGAAATTACGGATGTTGCTTATGTTGAGGAGTCAACTTCAACTTGCTCAAAGGCATAAGTCAACTCGTGATAAAGGCTACAATGTTGGATTCAATATGGGAGTATGCCAAATCAAGGATGTTGAATCAAATGAAATAGTGCTGCAAGGATCAAGGAAGAAAAATATGTATGTGGTGGATTGGTCCACTGCCACACCAAGCACCTGTCTGTTAGCAAAGAGCACAGCCGAATCGAGTTGGGTGTGGCACAAGAAGATTGAGTCATCCCGAACTTCAAGACAATCAACAAACTTGCGAGTCATCTTGTTGAAGGATTGCGGACTTCGATATATAAGAAGGAAAGTGTATGTGATGCATGCGGATGGGAAGCGGTCAAATCATCGTTCAAGGAAAAGTCTAATCCTTCATCAACAAGAATCTTTCTTTATTTGCTGCACATGGATTTATTTGGTCGATTGAACTACCCGAAGATAAGTGGGAAGAAATACACCTTAGTGGTAGTGGATGATTATTCAAGATATACATGGACAATCTTTATGTGCAAAAAGAAGAAACCTTGCAAAGATTACCTCGGTGATGAAGGTATCTTTTGGGATACTCACCAAAAGCAAAGCCTATAGAGTACTAAACAAAGGACAATGGTCACGAAAGAGTCTATCCATGTGGTTTTTTTTTGAGCCTAATGTGAATGGAGAAGACATTGAAGAGTTAGGCGATAAAATTTGAATCACCCAACTATGCGAAAGAGTCCTTATGTTGAAGTCAAGAAAAGAGAAATCAATCAAGATGAAGATGAGATAGCTGAATCTCAAAGACAGCTGGAAAATCTGCAGCTAAATGATGATGAGAGAGCTGCTCAAGGCAACACAGCTGCAAGACGGCTGAACCCAGCTGACTTGCTTCAACCTGATGTGAGATGGCTGAGAGACCATCCACCAGAGCTAGTCATTGGAGATGTGAGAGATGGTGTAAGAACCAGATCCAGAGCCCAACAAGAAGCAATGTTCACTTGTTTTATTTCCCAAATAGAGCCAAAAGATGTGTCTCAAGCATTGGATGACACACATTGGATTCAGGCCATGGAAGAAGAGCTGAATCAATTTGAGAGGAACAAAGTAGGGAAATTGGTGCAAAGGCCAACACACCAAAATGTGATTGGCACAAAATGGGTTTTCAGAAATAAGATGAATGAGAAAGGTTCAATGGTGAGAAACAAAGCAAGATTGGTAGCCAAAGGGTATTGCCAAGAAGAGGGAATAGATTTTGATGAAACATTTGCTCCTGTTGCAGGATTAGAGGCAATAAGGATGTTTCTTACCTATGCTGCAAACCAGAACTTCATTGTATATCAAATGGATGTGAAGAGTGCATTTCTTAATGGACTATTAGAGGAAGAAGTCTATGTTGAACAACCTCCAGGCTTTGAGCAGAAGACACTTGGAGATAAGGTGTACAAGCTCAAGAAAGCATTATATGGATTGAAACAGGCACCAAGAGCATGGTATGACACATTATCTCAATTCCTAACTGATAATGGATTTACCAAAGGCAAAGTGGATAAAACACTCTTCAGAATCCAAGATGGAGAGAGTATTCTGATAGTTCAAATATATGTGGATGATATCATTTTTGGATCCACAAACAAAGAGATGTGTGATAAGTTCTCAAACCTCATGCAAGGAAAATTTGAAATGAGCATGATGAAAGAGCTGACTTTCTTTCTAGGACTTCAAGTTAAACAGCTGAAGGATGGAACCTTCATAAGTCAAACAAAGTACACCAGAGATCTAATGAAGAAATTTGGTATGGAAGAGAAGTCCTCTGTGAAAATACCATTGAACACATCAGTCAAGATGGACATGGATGCAGATGGTAAAGCTGTAGATCAAACAAGATACAGAGCACTCATTGGGTCATTGCTCTATCTAACAGCTAGCAGGCCAGACATCACCTTTGCAGTAGGTGTATGTGCAAGATTCCAATCTGCACCTAAAGAAAGCCATATGACTGCAGCTAAGAGAATCCTAAGATATCTGAAGGGATGCCAGGAAGTTGGCTTATGGTATCCAAAGGAAGGTGGATTCAAACTTATTGGATACTCAGACTCAAACTATGCTGGATGTAGAGTTGACAGGAAGAGTACTTCAGGTACATGTCAAATGTTAGGAAACAGACTGGTTTCCTAGTTCAGCAAGAAGCAAAACTCAATAGCCACATCCACATCTGAAGCTGAATACATAGCGGCAGGCAGCTGTTGTGCCCAAGTCTTATGGATGAGACAACAGCTGAGAGATTATGATATTGAAGAAAAAGAAATTCCAATTATGTGTGATAACACAAGTGCTATTGCAATCACTCATAATCCTGTGTTGCATTCAAGAACAAAGCACATTGATGTCAGATATCATTTTATAAGAGATCATGTTGAAAAGAAAGACATCACCTTGGAGTACATCTCAACTGATAAACAGTTAGCTGACATATTCACAAAACCCTTATGTGAATCAAGATTTGAAGAGCTTAAGCATGAGCTAGGGTTAATTGAGAGTGTTTGATGCTCAGAAGACTCAATGAGAAGAGATGGAATGTGAAAAGATGGAAATTGAACGTAGTGCATGAATCAGCAAAGTGAATCAGCTATATCGGAAAGTCAGCTGTATCGAGTTAGCTGACAGCTGAGTCACTTAATAAAAGGAGAGAAGCTGAGTTAAGTCACTTTTGACACAACCTGAGTCATTAAATAGCTCAGTAACAAAAACGCCGTCGTTTTTTAATGAGTGGGAATGTTTTTAAGGATGACGTCAGCGTAATAATAGCGAATGCGATCAAAAGAAAGCCTATGATTGGATATAAATGCTGCCGCATTAAATGCGAGGAATTAAATGCGGTTCGGCGTGTTAAATCTGAGCCGTTGATCTCGATCAAATTTCAAAAATCAAAAACACGTCCTTTCATAACCCTTATATACTCATTTTTCGGTCTTCTCTCTCTCACTTCAAAACTGTTCATCTTCAAGCAGAAGCAAACAAGTTCCTTTCTCTCGAAAAACCCTACGAATTCTCAAACGAATTTCATCAATTTTCTTTCGGTAAAAATTCTTAAATGGCTCCAGCACATGATTTCGCTAAGCTCGCAAAGCAAATCCACACAGGTTCAACTGTGGATTTTGAAGGGATGATAAAGCAGGGTTTCGATAAAACCCTTGTAAGGAAAATAGCTGATATGATCGAGAAAACTGGACTCAAGCCGTTTCTCACGATGGAATATTCGATGATCTACGCTGAAGAAGTGGCACAGTTCTATATCAACGCTGAGGTGCAGGACGAAGGAATTAAGTCCTCCATCCATCGCAAGGACATATTGATTACTGCTAAGGACCTTGCGAGCATCGTTTCTTGCCCGGAGGGCATGACGGAGATATATGAAGCCGATGTCAACTTGGCTGTTGCATGGAAGGAAGTGGCCAAACCAGAGTATGCTGCAAAAGTCGTCTACACAGCTGAGAAGAAGCTGCTGAAGGACGATTATCACAAACTCTTGGATATCGTCGCCAAGTGTGTAGACATGAAGTTTGGCAGCTTCAATCAGCTGTCAAAAACCAAGTTGATCGTTATGGCTGCGATCATAGAAGGGAAGAAAATCAACTGGGCTGAGTTTGTATACAGCAGACTCTGCCAGAACGTTGGCAACAAATCTATCAAGGAGGACGGATCCTTTGGAGGATCACTTGGCTATGGCCTTGTAATTGGCCATTTGATGGAGGTAAAGGGCATTCCCCTTAGACATGGAAGGTCGTTCCATGTAAACAAGAAGATGTTCCGGGCCAACCTGTCAGGAGCCCAGAAGAGAGCCCATGCCAAGAGGGCAGATACCAGTGAGGGGGAATCAGCTGACCCCGCAGACACAACTGCTTTCTCCCCTCCAAAGAAGAGAGTTGCCCATGCAGCTAAGAAGAAGGACGCCCCTGCCCCCGCAGCCGTGTCTCCTGCCCACGCAGCCGAGGCAGAGAAGGAAGCCCAAATACCTTCTCCGACCATCAGGAAGAAGAGGACTGCCAAGCCCAGAAAGGCAGCTCCTCAGTCAACGAAAGATGCTCTGGCCCCCGCCGCCAAGGAATCTGTAGAAGAAGTCTCCGAACCAGAAATTCCTTTGGTAAGGACCAGGAGAAGACTCACCAAGCTCTCAGAGCTTGAGAAGACAGCTGGGTCTGCCACTCAGCTGGAGAAAATCTCTGAGATCACAGAAGAAGTGCGAGTCTCGAGGGTTATTGAAGAAAGCACCAAATCTGCGAGGATAGTCAGCAGAAGCAATTAGAAGACCCGATTGTGGACGAGAACAACCGAGGATGTAGCGATTCTGCGAGACAATGAGATCCCCTGCTTTGAAAGGATCGTGTCTCCACCACCCGCGAATCTTTGCTGAAGGAGCGAGAAAGCGACAAAGTATACTACCTTCCATCCCAGAAAAGGAAGGCCAGGGAGAAGAAGATGAGGATGATGATGTTGTCATGCTATCTCCACTATATCCAGACATCCAACGTCGTCTACGTGAATGGAAGGCCTGGAAGCTGAGTCACTCAAGGGTGCAGTTTGAACACCCTGAGTTCATCATAGAAGAAGAGGAGCTATTCAAGTTCCTTGAGGTCGACACTGTGCTTCAAGCTCTGGATGAGGATAATTGCATAAATATCCTACAAATCTGCAAGGAGAAGGAGAAAGCCAGAGCAGCTGAGGAAGCAGAAGCCCTTGAGAAAGCAAGTGTTTGTCCCCTTACTGGAACCAACGACCATACTCACCCTCACCTGGATGTGCTGTCTGATAGTGACAATGACTTGGATCCCATTGCTGCAAGGGAGCAGTTGGAATGCAGCAAGCTCTAAGGGAATCCAAGTTGATGCATGAGCAACAGTTAATGGAAGGACCAGGAGAGTCCTCCAAATCTCTCCTAGAGATTGATCCGTTGGGAGTGGTACGATTACCCGCGATTATTGCTTTGCAACCACCTCCCGATTCACTCGGAGGACGGATCAAGGGACTTGGCGATGAAATCGGGAATTTGGGCACCCAAGTCGTGCCAACCCCTGTTGAAGGTGTCTTACCACCGCCCCACTACTGAGCACTCAATGGAAGCAAATGGGAGTTTGGAGCGAGTGACCCCACCATCGATCACTCACTGTGGTGCGCCCGAGTGGGGAAACTCACTCCACCTGCAGCCTAGGTCGGAGGATGCTACGTATAACTCGGCATCAAGCAAGGAGGCGAAGTGGAGATGGAAAAAGAAAAATACCAACAGCAAGTTGTCACTGACGAAGCTCGGACAGTTGAATCTGTCTCAGCTGAAGTGCCAACAACTGCGGGAGAACCATTTGCTTTGTTGCGATCGAGGCACGAGATGGATCGCCGCGGGAGTTAACACTATGTGCAATGAAAGTGCAATCCAAGGAGTTGAGACTCGTGGATGCCATCGCGAAGACCCTAAGACGATTCGGCATCGAAGGAATGTGCAAGGCCCCACTGCAGTTGAGACTGCAGGAGGTAATGAAGGCCCAAGGGAGGTTGAGACTTCCCTGGTTAAAAATCAAGGAGAAAAGAGCATCCCTCAAGTCATCATTGCTGAATCAGAAAAGGAGATTAGTGCTCTTCATGATTCCCAGGACAACCCTGATATATCATTTCTGGGATCTGAAGACGAAGTTGAGTCCACCCCTGCTGCAAAGGACTCAGCTGAGGATGTTCTTCCAAGCACGAGTAAGCCAGAATTCAAAGCTGCTCATCAAACATTTAATTTTGATGATGAGCCAAGCCCCCAGGCTTCATCATCCTCCGATGACGCTGAGGTTGCAGCTGAGGACAAGGAAATTCACTTAGCGAGAATCTCATCGAGACCAATGAAGGCTGTTGAGGCGGTGAGGCTCGATCGGTAGCCAACCCACTCAACCAGGCCCAGCTGAGACAGAGTCATCTGCGCAGGCTCCCAATGCTGCAGCAGGAACGACTCCACCGGGATCATCAAAGGCACGAACAGCTGGAGAATCGATTCCATATGTGCGTGATGATGCCTTTGAGGAGACATTCCCTTTCTCAATTGAGCTGCCCGATCTTGAGAAAGAGACAGCTTATGAGCAGCGACGCTATAACATTCGAGCCGATACTGTAATCCCTACCGACGCCATTGTTCCAGCCGATTTTGATTTTGACGCTGCTTGGCCGCCAGCTGAATCCGAAGTGACAGCTGAGATCCGCAAAGTCTTCAAGAAAATCTGTGGAGAGATTGAGAAGATTGAACGGCACCAGGCCTTACTGGATATGCATCTGGACAACAGGGATGCCACCCTCACAGTAGATTTACGAGGGATTGTGCTACGAATCAGGGACTGGTGTCAGCAGCAGAGTACAATGCGATATGAACAAGTCCGATACTTCAAGGCATTGTACAACAAGATGCTGATCTGGAGCGCTGACAATGCTGACATGAAACAGAGGATGCAGGCAAATATTGACAGAATGCATGCCTCTCACACAACTGAAATGGAGCTGTTGCGAGAATTTCATCGCAAAGAAATTCTGCGTGTTGAGAAAAATATGAATGCGAAGTTCAGTCTTCTAATGGCTGAAATGAAGATAGTGGCAGCTGAATCAAAAGCCACTCGCTCAGAATTTCGAGCAGCCTATGCCGCAGCAGACTCCAAATAGAACTCAGCTCTCAGCAGATTGGATTTCATGCTTGCTGGGATGTTTTTAGGGGTTCCTCTTTCCTTCGATGATGCCAAAAAGGGGGAAGAGGAATACCTGAGAAAGCTGAAGGATGAGAAAGCCGCTG
Organism: Rehmannia glutinosa; assembly: GCA_016081115.2. Taxonomy (NCBI): domain Eukaryota; kingdom Viridiplantae; phylum Streptophyta; class Magnoliopsida; order Lamiales; family Orobanchaceae; genus Rehmannia; species Rehmannia glutinosa. Next base: position 183,543 of record JABTTQ020001342.1, on the reverse strand, counting down.
AGAAGGAGAAGGAGAAAGGAAAAGGTGTTGAGGGGAAAAGGTCAAGGGATGTGACCTTAATGCTTGCTGAAACCCCTCAGCAAGGTCATGTCACAGCATCACTACTCAGCAAACTTCCAGTGACTCTGCCGCTCTAACACTCTGATGTGCCTATGTCTGAGAAGAGAAGGATTGTGGAAGCAGGGATGAAGGAGGTTGAAAGAAAGACGGATGCCCGTGTACTAGAAGTCTTGAAAGCTCATGGAGACATTCCGGCAGGAAAGGATGTTGACGCCATTCTAGATGAAGGAGACGAGCCAAGATCCGTTGAAAAATTTAAAACGCTCGAATCCGAAGGATACTTCAAGAACATGTCTATAACCCAAGCCTGGGATTTGTCTTTGGGAGAAAGTCCTGTTATGTGAAGAAGGCGATAAGCGGAGACTACGTGACCATTCACGGTAAGAAGAAGAAGACTCCAGTACAATACACACCCAGAAAAAGAGGAGAAAGTGGTGGAGGAAGAGGTTTTCGACCTGGACCTCTACCCAAAAATATTGAATACGTAGATCCAGGCAAGAAGGGAAGGATTTACTGGGTTGGGTACGATGAAGTAGCCAATCTGGAAGTAGAAAGGAAAAATGTTGAATATGTGAAGAGGATTGAGGAGGAAAATAGAAGACAAGATCAGCTGTGGCAAGAAAGACAAGAAAGGAAAAGAAGAGACGAAGCTGCTAAAAGAGCCTACGAAAAGAAGAAAGCAGCTGAAGATGAAAAGAAGAGAAAAAGAGCTGAGGATGACAGAGCTGAAGAGGAAAGAAGGAGGCAACGAAGGCGATGAAGTGTTGCTGCTAACCCCTTCATGTATCTTACCTTTGTAAATACATATATGTGTAAGTCATCTGTACATTCAATTGAGTATTGTTGTATTTTTCTCTCTATTTTTGTATCCTAGCATAGGAGCTTGGAATTGGCTTAGAGATGGTTATGCTCTGATACACCTTGTAAACAGCTGTGTAAAGGACAAGAATGCTATGATCAATAAAATAATTGATTTAACGCATACATTCTTTGTTTCTGCATTGTCTGTATGTATCTGTGCTGTTTACATATTGCTTAATGAGTTTAAGTTTTGGCATCATCAAAAAGGGGGAAATTGTTGGGAATTTATTTTATAGATTTTGATGAATGCCATGTAAAATTTAGATTAGAATGTTGGCACCCCATTTTCCTTGTAATTCTCATTGTAATAGATAGGGCTAATCAAGCTGAGTCAAGTCACCAGTGCACAGGAATACAAGAAGTCAATCAAGAAGTGAAGTGAAGACTCATGTGGAGCAATTTGACTGAGTAGGCCAAGACAGAAGATCAAGAACTCAATCAAGAAGAAGTAACAAGCGAGGGACACTGTGAGAAAGAGTCGATTAAGTCAACTTAAGGAGCCAAGTCACAAGTTGAAAGTGACAGATGAGTCTTTCATGATTGAGCGAGACTCAAGTCACACAGGGGAAAAAGCAAAAGAGAGTCAATCAAAAGAATCATTGCCTGAAGTCAAGAATATTACTTAAATAAGTAATACATCCATGCTGCCATGTCTTAAAGTGCACAGTCCCAGAAGCGTGCAAAAGGAATGAACCAATGGGAAGCACTGCACCTTGTGTCGAACACGAAAAGTGTCGAACACTCATTAATACGAGGAAAGGTCTACATCTCAAATCTGAAGACCAAGAAAATACAAGCCAACGAACACAAGTAACTTTTGAAAATCAGCCTATCTCTTCAATGGGCAGATTTTTGAAAGTTCACTATAAAAGGCTGAGGAATTTCTTTGAGAAAAGGTTACCTTGATTACCTGAACTAAGAACAAGCAAGCAATATTCAAACTGTAACCTGCAAAATATTCTCAAGATATTCAAGCATAAATCCTCAAGCCTAAATCTCGAAGGACATCAATCCAACACATACCTGTGAAGGAAGGATAACTTCAAACTGTTGAAGAGGAAATTTTCTGAAGAATCAAGGGGTCTACTTTCCAAGGAGTATTGTAGGAAGGTTCAAGGTCGAACCAATCTCAAGTTATTGGAGGGCTTCGTGATCAAATCCAAGAAGCTTGAGAAAGTGAGATGAAGTAGCAAAGCCATTTGCCTGTGAAGAAGGCGAGTCGGAAGAGAGGCCACCGTGTGTGACCAAGGCATCTCTGATCGAGTCCAAGGAGCAAGTCACCCAGTGTGATCAAGACTTGTCTCTGGGCGATAACCACTTTGTGAATTGATCATTACCTAGTGGATTCCTCCAGGAGTTGGAGAAGAGAGGATTAGAAGAATTACCCCATCTTCGAACCTCTATAAAAATTACTTGTGTCATTTACATTTCAGCATATTTACATTACTGCACATTTATTACATATCTGCTGATAATTTGCTATCCAACTGAAAAATAACTGAGTGCTAAAATCAAGTGTTAAAACAAAGTTTAATAAAATTCAAGGGTGTTAAAGTCTTCCAATAAAAACTCATCACAAACCCGAGTTAAGGTTTAGACTAAACAACTGAGTTATTCTATCAACAGCTCTATCGAGACTGTTGAGTGGCTAACTCTGCTGATTAACTAACTTAGATGTCCTTCAAGGACTTAGCTGTGTGTTAACTCTGTTATAATCTTAAAAGGACTAAAATCAAAAAGTTGGTAAGGTTTATTCAACCCCCCCTTCTAAACCTTACTTTCACCCCTTGGGACCAACAGATGAAAATTGAACGTGGTTCATGAATCAACAAAGTGAATCAGCTATATCGGAAAGTCAGCTGTATCGAGTTAGCTGACAGCTGAGTCACTCAATGAAAAGAGAGAAGAAGAGTTAAGTCGCTTTTGACAAAAGCTGAGTCATTTAATAGCAAAGTGACAAAAACGCAGTCGTTTTTAATAAGCGGGAATGTTTTTAAGGTTAGCGTCGACGCAAGATAATAATGACGATGAAAGAAAGAGTCGCATAAAAAGCCTATGATTGGATATAAATGCTGCCGCATTAAATGCGGGTAATTTAATGCAGATTTTCGTGCTAAATCTGAGCCGTTGATTTTGATCAAATTTCAAAATCCAAAAGCCCGTCCTTTCATAACCCATATATACGGTTTTTCAATCTTCTCTCACACACTTTACCAAAAACTGTTCATCCTCCCAAGCAAAAGAAAGCAAGCTTTTTCTCTCGAAAACCCTACAAGTTCTCAAACCAGTTCACCAAGTTTCGTTCGGTAAAACTCTCTACAAATGGCACCAAAGTTCGATTTTGCAAAGTTATCGAAGCAAATCCACTCAGGCGCTTCAGTGGATTTCGAAGGGATGGTTAAGCAGGGTTCGGATGCAACCCTTGTGAAGAAGATCGCAGACATGTTGGAAAAATCTGGGCTTAAGGCCTTTTTGACGCTAGAGTACTCGCACACCTACCTTGAAGAGGTGGCGCAGTTCTATGTAAATGCAGAGGTGCAGGACAAAGGGATTAAGTCTTCCGTCCACCGCAATGACATATTTATTACTGCTAAGGACCTTGCGGAGCACTGTTTATTGTCGTCGGAGGGCATGACAGAAATATACGAAGCCGATGTCAACTTGGTTGTTGCATGGAAGGAAGTGGCCAAACCAGAGCATGCTGCGAAAGTCGTCTACACAGCTGACAAGAAATTGCTGAAAGACGACTACCATAAGCTGATGGACGTCGTCTCAAAATGTGTGGACATGAAATTTGGCAGTTTCAATCAACTGTCAAAGACTAAGCTGATCGTCATGGCTGCGATCATGCAAGGCAAAGAAGTCAATTGGGCGGAGTTCGTTTACAGCAGACTCTGCCAGAACATTGTGAATAAATCCTTTAAGGAAGACGGATCCTTTGGAGGATCTCTGGGCTATGGCCTTGTAATCGGCCATTTGATGGAGGTGAAGGGTGTTCCCCTTCGACATGGAAAGTCATTCCATGTCAACAAGAAGATGTTTCGGGCCAATCTTTCAGGAGCCCAGAAGAGAGCCCATGCAAAGAGGGCTGATACTAGCGAGAGGGAATCAGCTGAGCCTGAGGACACAGTTGTTACCTCTCCGGCCAAGAAGAAAGCGCCCGCTGCGGTGAGAAGAAGAAAGTTGCGCCTGCCCTATGGTGAGAAGAAAAAGTTGCCCCCGCACTGGTGAGAAGAAGAGTTGCCCTGCGGTGAGAAGAAGAAGGCCCCCTGCGCAAAGAAAGCAGGATGCACACGCCCCCCCGCACCGAGTCGCTGCCCCGTGCGGCCGTGTCTCCTGCCCTGCGGCAGCTCGCGTGGAGAAGGAACCCTTAATACCTTCTCCCGGAATTAAGAAAGAAGAGGACTACCAAGGCGAGAAGAAGCGTGCCTCTAAGCAACTCAAAGGCTTTTACCTTCAAGGAACCGGAGGAGAGCGAGAACGACATTCCTCTGGTGAAAACCAAGAGAAGAAGAAGAATCTCCAAGCTTTGAGCTTGAGAAGGCGGAGTCCGCCACTCACCGGAAAAAACTTACGAGACCGCCGAGGAAGTGCGATCTCTGAAACAATCGATGAAACCGCCAAGTCTGCTGAAGGTGATCGTGATCGAGAAAGCTACTGACGCAGGCAAGCGGTGAGACAACTAATTCTCTGTTTGAAAGAATTATCTCCCCACCTGCCACCGATGCTGCTGAAGGCGAGGAGCAGCAGAGCATGCTACCCTCCATTCCTGAAAAGGAGGGACAAGAAGCCAAAGATGAGGATGACGATGTCGTCATGTCAGTTTTTCTCAGATATCCAGGCGTTAGCGTAAATGCTGCGTGAATGGAGAGCATGGAAGCTGAGTCACTCCAGGGTACAGTTTGAGCGCCCTGAGTTCATCGAGGAAGAGGAAGAATTGATGCAATTCCTCAGAGTGACTACTGTGCTTCAAGCACTTGATGAAGATAACTGCTTAGACATCCTGCACATCTTCAAAGAAAAAGAAAAGGAAAAATTAGCAGAGGAAGCCGAAGCTCATGAAAAGGCGAATATCTGCTCTCTCACTGGAACTCTGGAGCACACTCATCCTCACATTGATGTGCTCTCGGAGAGTGATGAAGACATGGATCCCCTCGCTGCGAAGGAGAAGCTGGATATGCAGCAAGCCATGCGGGAATCCAGGATGATACATGAGCATCGCATGTATGAAGGACCAGGAGAGTCCTCACAATCTCTCCTGGAGACAGACCCATTGGGAGTAGTGCAGCAAATTGCCTCAAACATCGCTGCAGCTACGTCCCCTGTTATCTCTGAAGATGGGTCCAAGGGACTTGGCGATGAGACTGGGAATTTGGGCACCCAAGTTGAGCCAACCCCTAGTGAAGGTGTTCTACCACCTGCCCCAGCGGCTGTATACACAACGGAAGAAGCCGAGCCGAGAAGGTGACCCCATCATCGATCCACTCACCGGGTGTGCCACCGAGGGAAACTCCTCCACTGCAGCAAGGTCGAGAGAATCTGCGAGATGACTCCACACTGCTTGAAGCAAGGAGGCAAAGTGGAGAAGCAGAAAAAAAATGAACAACGAAGCAAGTTGCCATTTACTGGCTTCGGACGATTGAGTCTGTCCCGGTGAGATGTCAAGCTAACTGCGGACGAGTCGGCGATGACACCTGCTGCCGTTGAGGCACAGGATGGAAATGCCCTGGGAGTTAACACTCTGGGCACTAAAAGTGCAATCCACGGAGTTGAGACTCCTGTGGATGCCACAGCTGAAGACCCTAAGATAGCTGCGACTGTCGAAGGCCTCGCGGCAGTTGAGACTGCTGGAGGTGATGAAGGCCCAAGGGAGGTTGAGACTTCCCTGGGTAAAGAACAAGAAAATCAGAACATTCCTACCATCGATGGTGCTGAAGCTGAGAAAGAAATCAGCGCCCTTCAGGATTCCCAAGAGCATATCGACATAATATTTTTGGGATCTGAAGACGAAGCTGAGTCTATCCCCGCTGCAAAACAAAAAGACTCAGTTGAGGATGTTCCAGTGGAAACGAGTCAGCCATCTGATAAGGCTGCTCGTCAGCAATTTACCTTTGATGATGAGCCAAGCCCTCAAGTCTCATCATCTTCCGATGACGTTGCGATCTGATGAGAACAAGAAACTCAAAAGGAAAAAACCAACAGACCGAGAAGTCGTTAAGACAGTGAGGCTCGGCCAGTGGGCCAACACCATCAAAGGCCCCAGTTGAACCAAAGTCAACTGCGCAGGCTTCCACAGCTGCAGCAGTAGCGACCTCTCGCACAATCTCACATGTGCGAGATGATGCATTTGAAGATGTATTTCCATTTTCCATCGAGCTACCTACACTATAGGAAGAAACTGCAAAAGAACAGAAGAAATACTCTGCGCGAGAAGAACCAATCGTCCCTACCGAATCCATTGTACCAGCAAAATTTGATTTCGATGTTGAATGGCCGCAAGCTGAATCAGGAGTGAGCTGAAATCCGTGAAATCTTCAAGAAAATCTGTGGAGAAATTGAGAGGATTGAACGGCATCAGGCCTCATTAGACATGCGCCTAGACAATCGAGATGCTACCCTCACATCAGACTTGAGAGGGATAGTGGTAAGAATCAGGGAGTGGTGTCAGCAGCAGACTGCAGTGTGTCTCGATCAAGTTCGTTACTTCAAGGCACTATACAACAGAATGCTTGTCTGGAGCGCTGACAATGCTGACATGAAGCAGAGAATGCAAGAATACATTGAGAGGTTGCATGCCTCTCACAAAACCGAAATGGAGCTGCTGCAGGAGTTTCAGAAGAAAGAAATTATGCGTCTTGAGGAGACTATGAATGCCAAATTCAGCCTCTCCTCATGGCCGAAATGAAACAATTAGTGGGCGGAGTCGAAGGCCACTCGTTAATTTCGTCTGACTATGCCGCAGCGAGACTCTATCAGACCCGCTTTAAGCTGACTTGATTTCATGCTCGCAGGCATGTTTCCAGGGGTTCCTCTCTTCTTCGATGATGATGCCAAAAAGGGAAAGAGGAGTACCTGAGGAAGATGAAAGAGGAAGCGGCTGCGGAGAAGAAAAAAGGGAAAGCTGTTGAGGGGGAAATATCAAAGGATTTGACATTGATGATTGCTGAAACCCCTCAGCAAGGTCAAGTCACAGCATCCATAATCAGCAAACTACCTGTAACCCTTCCCATTGAGCACTCAACTGTGCCAATGTCGGAGAAGCGAAGAATTATAGAAGAAGGGCACAAGGAGTTTGAGAAAAGCCAGGATGCCCGCGTGGAAGAAGTGTTAAAACACTATGGTGGCATACCTGCAGGGAACATAAGAGATGTTGAAGCTATTCCAGATGATGGATCCGAGCCAAGATCAGTTGAAGAATTTAAAACGCTCGAATCCGAAGGTTATTTCAAAGATATGTCGATAGCCCAGGCCTGGGATGCATCTTTGGGAGAAAGTCTCAAATTGTGTGAAGAAGGCGATGAGCGGCGACTACCAAAGCCCGACCATTCGATTGGCAAGAAGAAGACTCATGTCTGATACTCCCGGAGGAGGAGGAAGAAGTGGTGGAGGAAGAGGTTTTCAACCTAGACCTTTGCCCAAAAACATTGAGTATGTAGATCCAGGGAAGAAGAGAAGGATCTACTGGGCTGGCTACGACGAAGTAGCAAATCTGGAAGTGGCTAGAAAAAATGCTGATTATGTGAGAAGGATTGAGGAAGAGAACAGAAGACAATCCCAGCAATGGGAAGATAGGAAAAGAAAAGATGCTGCTGCAAAGAGAGCTTATGAAAAGAAGAAAGCAGCTGAAAGTGAAAGAAAAAGGAAGAAAGCAGAGGATGACAGAGCTGAAGAGGAAAGAAGGAGCCAGCGAATCAGATGAAGTGTTGCTGTGAACCTTTCATGTATTTTACTTATGTAAATACACATTTGTAAGTCATCTGTATACCTAGTGAAACATTTCAATCTTTTGCTTTGTATTTATATCCTAGCATAGATGTATGAGTTTTGTTTAGATATGTATATGCTCTGATACGCCTTGTAAACAGCTGTGTAAAAGACAAGAATGCTATGATCAATAAAATAATTGATTCAACGCATACATTCTTCGTTTACGCATTATGCGTATGTATACATCTTGTTTACATTTTGCTTAATATTTTTAAGTTTTGGCATCATCAAAAATGGGGAAATTGTTGGGAAATTATTTTATAGATTTTGATGAATGCCATGTAAAACTTAGATTAGAATGTTGGCACCTATTTTCCTTGTAATTCTCATTGTAATAGATAGGAAATGGTCAAATGAGTCAAGTCGGCTATGCCTGGGAATACAAGAAATTAACTGAAGAAGTGAAGTGAAGACTCACTTGTGGAACAAATTTGAGTAGAACCAAGATAGAAAGATTAAGGACTCAATGAAGAAATGTAAAAATTGAGGGAGACAAACTGAGAGAGAGTCGATTAAGTCAACTTGAGGAGTCAAGTCACAAGTTGAAAGTGACAGATGAGTCTTTCATATGATTGAGCGATTTCAAGTCACAGGGAAAAGGCAGCGGCAAAGAGAGTTAATCAAAGAATCCGTTGCCTGAAGTCAAGAACATTACTTAAATAAGTAATACATCCATGTCATGTCTTAAAGTGCTCGATCCGGAAGCGTGCAAAAGGAATGAACCAATGGGAAGCACTGCACCTCGTGTCAGAACCTACAAAAACTGAACACTCATTAATACGAGGAAAGGTCTACATCTCAATGTTGAAGACCAAGAAAAGACAAGCCAACGAACACAAATGACTTTTGAAAATCAGCCTATCTCTTCAACTAGGCGATTTTTGAAAGTTCACTATAAAAAGGCCGAGGAATTTCTTTGAGAGGGGTAACTTTGAACCAAGAACAAGCAAGCTATATTCGAACTCTAACTGCATAATATTCTCAAGATATTCAAACATAATCCTCAAGCCTAAATCTCGAAGGACATCAATCCAACACATACCCGTGAGGAAGGATAACTTCAAACTGTTAAAGAGGAAATTTTCTCGAAGAATCAATGGGTCTACTTTCCAAGGAGGATTGTAGGAAGGTTCAAGTCGAACCAATCTCAAGTTATTGGAGGGCTTCGTGATCAAATCCAAGAAGCTTGAGAAAGTGAGTCAAGTAGCAAGCAAAGCCGCCTGTGAAGAAGGCTTAGTCGGAAGAGAAGCACCGTGTGACCAAGGCATCTCTAGGCGAGTCCAAGTAGCAAGTCACCGTGTGATCAAGACTTGTCTCTGGATGATAACCACTTTGTGAATTGATCATTACTTAGTGGATTCCTCCGGAGTTGGAGAAGAGAGGATTAGAAGAATTACCCCATCTTGAACCTCTATAAAATTTACTTGTGTCATTTACATTTCAAAGATATTTACATTTACGCACATTTATTTCATATATCTTTGAAAAACTTGCTATTCAACGATAAATAACTAAGTGCTAAAATCAAGTGTTAAAACAAAGTTTAATCAAATTCAAGGGTGATAAGTCTTCCATTAAAAACTCATCACAAATGTTAAGGTTTAGACTAAACAAATGAGTTATTCTATCAACACTCTATCGAGTGCGTTGAGTGGCTAACTCTGCTGATTAACTAACTTAGTTGTCCCTCAAGGACTTAGTTGTGTATAAACTCTGTAATAATCTTAAAAGGACTAAAATCGAAAAGTTGGTAAGGTTTATTCAACCCCCCCTTCTAAACCTTACTTTCACCCCTTGGGACCTACAATAATAAAGCATGGAAATAAGAAGACAAGGTTTCACTGGACAAAGCTGCTTCACTGCTTCAGTAAAACTTCAATTTAAATGGCACTCCCTTGGCAGAAGCTTGCAGACGGCACAATGAAGAAAATATGAAAGTAGAAATTGTTTTTTTTTGGTCCAAAATGAAAGTAAAAAGTCAAGCCCGAGACTAATTACTGAAACTAATTTGAAGAATCATATTAAAATAATAATATTCTTATTTTAGCGGGGCGGGTCCGAGCGGATTTGGGTGAACCCGTTACCCACCCCGGAACCGGCAGGTTTTTAAAATATGGACCCATTACCTGCCCCGAACCCATTTGACCGAGTTTAAACCCGCTGTTGGGAAATTTATTGTTTAGATTTTGATGAATGCCAAGTAAAACTTAGACTAGAAAGTTGGCACCCCATTTTCCTTGCAATTTGTATTGTAATAGATAGGGCTGTATGAGCTGAGTGAAGTCAGCTATGGCCGGATATACAAGAAGTCAATCAAGATCGAATGAAGACTCACCGTGAAACAAACAGTATGGCAAGGAAGAGAAGTCAAGAACTCGATTGAAGGAGTATCACCGATATACCGCATGAAGAGTCGATCAAGTCAACTCAAGAAGCCAAGTCTCAAGTTGAAGTGACGGATGAGTCATCCATTGATTGGAAGTCGACTTCAAGTCACCTGGGAAATAAAGGACCGCATCAAGTCAAGACAATCAACGAGATCCATTGATAAAAGTCAAGAATGTTACTTAGAATAGTAACCTTGTTAAAGTTATCGAGATAAAGTGTTAATTCGATTGTGTGCAAAAGGAACAAACCAATGGGAAGATTTGCACAAGTGTCGAGACGCCGCAATCTTTGCAAGACATTTAATACGAGGAAATGTCAACATCAAGGACTGCAACAAGACAAGCCAATGAACACAAGTGATTTTTGAAAATCAACCTATCTCTTCAATGGGCAGATTTTTGAAAGTTCACTATAAAAGGCTGAGAAATCACATTGAGAAAAGGTGACCTTGATTACCAGAACCACGAACAAGCAAGAAATATTCATACTGTAACCTGCGAAATATTCTCAAGCTATTCAAGCAAAATCCTCAAGCCTAATTATCGAAGGAAATCGATCCAACACCAAGTCATGAAGGAAAGACGACTTCAAACTGTTGAAGAGAAATCTTTTGAAGAATCAAAAGGGTCTACATTCCAAGGAGGATTGTAGAAAGGTTCAAGGTCGAACCCATATCAAGCTATTGGAGGGCTTCGTGATCAAATCCAAGGAGCTTGATAAAGTGAGTCAGAGCAAGACAAATTGTCTTGTGAAGAAGTTTGTAGTCGACGAAGCCGCCAGTGACCAAGGCATCTCCGGATCGTCCCAAAGGAGCAAGTCACCGTGTGTGATCAAGACTTGTATCGGACCGTTAACCACTCGTGAATTGATCATTACTTAGTGGATTCCTCCCAGGAGTTGGAGAAGAGAGGATTAGAAGAATTACCCCATCTTCGAACCTCTATAAAAACTACTTGTGTCATTTACATTTCAGCAATTTATTTCTGCACATTTAATTTATATATGCTGATAATTTGCTCTTCAACTGATAAATAACTAAGTGCTAAAATCAAGTGTTAAAACAACGTTTAATCAAATTCAAGGATGTTAAGTCTTCCGCTGAAAATCTCATCACAGCCAAGTTAAGGTTTAGACTAAACAGCTGAGTTATTCTATCAACAGCTCAATCGAGTCTGTTGAGTGGCTAACTCTGCTGGTTAACTAACTTAGCTGTTCCTCAAGGACATAGCTGTGAAAGTAACTATGATTTATATTTAAAAAGGACTAAATCGAAAAGTTGGTAAGGTTTATTCAACCCCCCCTTCTAAACCTTACTTACACCCCTTGGGACCTACAAGTGGTATCAGAGCGGTTGGTTCATTGAGCCTTCCGCACTGGTTACTGAACTAGATCTCCAATCTTTCAAAGAAACTTTTAACACTTGTTCTTTCAAAACTCTTATTATTTAGCAAAGTTATTATCATGGAAGCAAATTTGACATGCATTCCTATGTTCACTATTGAGGAATTTGATGACTGGAAAATTCGTATGCAGGCTCATCTATCAGCCTTACATGATGAGATGTGGTTAGTGATAGAGGATGGGCCACTGCAAATATTGAAAGTGAACACAGCTGTAAGGAGAGCAGCTGCTGCAGAAGGTGAAGAAGCTCCTGATGAATAAAGACCAGCCCTGGTTGAGAAACCAAGGACTGAATGGACAAATGAGGACAGAAAAAGATACAACTTGGATAATGTAGCCAAGGACATTCTCTACAAGACATTGGACAAAGCAATGTTCAATAAAGTCAAATCTTGCAAATCTGCAAAAGAGATTTGGGATAAATTAACTTTAATTTGTGAAGGATCTGAGCAAATTAAAGAAAATAAATTGTCTGTTATTGTACAGAAATTTGACAATTTTAAAATGTTTGCAGGTGAAACCATGGATCAACTAGATGCCAGATTCACGGAGATTACAAATGAGCTTGCAGCTCTTGGGAAAGAGTACACACAAAAGGAGATGTGTATGAAGATACTAAGAAGTCTCCCAGCTGAATGGGAAATGAAGACCATGGCTCTCAGACATTCAATGGACCTATCTAAAACATCCAATCATGAGCTATTCTCAGACCTCAAGGCTTATGAATTTGAGCTGAGAAGAAAAGATCAAGAGGAGACAGCTTTACCCAAAACAGCTGCATTGATAGTCAAGGATGGGAAGAGAGCTGAGGTCAAAGAAGTCATTGACCAGGAGGAAATAGCCCTGATGGTTAAAAGATTCAATAAGTTCTTCAATAAGAACTACAAGAGAAATAAGGGTGAAACCTCCAGAAGACATTCAGCACCTTCAAGTCAAGGGAAGACAGGACTCCCAAAAGAGCTGAGCATCAAAAGGTTGAATATCAGAGAGCTGACAACCCAAGAACGGAAAGAGCTGATCAAAAAGCTGAGAATCTGTGTTGGAACTGCAGACAACCAGACACTTCGCTATTGATCATTGTCCATATCCAAAGATCGATAAATATAGGAATGAAGAGGAAAGAAGAGTCTCGAGAGAGAGAAGACAGAAAGGAAAAAGGTTATGTTAGGCTTCCGAGACACCGAGACAATCAAAAGAAGCGGTGAGTCGAGTAGTGAAGCTGACTACTCAAGTGATTCTGAAGAAGAAGCCTTGATTTGCCTCATGGCCAAAGAACAAGATAAACCAGAACAAGAAGATGAGGCACACTCTAACTCATCTCATTCAGATTCTAGTGATAGTGATTGTGATACACACACTTCATCACCCACTGATCTTTATGATTCATTAGGCAAAATGATGAAAGACTTTGAGCACATTAAATCCTCACACACACTATTAAATGAGGAAAATAGCCTGCTCAAAAGCCAAAACTCACAGCTGACTAAGGAGTTGAGTACTCTAAGTCACATAGCTGATGAGAACAAAGAGCTGAAGGCTAACAATACCAAACTCATAGCAGAGATAGCTGCTATTGAAAAGAGAGAGAATGATCTTAAAAATGTGATTGCCTCATTTACAAAGGCATCCAAATCACTGGATGACCTTATCATGAGTCAAAAAGAATGTGGAGATAAGACAGGCATAGATTCAATTCCTTTGTGCATAGTCAAACTCCCGAGTGATCTTGGAAAGAGGATCTTCAAGCAATGAAGCATTTCAAAACCCAAGACACCAAATGTTGCACCCACATTCATTCCAAAGCACAATCACAAACAAACTGGCCTTGATATAAAGGAAAAGGAAAATGACTTGATTAAATATCTTTGAGAGGACAGTGAGAAGAAATCCAAACAGTTCCTCAAAGAAACTCCAAATAGGAAGTACTCTGTGAAGAATAAATGAGCTACCAAAACCCCAGTTTTATCAAAGAAATACATATGATGGGAATGGTAGAAACTACCCAAGCCAAGTGATTGGAATAATGTGAAATATCGGCAAAGACCTATGGAATATAAGCCCAAATGGCAAAGACCTAGGACTCAGCAAAGGTCATTCCAAAGGCAAAAGAGCTATCACCAGCACACATATGCACCCAGGCACTACACTCAGAAATATCACAACTACCCAAAAAGGGCATTTTCTAAAACACACACACAGGCATACAGACAAAAGGGACAGTTGTGTGAACCTAAAGCTCCCAAGCAATTTGCCAAAGTGAGTTATGATTATGGCACAGATAGATGGCAACCTCTTAGAGTCAAGTCATTTGGCTATAGGTTGGTTGGATCATCTTCTGACTAACCCCTCGGGACCCGGACAAGCATGGGTACCAAAACTAATTTCCTTGATTGCGGGTTCAAGGAATGTAGTGAGTGCCAAGGAACCTGGTACATGGATAGTGGTTGTTCCAGACACATGACAGGAAACAAGAAAAATCTATCAAAATTCAAGGAGATTAAAGGCGCAAAAGTCATATTTGGAGGCAATGAAGCTCCAGGGGAAATCAAAGGCACAGGATCCATCAAGAAAAATGGATTAGAAATCACAGATGTTGCATATGTTGAAGGCCTCAACTTCAACCTGTTAAGCATCAGCCAACTCTGTGATAAAAGCTATAATGTTGGATTCAATATGGGAATGTGCCAGATCAAGGATGCTGAATCAAATGAAGTAGTGCTGCAAGGATCAAGAAAGAAAAATATGTATGTGGTGGATTGGTCCACTGCTACACCAAGCACTTGTCTGTTAGCAAAGAGTGCAGCCGAATCAAGTTGGTTGTGGCACAAGAAGCTGAGTCATCTGAACTTCAAGACAATCAACAAGCTTGCAAGGAGCCATCTTGTTGAAGGATTGCCAGACTCAGTATACAAGAAGGAAAGTGTGTGTGATGCATGCCAGATGGGAAAGCAGATCAAGTCATCTTTCAAAGAAAAGTCAAACTCTTTATCAACAAGAATACTGCATTTGCTGCACATGGATTTATTTGGTCCAGTTGAGCCAGCCAGCATAAGTGGAAAGAAATACACTTTAGTGGTTGTGGATGATTATTCAAGATACACATGGACAATCTTTATGTGCAAAAAGAAGGAAACCTTGCAAAGGCTACCACAGCTGATGAAGAGAATACAAAATGAGAAGAGTCAAACCATTATAAAGATAAGATCTGATAGAGGAACTGAGTTTGTCAATGGGATAATAACTCAGTATTGTGTTGAAAATGGTATTGCTCATGAATTATCTGCAGCAAGGACTCCACAGCAAAATGGAGTAGCAGAAAGAAGAAACAGGACTCTCAAGGAAGCTGCAAGGACCATGTTAGCTGAAGCTGGATTGCCTAAAAGATTTTGGGCTGAAGCAATCAATACTGCATACTACACTCAGAATAGATGCATGATCAATAGACAGCTGACAAAGACTCCCTATGAAATATGGACAGGGAGAAAGCCAAATGTTGGGCACTTTAGAATATTTGGATGCAAATGCTTCATCCACAACAATGGCAAAGATAATCTAAAGGCTTTCGATGCTAAAGCTGATGAAGGTATCTTCTTGGGATACTCAACTGAGAGCAAAGCCTATAGAGTGCTGAACAAGAGGACTATGGTCACAGAAGAATCTATCCATGTGGTTTTTGATGAACCTAATGTAAATGGAGAAGATATTGAAGAGTTAGCTGATAAGTTAAATCAACCAACTATGCAGAAGAGTCCCTATGTTGAAGCTGAAGCTGGAGCAATCAACCAAGATGAAGATGAGATAGCTGAATCTCAAAGACAGCTGGAAAATCTGCAGCTAAATGGTGATTAGAGAGCTGCTCAAGACAACACAGCTGCAAGACGGCTGAATCCAACTGACTTACTTCAACCTGATGTGAGATGGCTGAGAGACCATCCACCAGAATTAGTTATTGGAAATGTGAGAGATGGTGTAAGAACCGGATCCAGAGCCCAACAGGAAGCAATGTTCACTTGTTTTATTTCCTAAATAGAGCCAAAAGATGTGTCTCAAGCATTAGATGACACACATTGGATTCAGGCCATGCAAGAAGAGCTGAATCAATTTGAGAGAAACAAAGTATGGGAATTGGTACAAAGGCCAACACACCAAAATGTCATTGGCACAAAATGGGTTTTCAGAAACAAGATGAATGAGGAAGGTTCTGTGGTAAGAAACAAAGCAAGATTGGTAGCCAAAGGGTATTGCCAAGAAGAGGGTATAGATTTTGATGAAACATTTGCTCCTGTTGCAAGATTGGAAGCAATAAGGATGTTTCTTGCCTATGCTGCACACAAGAACTTCATTGTATATCAAATGGATGTGAAAAGTGCATTCTTAAATGGACTGTTAGAGGAAGAAGTATATGTTGAACAACCTCCAGGTTTTGAGCAGAAGACCATTGGAGATAAGGTGTACAAGCTCAAGAAAGCTCTATATGGTTTGAAACAAGCACCAAGAGCTTGGTATGATACATTATCTCAATTCCTAACAGATAATGGATTCACCAAAGGCAAGGTGGACAGAACACTCTTCAGAATTCAAGATGGAAAGAGTATACTGCTTGTTCAAATATATGTGGATGATATCATCTTTGGATCCACAAACAAAGAGCTGTGTGATAAGTTCTCAAACCTCATGCAAGGCAAATTTGAAATGAGCATGATGGGAGAGCTGACATTCTTCTTAGGACTTCAAGTCAAACAGCTAAAGGATGGAACCTTCATAAGTCAAACTAAATACACCAGGGATTTAATGAAGAAATTTGGTATGGAAGAGAAGTCTTGCATCGTAATGGTTCGTACCAACATGACAAAAAAAAATCGCAGTGAAAAAAGAATGCCGCTAACTTTATACATTAGCGATCAATCTTAAGTATTCGTCACTAATCAATTAATATATATATATATATAATTTTAATTATTTCGCGATGAAAATATCCGTGACTAAACCTGAATACTTAACTACATTCCAGTTAAACAATGTATGAATTTAAGAGATTATTAATTTTTTATTCGGAAGCATGTGGGTTGGATATGGTCGTAATGAACCATTTTTATTATTTAAAAAAAAACAAAATTTTAGGTTAAAATTATCCATATAGAGCAAAGTGCAAAAAATTACACAGTTCAAATGGTAAAGTGTAACAGAAAATAGTTTATATGGTAAAATGTAAAAATGCGAATAGTACATGGGGTTTAGTGTAATTTCCTCTTATGTTAATGTTTCAAACGAGCTTTTAATGATCAATTTGGAGTCAAGTATCAAATAGTTTAGTTCGATTTTAAGCCCTATCTAGGCATTAATGGAAGCACATATTGATTACAAGGTATAGAACTAATTATTACAAAGAATTAGTCTCCAACAATGACACGTAAATAAACAGGAAATTACAAATAAGCAGAACCTTACTATTTATAATGATTCTGAACTACAACTTCAAAAACATGAATCTGAGAGATCTTAAAAGCCGAGTCGAGTTAGACCTATGTCCGCAAGATAAATATGTCATAGCTAGTGCTCACGGTTTAACGTAATATCCCCAATGATAAAATGGTTTATATTTTTTGTGTAGTAGCACCAGCCAAAAGCCCCATCAAACTAGAAATGGTGAGAATACTAGTTTGCTAGACTAACAAAATGCAGAAAGGCAGATGTTGCGAGATGTGATGTATCACTTGAAGCAACATACACTAGATATACTATAAGTACTTTAAATCTATCTAACTTTTTAACTGATTCTGAATGCAACCTAAGCAATTTATTGGTCACAACTTCCAACACACGCAAGAGATAAGTTATGAGTGAGTGGGCATTAAACCAGATGTAACTTCCAGAAGTTAGAAGCCATCTCATCTGACCACTATCTGATGACTTACAAATTCCAACAGATACACCAATCTGGACACCTTGGACACCTGCAATGTCCAGATTCACTTAGGCTCCAACAGTCACTTGAATTTGGGCGTAGCCCATTTTCGAGGGACAAAACTAGTTGAACTTGAACCTAAGCTCAAAGGGCCGGGTCGCCGCCCACGCCCACGCTGAGGTCGGCCCCAACGGGTGTGCGTGGCCCACTTGTGACCATCCACTTGTGTTGTAGTATATACTAATAACACCTTGTAATATATATACTAGAATAAACAAGGATTAACATTCAATGTGGGATAATGTTTTAGATCTAAGTGTTTGCAAATAATTTTCAAACATAAAAGTTAATTAATATTATATTAACTATTGACGATTGACACGTGAAAATTGTTAACTTATTTTTTATTTCACAAGTATGTCTTTGGTTTTATTATTTATTAAGTGAAGATATTTTGTGTGCAATTGAATAGAGTTTTAAAACTCATATTTCGACTTATCACTTTTTTTATAGTTTATTTAATATCGGACTCTCATTGAAAATAATGGATTAATTTTCTTATATATTAGGTTAAGGTAGATTTATTTTTAAAACACTGGAAATAGGAGGATTGCAAATTTTAAGTTTAAGTGTTAATGATAAAATATTGACTTTGTTACTAGAATTAAAATAACATATATATGACTTTTTTTTACATATATATTATATTGTAATTTTTTACATTTCTTTAATCGAAGAACTGATATAGAATAAAAGAAGTAACTACACGAAGTATAAGAATTTAATTAAACTTTATTTTATTGAATAACAATAACAATTAAAATGATGATATTATGATGGATTTTGTTATAAAATTTAATTAATTAATTTTTTTATTAATATGATAACTTGGACGTGATATATTAATCATTAGCTTAAGAATTATAAACTAAATTACTTGTTTCATTATGTAAAATGCATCCAATGCTAAAAGAATTTGAAAATCAACTAAGAGGAAAAGACTTTTCTATAGCCATAAAAATGAAATAAAAGATTCATGAATGTGATTGTAAGCTAATATAAACCTTATTTTGTTGTTATACTAATTATAACAATTTTGTGGGATTGAGTTCTTTAAAATAATTATTTAACTATTCATATCAATCTATAATTAAAGTAAAGCAAAATATATATTAAATACTGTGTAATATTTAAATTTAATTAATATTTATTTCTTTCTAATCACTTTTTAATATTTTAATATTAATCAATAAAATTATTAAATAATATAATTATTTTACTAAAGTCATGTGGATCACGTGCGACGCACGTGTTTTTTACTAGTTTTCTAAAATGATGAATGTTGATGTGTTATTGTTGGCATGCACGTGTTTTTTACTAGTTTTCTAAAATGATGAATGTTGATGTGTTATTGTTGGCATGGTTCCTTCATATTAATTATCAGTCTTTATACTCTTTAGGACCCAACTTGATTAATAAATGAATGTGAATCCAAAATACTTTTTTGGATGTTGAAATCTCGTATATGACTTTCATAAATAGAATTGTGACAAAATTTCTAGTTTGTTTCGTTAATAATATAATTAGTTTTCATTTATATTTATATTTTCATAAGACTAAATTATACTGACCTATTATTTTATTTATTCGCTACAAAAAATATAATTTTACTTGATAATATAATTATTAATAACAATTTCCAAACATATCGTATTTAAATTGATAAATTTCTCAAATTAATCAAAACTTTTAATTTTAAATTTTATATGTAAATAAGATTTTATTGTTACTAATTATTATTATTTTAGTGATTCCGGATAATACATGGTCACAATTTTAACAGCTAATGACCTGGAATTCTCGTTGCTATGTCCAACAAGATTGTCATTTGTCGGCCCAAGTCCAATACATGAACCTACAAAAGATTGGACTGCCATGCAGGCCTGGTAATTTGGGTTGGCCTGCTCTTCCACCCACAAATTGCATATTCCTGAATTAAAAAAAAAAAAAAAAAAAAGAGAGAGAGAGAGAGAAATTGCCACACTTACCCCACTTTCTGGTAAAAATACCACAAAATACGCTCTTATCACTTTTGTACTCATTTTTTTTAATTTTTTACGCTCCTGCATATTTTTTGGTTATTTTTACGTTTTTTCGTTTTTTTTGTTCTTGTATTACTTTATATGTTATATATGTTGTTTCGATATTGTTTAAATTTGTTTATTTGTTGTTTCTATGTGGTTTCTTTGTTGTTTTGATATTTCAAAATAACTTTTACCTATTTTTTATGTTATTTTTTGTTCATGTTTTGTATTGTGCATTGTTTCTATTGTTTATGTGTTGTTCTATAATATTTTTAATGTTGTTCTAATAATTTTTTTTGGTGTTTCCATATAGTTTTCAATGTGTAAATACACTTTTTACCTATTTTTAAACTCTTTTTATTTATGTGGTATTTTTAATATTTTTTACGTTGTTTCTGGTTGTTTCTATACCCTTTTTAATGTTGTTGTGATGTTTCTTTGTTGTTTCCACGTAGTTTTCGATGTTTAAATACAATTTTTACCTATTTTAAGCTCTTTTTGCTCATACGGTGTTTTCTATATTGTTTTTGGTTTGTTTCTATATTGTTTATTGGTTGTTTCCATGCTTTTTATGTTTTCATGCATTGGATCAAAAATTGAATTGTGTTTTTTTATTTATGTTGTTTCTATATTATTTTCAATTTATTTGGTTTTAATATGTGTTGTTTTATGTGTATATTTTTTGATTTTTTATAAGATTTCGAGTATAAAATGAATTATTTAACGGGGACCCAATTTATTTTTCACTGAAATTTTATTAGAAGAAACATGTTTGAAACATGTTCGAAACAATCTTGAAACAACAACGTAAAAAAGTCCGGAAAATTTGGCGGGAGCGTAAGTTTGTCCAAAAAAGGGTAGGAGCGTAAAATTGTCCAAAAAAATACTGGAAAGTGTAAAAAGTTGTCTTTTTTTTTTCAGGAAAGTGGGGCAATAGTGTCCTTAACCCAAAAAAAATGTCCAATTCATTCTCACCATTCACTATCAGATCAAAAATAGTATGGAGTCCTTCTAAAAAAAAAAAAAATAGTATGGAGTCTATGGACTTCAATTAGGATTCTTTCTGCGTTTAAATGAAAGAATGTCGATTTAAGAAGGGAATTTAAATTAAAAATTCAAATAATCAAAATATTACTTGGATTAAATACTTGGTTTTTCGAAAAATACGAAGAATCTCATATATTACCTACTATATTCAATGTATATCTAATTTTCACAAGAAAATTATTACAAATAGCGAACCATTTCTTGTACTATGGATGGGATTAAAATTTGAGCATGTTGCTTGTGAGACCGTCTCACAGATTTATATTCATAAGACGAATTCAACACATTTACAAATCAAAGCAAGTTAGATTTAAATTTAAATGGGTTAACTAATATGTGTCAGTTTATGAAATTAAATCCGTGAGACTGTTTCAAATGAGTTTTTTTCTTAAAATTTTGTGATAAACTTTTAGGGTGAATTTGCATTTTGATCACTGAAAATTCATCGGTTAGGAACTTCAACCCGTGAAAAAAGAAAGATAGTAGATTCGGCACTGGAATTAGATTAGTGTTGGCGCAATGTGAATCGAGATTTTATATTGCACTTTTTCTTCCACTATGATCCCTATTCTACTTTATTGTATGAATAACACGTGTATAATAATGGCATCATCGCATTTCATTCAAAAATCTCTTACCGAAATTTACTTCAATGAGGGCAAAATTCTCCACAAAAACTACGCCCAACATCTCACTGGGGCCACTGGTCTAGCTTCTCACTTGTACTGGAACATGTCGGCACGATACATTAAAATCTACATCATACTTTGTTAGGATCTACCGGAATTAAGGGTTCACACTTCACACCACAAAATGGAAAAGAAAAGTTGAATTTGAAAGTAAGTTACAAAAAGGTCTTGAATTTGGCGGCGAAAAGCGAGTGCTGAATTAGAGGATTTTGGTTGAGAGAACAATATATGTGCATCAATTATTCGGGTTTTTGTGTATGAGGTCGATAAAAATGAGTTCTTGACGTCAAATGTCTCAACCGTTCGTCCCTATTCTCTCGTAAGGTCTCAGTTCCCATTATCAATCTTTTCATTCTCTACACAAATATAACAATTTTTTGTTCCAAAAAGATTTCTGTTCAAGAAATGCTAATGGCATGTTACTGTAGTAGACAACTTTGACCACTGCTTAGTAGTCAAATTTTCATGGGTATATTTTTTACTTGGAAGCCAACATCTTATGGTTTCAATAACCACTTGCATCAAGGTAATCCGATGTGAATGTATGTATGTGAGAGAGAGTGTTTTTGGGTGTGTGCAATGTGAGAGAGAGTGTAAGTGCATGTGTGTGTGTGCGGGCGCGCGCATGTGTGTGTCTGTGTCGTGTGCCAAGTTACAAGTATCCATAAAGGAAAAAAAATAATGGATTTCAAATAACTATCTCTTGGGAGGGATTTCAAATCCTTTAAAAATAAATTAAAACTTAAAGAGTGATTTAAAATCCATTGATGGATTTATAAATCAAACAATGTTTGGATTTAGCTAAAAAATTTAAATCTCTCACCCAAATCCACTCTCAAATTCCTCTATCCAAATGCAACTCAATAGTCTCTGGTAGTTACTATTAACTACAAATGCTCTTGTGACACTTTCACAAGCACTATTAATTTATAATATAAACATAAATTTTATAATCTATAATTATTTTTATTATGAGATTAATAAATTGAAATTTATAATTTATTAATTTAGGTACTATGAAAGTGTCTCGAGCTCAAATATGTATTTTTTGTTGCATTGTCAGCTTCTACGATTTTCTTTGTTACCTTATCAATTTATATGAATGGGGCCATGTTGACTGATATATATGACTTTTTTACAAGTTTATAAGTAATTAGCAATTTGTTAAAAAAATTATTATGTTGGGCTATTATGGCCTAGGGCACCACATTTATGTGTCTTCTCGAGCTATAATTAAAAAAACCCGAGATTGGCCCTATATATATATATATATATATATTTCAAGGACGGAGCCACAATATGAATATTCACTACAAGAAAACGACGAAATTCCTATGGAAAAAATCTATTGGAATTTGACCAATTTCCATTGGAATTGATAGTTCCAACGGAAATTCCAATAGAAAATGCATCGTTGGTAAAATAGCCACTGGATAGCAAAATTCCAATGAAAATTCCAATGGAAAAATATTCCAACAGTACCTCCAGTAGTATTTATCCATTGGAATATTCAACCTTTAGAAAAAAAAACTCCAACGGTTTTTCCAACAGTAATTCAAACGGAGTTATACCGTTGGAATTTAGTCCAACGGTATATCAATTGTAATATATAATCGTTGGAAAAACTCCAACAGTTATTCCAACAGAGTTATACCATTGGAATTTAATCCAATGATAATTCCAATGGTATATATCCGTTGGAATATTCAATCATTTTATCTCATTATCTAATATGTTTAATTTCTCATGGGGTCACCCATTATCAATACATCCCAAGTCAAGCATGCTTATGTTATATAAATATTTTTATCATAATTTTGATGATTTTATTTAACTGAGTTTTTCACCAAAACAATGTCTCCAAATGTTGTCCAAATACTCCTAATCGATTTAAATTATTTTTACTAATTTTTAGGAGTATTTCTTGAAGTTTATTTTTGACGAAAATCGGACAACACTTTTATTTCGAGGCCAACCGGTCGTACTAGAGGGCAACCCGTGCCTGGAAAAAGAAACTGAGACAGAAACGATACTGGAAGGAAAAACTTGGAGGTCGACCGGTGCTTGAATGATACATATTTGTACAGAAATCATTCTGTCTCACAAAATGGGGCTGTCAACAGGTCCAAGGGGTGCTCGACCGGTCGAAGCCCCTGTCGACCGATCCACCCCCTATTGGACCGGTCCAAGCCCCAATTTTTTAGTTATAATTCGAAATTTCTTGTTTGAGGTCAACCGGTCGACCTAAGGTTTTATCAGCAAACTATCTGTTGCACAACAGACAACTTTTCATGATTTTAAGGGATTGATTTCTAACAGCTATATTCTTCATTTAATCTGCAATTATTTTTACAGATTTCATTCTCCAAGAGGAGCCTATGGCTGGGATTCAAATCCAAGACCTCTCCAATAAATAGATGAAGGATTGAAGCAACAAGAAAACAACAACACAAGCAATACAAACACAAGCAAACCTCTTGTTCTTAACTTTCATATTCTTGTTGTATTTAGCCTAAGTCTTTCACTTGCACATCTTGAGTATTAGGCTTGATTCTTGATTACACTTGCACTTAAAAGTTGTATACTTCATTTGAGTTGTAATCTTGGATTGTTTTCAATCAACCAAAACAAGACATCCTTGTTAGTGTTCTTGTGGTAAGAGCACACTTGGGTGATTTTAGGTGTTGAAGAGTGTGGTACTCTTCATTGTGTAAGAAGATTGTGGTAATCTTCATAGGTGGTGTTGAAAGAAGAGTGAGGTGCTCTTCAAGGTAAAGAGTTGTAATAGTTTGGTATCTATTAATAAATCTTTTTTCCTTTTTCGAAATCTATTCCGGACATACCGGGGTGGTAGAAGATTAGGCCCTAGGTGGGTTGAACTTCTATAAATCAACGCGTGTTGTTTACATTCCCGCACTTACATTCTTGTTATCATTCTTAAATTCGAAAAAGAGGGCGAAAATTGGAAAATCAGGATAATCTATTCACCCCCTCTAGATTATCGTAGCCACTTGGACTAACAAGTGGTATCAGAGCCTAGCTCTTTGGCAAGCTCATTTCACATCGCGAGTAAAGATGAAAGATCCATGGCTACGAACGAAGCCTATCTCACCATCGGCGCCTCCACCAACAAGCCACCACTATTCGACGTCAACAACTATGCTTTTTGTAAAGACCGATGGAGTACTTTCTACAAGGGTGCGGGTTCAATATTTGGAATGCAATTATTGAAGGGATATCTCAACCAACCAAGAAATTGGAGAATGGACCACGACCCTCAAGAGTTTCAAGGAATTTGACGACAACGATGAGAAGTCATTTTCTCTAAACGGTAAGGCCTTGAATATTTTGCATTGCTCACTTACCGCCACCGAGTACAATCGTATTAAAGGAATAAGATCCGCACATGAAGTATGGGAAAAATTGGAAACTATCTATGAAGGCACAAAGAAAGTAAAACAAGCAAGAAAAACCATGCTTGTTAAAGATTTTGAAAACTTCATTATGCTTGAGGGTGAAGGTATTTCAAAAATGATGGAAAGGCTTGACAACATAGTCAATCCCCTTGTGGCACTTGGGAAAGTCATCTCCGAAGAAGACAAAGTAACTAAAGTCTTAAATACTCTTCCCGGTTCTTGGTCCCAAAAGGTAACGGCGATTACGGAAGCTCAAAATCTTGAAACTCTCAAGTTTGACGAGCTCATTGGAAATCTTCTCATCTATGAAGTATATCTCAAGGAGAGGAAAAGTTCCAAACCATCCACCTCTCAATCGGGTATGCAATCTATTCCTAAAGGCTTAGCATCTTCTTCAAATAATATATATTATGCTAGCGATGAAGATGATGAGTAGACGACCGCCCTTGTCCAGAAATTTGCCAAGTTTGTAAATAAAAATAAGGCAAGAAAGTCTAGAGACAACTCGTGTTTCAAATGCGGGAAACCTGGACACTACATAGCCGATTGCCCAAAATTAGCCGAGGAGGAGCAAAAGAAGAAAAAGCCTTTTCCCAAGAAGAAAGCTCTAAATGCGGAAGCAAAAACATGGGATGAGCTCCTTGCCACATCCGATGAGGAAGAAGAAGCCGAACATGGTCTCATGGCCATAGACGATGAAAACAATGAGGTACGCTCTAACTCTTCATCTTCTTCTTTAGTTGATGAATTACAATGTGATTATGATGAATTAAACATATAAGTCATTTGAAATCAAGATATTCATGTAAAGGATGAAATTTTCACTAAGACATTATATCGAACACTTGGCGTGCGTAGAATAAAATCGAAGTTGTATATAACATTTGTAAATATAATCATGCCCAAATATTCATCACCAAATACAATTCTACAATCATAATTCATCAATATATATAATTCCCAACACAATGATATAACAAATTCATCAATTCACCAAGTAAAAACACTTTCTCAAGGATTCAACCCAATTGAAAAGAGGGAATTAAACTTACCAATTGATCGGAGAAGATGAATAATATGGAGTATATAAACATTATACAAGCTAAATATAGTAGAATTATCAAAAGAAAATCATTTTGAGTGATTGTGTATGAAAATGGCGAAGGGGTGCGAAATAAGAGAACAGAACGTATAAAACCGAAATGCTTGGACAGAAGCCAATATATCTATGAAATGCCCATGGTCAACCGGTTGAAGGGGGTTTGTCTGTCCGGGGCTTGAGTCGACGGCCGACCGACCCCCTCATCATCTGGTCCTCTGGCTCGGTTTTGGTTCTGTCCGAATTTGAAGTTAAAGATCCGATTTTTCACCCATAAGTTTTAAAAACGCACAAAATGCAATCATAGCCCTTATTCGATATGCATTATGCCTAAACGATCTCGAATTGACGTAAAAGACTCGGCGGCTAAAGGTTTTGTGAAAATATCCGCGAGTTGATCTTGAAACGGAACAAAGCACATCTTAATTTTTTGTTTGGAAACACAATCCCTTAGAAAATGGTGTTGAACCTCAATATATTTTGTTCGGTTATGATGAAATAGATTTTGAGCAATGTTTATAGCGGAAGTATTGTCACAAAAATAGGAACATTTTCAAAAGAACATTTGTAATCCGCTAAGGTTTGTTCATCCAAAGAAGTTGAGTACAACAAAAGGCCGCGGAAATATATTCGGCTTCGGTCGTTGATAAGGATACACAATTTTGTTTCTTTGAAAACCAAGATACTAGGCAATCGCCTAAAAATTAACATGATCCGGAAGTACTTTTGCGATCATCAATATTTCCCACATAGTCCGAATCACTATATTCTTTAAGAGAAAATTTTCGTTCTTTGGATAAAACAAGCCATATGAAATAGTACGCCTTTCAAATATTGAAAAATTCTTTTAACGGCACACATATGAGGTTCTTTGGGATTGCTTTGAAATCGAGCACATTGTCATACGGCATGAAGAATATCGGGTCTACTTGTGGTTAAGTAAAGTAAACTACTAATCATACCTCGATACTTCGATTCATCAACTGACTTGCCTTTTTCATCCTTGTCTAGCTTTATGTTGGTTGCCATAGGAGTAGCAACGGTCCTTCCTTCTTCAATTCCAAACTTCTTGAGAAGCTCTTTTGTATACTTGGATTGGGATATGTAAATTCCTTCTTGGCATTGTTTTATTTGAAGTCCAAGAAAGAAATTGAGCTCTCCTATCATGCTTATCTCAAATTCACCTTGCATGAGCTTAGAAAATTTCTTACAAAGAGACTCATTAGTAGCACCAAATATAATATCATCAACATAAATTTGAACTAATAAACAATCTTGCCCCTTTTCAAAAACAAAGAGTGTAGTATCAACTTTACCTCTTGTAAATCTATTTTGTAAAAGAAAAGAGCTAAGTCTATCATACCATGCTCGGGGTGCTTGTTTTAAACCATATAAGGCCTTTTTAAGTTTGTAAACATCATTTGACCTTGAAAATTTTTCAAACCCCGTAGGTAGTTTTACATAGACTTCTTCTTGAATAAAACCATTTAAAAAGACGGATTTAACATCCATTTGGTAAAGCTTGAAATTTTTAAAACAAGAATAGGCAAGTAAAATACGAATTGCTTCTAAATGTGCTACGGGTGCAAATGTTTCATCATAGTCAATACCTTCTTCTTGACAATACCCTTGAACCACTAACCTTGCTTTGTTTCGAACGATGTTGCCTTGCTCATCGAGTTTGTTCTGGAATACCCATTTTGTACCAATAATCGTTTGTGATGGAGGACACGGCACCAATTCCCAAACATCATTTCTTTCGAATTGATTTAACTTTTCTTGCATTTCAAGGAACCAATATTTATCTTCAATTGCTTCCTTTGTATTATTTGGCTCTTTTTAAGAAATAAGAGCTTTCTCGGCAAATTTCCTTCTAGTCAAAACCTTGTCTAGAGGGTCCCCAATTATGAGATCTTTTGGATGATCTCTTTTGAATTTTAGAGCAATGGCAAGGCCCGAATTATCACCTTTGTCTTCTTGTGGAACATTTGAAGTTGAAGGTTGATCAATTGATGTGGAAGGTTGATCATTTTGAACATCATTTGGAGCAAATGGTTCAATGTCGTCTTCTTCATCACTTTCATCATTGGGTATCATTTCAACACCCGAGGCTTCGTTGAATTTGACATGAATAGATTCTTCAACCACCATGCTAGTCTTATTATAAACCCGGTATGCTTTGCTCTTGGTTGAGTACCCCATAAATCTTCCTTCATCGGCCTTAGGATCAAGTTTGTCCAATTGATCCTTAGTATTTAAAATAAAATACTTACAACCAAATATTTTGAAGTAACTAGTATTAGGAGCTCTTCCTTTCCAAAGCTCATACGGTGTTTTATTCAACTTAAGATGAAGGTGTACACGATTTATAACATAACATGCGGTACTTACGGCTTCGGCCCAAAAATATTTCGGAAGTGAGAATTCATTGAGCATGGATCGACTCATTTCTTGAAGAGTTTGATTCTTCCTTAATTTTGGCTACTCTATTTTGTTGTGGTGTTCTTGGAGCCGAGAAATTGTGAGCATATCCTTTGGTTTCACAGAAGACTCTAAATTCACCATTAAATTCACCACCTCGATCACTTCGTATAGAATTAATAGTATCTTCCTTTTTATTTTCAATAAGTCTACACAACTTAGCAAACTCATTAACGACATCGCTTTTATTTACAGGAAAAATAGCCCAAGTATATCTAGAAAAATCATCAACTATAACGAAAGTGTAATGTTTTCCACTAAGACTAGCCGTACCAATATCCCCATACAAATCTAAATGAAGGAGTTGCAGAGGCTTGTTTATGGAAATTTCATTTTTGGGCTTAAACCTACTTTTAACTAATTTGTTCTTTTGACAAGTGTCACATAAGCCAAGATTTTTAAAATTTAATTTGGGTAGTCCTTTTACATGTTGGTTTTTGTAAATATTTTGCAAATTTTTGTATCCAACATGTCCAAGTCGCCTATGCCATAAACTTCTTAAATCATTATTGGCGACAAGGCAAGAAACATTTTGACTAACCAAATCACTTGTGCAAATTTTGTAAAAATTGCCTTTTCTATTTTCTTCACAAATAATTTTATCATTTTTGAGAATAAGACATTTTTTTATTAAAAATAACATCATAATTTGAATCAAAAAGTTGGTTAACACTTATCACATTGAACTTAAGCCCTTCAACTAATAAAACATTACTAAGAGAGAAAGAAGAGTTACCAATTTCTCTATTTCCAAGAATTCTTCCTTTGCCATTCCCGAACATGACCATGCCTTCTTCTTGGAGCTTGATGTTGGTAAAAAGTTCTCTCCTTCCGGTCATATGGCGTGAACACCCGTTGTCCACGAGCCATTTTGAATCTTCCGAAATTATTATATCCCCTAGCATCTACAAATAAATTATTTTTAGGTACCCTATAATTTTGGGGTCCATGGGGGTTAGTCTTGAGACCTTTGGGTCTGTAAAAATGACTAAAGCTATTTTTCAATTTACAATTATTAGCATAATGTCCTTTTTTACCACAATAAAAGCAAGTAATGATGTTAGGACTACTATCACGTATAAAGGTAGGAGCTTGGTCAATTTTCTTAGAAACATTTTGAAAGGGTTTGTAACCAAGTCCTAGTTTTGAATGCTCACTTCTTTGTGCACCAAGATTTTTTGTAACTTTATCCGTACTTAAATTAAAACGTTGCACATCCTTTTTCAAATTTTGAATCTCTTTTGTGAGCATTTGTTTTTCGGAATCAAGAGTATGCATTTTAGCAAGAGTAATAGCATGAGCATGATCAAGAGATTCATAAGAAGTAAATAAGTTGTATTTTTCTAATTAATCATGCTTTCTCTATCAAATGAGCTTCTACAAACTTTCTTTTCAAAATTTCCCTTCCTATTTGGAACTTTAAGCTTTATGATCAAAAGGATGGTAATTCGATTCAATGCGCACTTTGATATGTACTTAGGATGTTTTTATCGTGCTAATAGTCTTTTTGATGATTCCAAAGGAGAGAAAAATAAAATAATCTCATAAGCTCAAAGAAGCTAGAAAAAGCTCGCGAAAAAAAAGAAGCTATAAGTTGTGGACGAAAAAGCCAAAAACTGAGGATGAAACTTAGTCCTATGGATGCATAATGGACTTTTACATATAACTAATGAATTCTTTTTGACAGGGGGAGCTTTTAAGCTCTTGAATTTCAAGCTAAATTTGTAAAAGCTGAGCTTTTAGCTTTTAGTTATTTGCTTCTATGTCTACTCTTGATTTGCATGTTGATAGGGGGAGCTTTTATAAAATATTTTGAAAAATTTTTGCTCCTATCCTCATGATTCTTATTCATGAAAAGTGTCACCTAAAATGAATAGTTGTTTTTGACCGAAAAAACTTGTTTCGTTTTCAAAATCGACCTCCTAAAATTGTTTTGGTTTGTAATCATAAAAAATGGGGAGTTTGTTATATAAATATTTTTATCATAATTTTGATGATTTTATTTAACGAGTTTTTCACCAAAACAATGTCTCCAAATGTTGTCCAAATACTCCTAATCGATTTAAATTATTTTTACTATTTTTTCGGAGTATTTCTTGAATTATATTTTTGACAAAAATCGGACAATACTTTTATTTCGAGGCCAACCGGTCGCCTTAGAGGGCAACCCGTGCCTGGAGAAAGGAATTGAGACAGAAACGATACTAGGAGGATAAACTTGAAGGTCGACCGGTGCCTGAATGGTACATATTTGTACAGAAATCATTCTATCTCACAAAATGGGGTTGTCAACCGGTCCAAGGGGTGCTCGACCGATCGAAGCCCCTGTCGACCAGTCCACCCCCTATTGGACCGGTCCAAGCCCCCATTTTTTAGTTATAATTCGAAATTTCTTGTTTGAGGTCAACCGGTCGACCTAAGGTTTTATCAGCAAACTATCCGTTGCACAACAAATATCTTTTCATGATTTTAAGGGATTGATTTATAACAGCTAAATTCTTCATTTAATCTGCAATTTTTTTTACATATTTCATTCTCCAAAAGGAGCCTATGGCTGGGATTCAAATCCAAGACCTCTCCTGTAAATAGGTGAAGGATTGAAGCAACAAGAAAACAACAACATAAGCAATACAAACACAAGCAAACCTCTTGTTCTTAACTTTCATATTATTGTTGTATTTAATCTAAGTCTTTCACTTGCACATTTTGACTACTAGGCTTGATTCTTGATTACACTTGCACTTAAAAGTTGTATACTTCATTTGAGTTGTAATCTCGAATTATTTTCAATCAACCAAAGCAAGACATTCTTGTTAGCGTTCTTATGGTAAGAGCACACTTGAGTGATTTTAGGTGTTGAAGAGTGTGATACTCTTCATTGGTGTAAGAAGATTGTGGTAATCTTCATAGGTGGTGTTCTAAGAAGAGTGAGGTGCTCTTCAAGGTAAAGAGTTGTAATAGTTTGGTATCTATTAATAAATTTTTTTTCTTTTTCGAAATCCATTCCGGACATACCAGGGTGGTAGAAGATTAGGCCTTAGGTGGGTTGAAATTCTATAAATCAATGTGTGTTGTTTACATTCCCGCACTTACATTCTTGTTATCATTCTTACATTCGAAAAAGAGGGCGAAAATTGAAAAATCGGCATAATCTATTCTACCCCTCTAGATTATCATAGTCACTTGGACTAACAGCTTAACTATGTAGTTTTAATATGATTGACTCCAGAAAAGAAAATATATTTTATCGATATGGATAATAATATCAAAACGTTTAACTTCTATTGAAATTTTCCAACGGTATTGAAATTTCCGATGAAATTTTCCAATAACATATTGTAGTGTTGGAATTTTTGAAACTCCAACATAAATTCCAATGATTAATAACAACGTTTTGTTTACCGTTGGAATTTTTGTTGGAATTTTCCAATGGTATGCTTTAACGATTGAATTTCTGTTGGAATTTTTAAAATTACAACAATATTTCCAATGGATTATTCTAATGGTTTAATTATTGTTGGAATTACTGTCCACCGCCAGCTCCCTTGCTCTGTCCCTGTACTTGTTGATTTTATTTTAGGTTAGCTACAAGCAGTGATGGAGTGACTGCCTGTTAAAAGCTTCAACATAGTAATTAAACTCATCTAATGAGCAAAGAGAGAGATATGATAATGGAGTTCCCAATGAGTGTGTGAGTGTGAATTTATTTTGGCATCCCTTCACATGTATAAATAAATCTCCAAGCAAGAATAACAAGGAAAAATGGTAGGGATCGAATTAAGAGGGACCATTGCAGCACCTGCAGCTCTGCAACTTGCACATGCCCTGCTTCATATTAACATTTAAATTTTAAACCACTACTAAAGTACAAACTGTTTTTAAAATGGGACCCTTTTACTTGTACAATTTAACTTTTCGGAAAAGAATTTGAAAAATGATCATCAAAGGCATGAATTATTAAAACTGAAATGTGAACGTTTCCTAACTTGAGTTGGCTGTGGCCCTGTGGGGTGTGTCCAAGTCCAACTACTGCTGGGAAAAAGCTGTAATATTGCCATGCATTAATGGCTGCCCATAAACCACGCATTGATGTATTGTTTTGAGACTCTTGTCAATTGTCATAGTGGTCATACCATGTACACATTTAAGGAGAAGTAACAATTTCAGTCCCATTTTCCCATTGCACGACAAAAAGGTGTCCATTCATTTCGATTATATCTAGATTTTAGAAAGGTGTCTATCATGATTGTAAAGGAAAAGAAGTAGTAAGCCTTCATGCCCTCAACAAAATATCTCTACTCGCAATCCATTTGAGGCTCTACAGGAAAAAGATTGCAGTCTCGGTCTCATTTCAGAGAACTATACTGAAACAATTACAAATGATCACACCCAGTGACGAGGCCACATTAGGGCCAAGGGGGGCACTGGGCCCCCCTGAAATTTTGAAAAAATGCAAGGGTATTTTCGTAATTTTAATTTATAACCTTAAAAAAAATCAAAAAAATAGGGAAAAAGGCAAAATGTCTTCAATTCAGTCGGTCCTATTTTTCCCTTCCCATTAATTTGTGAATCTTGAAAAAACTTTGAGCCTTGATAATTTCTTCCCCTTTCTCAA
This sequence comes from Rehmannia glutinosa, assembly GCA_016081115.2. NCBI lineage: Eukaryota > Viridiplantae > Streptophyta > Magnoliopsida > Lamiales > Orobanchaceae > Rehmannia > Rehmannia glutinosa. The sequence goes on along the minus strand of JABTTQ020001342.1, from coordinate 150,510 downwards.
AATTTTGTACATTTTGTGTTGTTCCACCATAAACTTGAACTCGAATTTTAGCATTATTTCTTGTGCCTCTATTTGTCTATTTGGAAATGATTTATGGTTCATTATCAAATTCTCATAAAGAATTCAACATTCTAGATGGGTTATTGAATGATTGTTTGGTAATATAAAAAATATATATAGATTGAGGATATGACCTTAATATATCTCCAATCTCTTAGGGAATGTTTCGGGTAAAAAACATAAAAAAGATATATGATGAAGTTGTTATGCAATGATTTCGAAATATGAAGAATAGAAGGGAAATATATGATATGATGTAATTGTATTCTGTTATTTATTTTTTAATATTAAGATATAATTGGATTAATACATTGATTTTATCAAAAAAAAATATCAAAATTGATATTTATTTATAATTTTATTTTTAGAATTGATATATTGTATTTTATTTTATATAAATATTAGTTGGGCCCCCCTACACGAAAATCCTGGCTTCGTCACTGATCACACCATACCAACGACGTAAGATAATCCGCTAGTTATTGTGGTTTATTCCAATATTGCTGCATCAAGTTTGAATCTAAAAGAGAGTGACGAAATGGCTTTGACATCTCCAACATTAAGCTATCCTCTTAACTTTGATTTTCAAGTTGATGCAGATAAATTGGAAGCTTTAAAGACCAAGCTAGACGACTTCTCAACTACTCTACTTGTCTTTCACTCATGTGATTCTTCAAAAGTTATGAAGGCTATGATAATTGTGGCTCGAAGATCTTATGCCGACATTTTATAGGATATATCAGACCATCAAGAGGATACTCTAGCACGTGGTAAAAAAATAAATAACAATGTCATTCGAAAAACCTCTAGAAATAGACGCCCTTCATTTAAATTGCGATTTATGTTATTTTTGTTGTTTCTTTTTTCTGAAGTTTGTTAATCATGGGCAGTAGTCATGATATTATCATGGACTAAAAGAATGTTAAAGAGTATCTTTGACATGAAGGATATGGGGACTGCTGATGAGATCCTAGGGATAAAAATCAGCATGACTCCTGATGGAATTATCTTGTCACAATCCCACTATGTGGAGAAAGTGCTCAAGAAATTCAATGATTTTGACAGTTCACCGTCAAAGACGCCCATTGATTTATGTGTAAATCGGTTGCTAATAAAGCGAACTGGATGCTGGCTCGGATGAAATACTCACGTATAATAAGGCGAAAATATGTACATCACAAATTGTACACATCCAGACTTGGCTTACCCTGTAAATATGTTGAGTAGGTTCACGAGCAATCCAAGCCATGAGCATTGGAAAGCGTTAACCAGGGTGTTAAAATACTTGAAGTATACCCTGGAGTATGGGCTATACTACTCGAGATATTCGGCTGTACTTGAATGGTATAGTGATGCTAGTTGGATTTTGGATTCGAAAGATTCTTATTCCACTAGTGGGTACATATTCACCATTGGAGGTGGTGCGATATCGTGGAAGTCCACGAAGCAAACGTGTATAGCTCGGTCCACCATGGATTCTGAGTTTATAGCTTTGGACAAAGCTGGTGAAGAAGCAGAGTGGCTTCGAAACTTTTTGGAAGATATTCCATGTTGGAGGAAGCATGTGCCTTCTGTGATGATTCACTGTGATAGCCAAGTGGCTATAAAAGGGCACAGAGCAATATGTATAATGGTAAGTCTCGACATATTCGTCGGAGACACAATACCATTAGACAGTTGATCTCAAATGGTGTGATGTTGATTGACTACGTTAAGTCAAAAGACAATTTGGCAGATCCTTTGACGAAAGGACTGAATCGAGATCAATTGAGTAAATTGCTAGAGGAAATGGGCTTAAAGTCCACAAAGTAAAATAACCATCATAGTGGTAACCCAACCATGATGACTGGAGATCCCAAGAACTTGGTTCAATGGGAAAACTAAGCTATGAAAGTTATGTTGTAACACTTGGAAACAATGTTTCAACCCATTCCTAGAGAGCAATACCAAGTGTTGAAACACCTGCAAAGTTGTGGTGAGGCTAAGTCATTTTATTTTTAATGATTCCTACACCTCGTTGAGGTTGAGTATGGCAGGATACTCGGATAGGAGATCACCTATGTAGGTGAGAAGTGCGGGCCGCTTCAAAGTAACACTTATGAATCCAAATAGGTGTCCATGGCCAAAACGGACACAAAACGTGAGAACAAAAGGTGTTGAGACCTTATTGTGTTAATACAGTTGTCTCGGTATAAACCACGGAGGAATAGTTCAAGACATTGCATCCACTAAGCCGCCAGTGTACACGATGGAATTAACTACGGAAGGTTCAAAGCCACAAGTTACCTTTTCGGATGCAGTATTGTCTCTTGAGGACTGATTTGCGTGTCTGCATTCATGCATGCATTAATCTTCACTCATGTGAGGGATTGTTGGAAATTTAAGTTTTGAGAAAGTGGGCGTCGACCCGACTTTGACCAAATTTTCGGTGGCTAAGTATTTAATTCTGGAGGAATTAAATTGTAAATTGTTAATCTACATTTCGAGTAGATGTTCGTAGTATTTTTTATTTCTCAAAACCAATTTTTAGTGAGTGAGAAATTAATACACGAAATTGGCCACACAAATGGGCATAGGTTATCCTAGTATAAATACTAGAAGGTGTTATTGGTTGGATATACTATAAGTCTATAACACAAGTGTATGATCACAAATGAGCCTTGGACTGGCCCGACTCTTTGGACTCGGGTACAGGTTCAGATAGTTTTTGTAAGTCCAAGTGGCTACGATAATCTAGGGGGGGTGAATAGAGTATCTCCATCTTTTCGATTTATCCCTCTTTTTCAAACCAAATGCGCCAAGATAAAAACAAAGGTGCGGAATGTAAAAAGCACACGTCGATTTATAGAGCTTCACCCCACCTAGGGACTACGTGCTCTACCACCCCAGTATATCCGGGATGGGTTTCGAAAAGAGAAAAAGATTTTATTAATAATTACCACAATTATTACAACAAAATCTTACACCTACACCTTGAAGAGCACCACACTCTTCTTCAACACCTCCTTTGAGATTACCACAATCTCACTTGAAGATTACCACAATCTCCAATCGGCACCTTGTGAAGATTACCACAATCTTCACCCTTGAAGAGCACCACACTCTTCAACACCTCAATAAGAAGATCACCACAATCTTCTCACACCTAACACCTAGATCATCCAAGTGTGTTCTTACCACAAGAACACTCACAAGGATATCTTGTGTTTGAATGATAACCAAAATCAAGATTACAAATCGATAATAGATAATACAATAAGTGCAAGTGTAATCAAGAATAGCCTAGACCTCAAGGATGTGAAAGTGAATAGCTAGGCAATTTACAACAAGAGTATGAAAATAAAAGACCAAAAGTATGCTTGTGTATTTCTTGTTGTGTTGTGTTGTTCTCTCTTATATAGTGTTGCTTCAATTCTTCCTCTATTTATAGGAGATGTCTTGTACATGATAGGCTCCTCTTAGGAACAAGATTTACGTAAAAAATTGCAATACAATTGATCAATAGAGTCATTAAAATCAACTCCACAATTTAAGGAAATGTTTTCTTTTGTCAAAACGGTCGATTTACTGCTTTGTCAAAACATAGAAGCGGCCGGTCGCGCACTAATAAAGAAGTTTGAAGAAAACAAAAAATAACAAGGGCGGCCGGTCATGGGGGCGTCGCCGACCGTCGACTGACCATGACCGGTCCCCAAAGCATTTGCAAGATTGAATGTTCTGCTCAAGAAATCACTTGCACACCGGCCGGGGGCGACGGCGTCGACGCCACCGACCGACCTGGGCGGCCAGACCGGCGACCTGCGATATTCAGCTTCAGTCGCATTTTTTCTTTCAACGTACTCTCCAGGTACGGGTTGCCCTATAGGGCGACCGGTTGACCTCAAAACCAAAGTGTTGTCCAATATTTTATCGAAAATAAACTCAAAGAAATACTCCGAAAAATAGTAAAAACATTTTAGACCGATCGGGAGTATTAGGACAACATTTAGAAACGTTGTTTTGATGTAAAAACACATTGACATAAAATCATTAAAAGCGTTGTCCAATTTTAGTCGAAAACAAACTTGAAGAAATACTCCGGAAAATATTAAAACTATTTTAACTCATTTAGGAGTATTTGGACAACCTTTAAAAACATTGTTTTGGTGTAAAAACAAAATCATCAAAATCATGATAAAACCATTTATCAAACAATCTCCCCCTTTTTGATGATTACAAACCAAAACAATTCATCAAGGCCGATTTTGAAAACAAAACAATTTAACAAGGCCGATTTTGAAAACAAAACAATTTTACCGGTTAAAAAGAAACTTTCCGTTATGAGCGACAACATTCCGCGCAATATAAACACAAGGATGGGAGTAGAGATATTCAAACATATATAGCAAATGCTCCCCCTATCAACATGCACAACAAGAGTTATATAGAAGCAACTAAATCATAAGCTAAAATCTTAGCTTTTCGAAATTGAGCTTTAAGTATCAAAAACTTAAAAGCTCCCCCTGTCAAAGAGACATCATTAGAAACGTATATGAGTCCATACTACAACCAATGGACTAAGAAACATATACAATCATAATACACCAAGTGGACATAATATGATCCACAACTTATGGCTTTACATAGCCACAACATAGAAGCTTCTTTTCGTTAAGCTTATCTTAGCTTCTTTGAGCTAAAGAGCTTATAACCTGTTTCTCCCCCTTTGGAATCATCAAAAAGAATGTTAGCACGATAAATACATCATATATTCATATCAAAGTGCGCAACTAAACCGATGTATCGAGCTATTTGAACATTAAAGCTTATAAACCAACTATGAGGGAAAAGTCGAATCATACGACTTGTAGAAGCTTATGAAAACTCATTTGAGAAACAAAACATGATCTCTATAAATATATAAGTCTTTTGAAATCGAGAGAATCATGTAGGTGATGAATTTTTCATTGAAACGTTTTATAGAACACTTGGCGGGCGTCAAAAATTGAAAAAGATATATATAGCCCTTGTAAATGAAATCAAGCCAAGTTTTTCATCACCAAATACAATTTTATAAATATCAATCAACAACAATTAATAAGCTCATCACAAATATAAATGAATTTCATCAATAAAAATACATATAAGCCACAAACTCAAGGGTTCAACCCAATTGAGCTAAAGAGAGTGAAATTCTTACCATTCGATCGGTAAAGACGAGCAATGATGATGATAATCGAGCTAGACAATCCCCAAAATGTATAATTTATGCAACAAAATACATTTGAAGTGAATTGTGTGTGAAATTTGCAAAGGGGACGAAAAATGAACAAAAAAAGCCAAAAATGCCAAGTCTGAAAACAGAACACATTTTAAGCAAAAATCTCTTAAGGGCGACCGGTCCAGGGCTAGGGCGACCGGTCGACCAGGTGGGCGGCGGCCGGCCCCGCCCGGGCAGCCACCAATGCTCGTCGATTTTGCAAAGTCCGGATTTTGATCCAAAAATCCGATTTTTCGCCCCTAAGTTTTAAAAACGTGCAAAATGCAAACGTAGACCTCATTCAATATACATTATGTCATAATCAAGCTCGAAATGAGGTAAAAAGACTCGGCGGTAAATGAACAAATCTCCGCGAGTTAACTTTGAGACGGAATTAAACACATCTCAAGTTTTTGTTAAACACGCAATCCCTTTAAAAAGAAATATCGAATCTCAATATGTTTAGTTCGAGTATGACGAACCATATTTTGAATAATTTTCACCGGACTTGTTATCCCAAAAAATAATAACGTTTTAAAGCTTTGGATACAACAAGTCATAAGAAGAAGTGCCTTTCAAATATTTGAAAAATTTCTTTTAATGGCACTTTTAATGAGATTCGTAGGGATAGTTTAAAGTCGAGCATATAGACATAAGTCATATAAAATATCGAGTCTATGGGAATAATACAAGAAAACATACCTCGAATTTGTTTGTCGACCGACATACCTTTCTCAACCTTTGTCAATCTTTAGCCATAGAGGTTGAGATGATTCTTCCTTCTTCAATGCCTAATATCTTCAAAGATATTTTTGTATACTTGATTGTGAATTTATAACCATCTTCTTGGCATTGATTAACTTGAAGTCCAAGCAAGAAATTTGAGCTCCCCTATCATAATGCTCATCTCAAGTATACCTACATCAACTTAGAAAAATCTCTTGCACAAAATATTCATTAGTAGCACAAATAATACTCTCATAAATTTGTACAAATAATCAATCTTCCCCTTTTTCAAAAACAACTCAAGTAATATAAGCTTTACCTCTTGTGAAACCATTTAGCAAAAATAGCTAAGTCTATCATACTATACCATACAAGGCCTTAAAAAAAATCATTTGGCCTAGAAAAATTATAAACTCTGATAGACTTCTTTTTAGAATAACACCATTTAGAAAATTGGATTAAACATCCATTTGGTAAAGCTTGAAATTTTCTTAAACCAAGAATGGGCAAGTCAAATACAAATAGCTACTAAATGTGCTATGAGTGCAAATATTACATCAAAATCAATTACCTTCTTCTTGAAAATACCTTCGAGCTACTAACCTCACCTTAGTTCGACCAATGTTGTCTTGGTCATCGAGTTTGTTTCGGAATACCCTTTTTGTCTTCTTCATCACTATCATCATAGGGCATCCAATTGATCTATGGTGTTCTCAATCCAAATATTTTGGGGTAACTAATATTTGGAGTACTTCATTTCTCATCTACACAACTTAGCAAACTCATTAACAGCATCGCTTATATAAGCACGAAAAATATCCCAATTATCATAACATGCCTTAATAGTCAATCACAAAATATCTTGCATAAAAGTATAGTGACAATGGACACTATAAGTATAAACCATGAAGCAAGAAACATATACTATGCAAGAAACTCATCAACTCTTAAATTGAAACAAGTAAGTTCAAATAAGCTTATAAAAGCTATATCAGGTCTCTTTTGAAATTTGAAAATCCGAGTGCAAAAATTGAGACCTCATTTAAAAAAAATATTTGAACAAGAGTTGACAAATCAAATATGTGCCATCAAATATCAATTAGTGCCTTTCAAAAATCTAAAAATCCTTTTAGTGGCACTTGTATGAAATATTTTGAGATATCTTAAAAAGCAAGCACATAGGCACATGGCAATACATATATCGAGTCTATAAGAGTAATAATAACACAAGTAAACGTACCTCGATAATTTATGTCTTTCTTGACAAATAATGACGTAAATGGCCATATGTGAAAATATGTAAATCCTACACAATTCTTAAAATAAATCTAGCACAAAACATAATGGTAAGAGTGTAGGCTAATGGATATCACAAGTAAGCTCATGCCATAAAAATCCATAGGATATGATAAACCACTTGAGTCTAAAAATGCACAAGAGTTTTAAAAACATCATATAAGGTCTTCTTTTTTCAAAAAAATTTTAAAAGCACAAATATATATTGAAGACCTTAATTAAAAAATAAATACTTGAAAACTCATTTTGCAATTAAGACACAAATAAAAGCATGCATAATAACAAAATAAAATGCATATTTAAATAGGGAGATACGGGTTACCAATTACGCCATTTCCATGGGTTGTGCCGTTCCCATTGTTGATGATATCTTCCCCTTGAGAAGTCACTTTGTTGATGATGACTTCTTTGATTACTCCATTCCCAAGGTTTGTTACCTTCCCATTGTTGATAGTTTCTCCTTCTTTGAAAATCATCTTGTTGATGATGTCTTTGCCATTTCCAAGGATTTTGTTCTTCCCATTTTTGATTATATCCTCCTCTTGGAAATTGACTTTGTTGGAAATGTTTTCTCCTTCTTTGATCAAATGAAGTGGTCATTTGATGTCTTCTTGGCGGTATGAATTTTCTCCGATTATTATTTCGCCGGGTACCTAATATAACATCGTTTTGTGGTACCCTCATGTGTTTGGGTCCTTTGGGATTAGTCTTGAGACTTTTAGGTCTCCAACAATAATTAGAGCTATTTCTAGCTCGACAAGTATTGGCCGTGTGACCCTTTTTACCGCAATAAAAGCAAGTAATAATTTTTGGAGCATAATGACCAACATACATAGGGACTTGATTTCTTTTCACATAATTAACAATACTAGGCTTATGATCAAGTCCTTGTTTCAATTTATCACAACAATCAACAATATCGGTCATTTCATCGGTACTCAAGTTGGATTTAGATAAATCCTTTTTCATGCAATTAATGTCCTCAACAAGAGTACTATTTTCTTTTTCAAGGTTTCTAACCTTGTCAAGTGTGGTGGTGTGAGCACATGATAGTGATTCATATGAAGTAAATAACCTATCCTTATCATTCTTCAAAGCATTGAATTCCTTTTTCAAATTTTTGTATTTAACAAGTAAGCTTTGGAATTCATTTTGAAGTTCATCATAATCATCTTGCAAATCACTATAATCATTTTGTATAACAATATCATAGGAAGTAGAGGGTTTAAGACATACCTCGTTTTCTTCTTCAATGCCCATAAGACAATATTCAACTTCTTCATAGTTGGAAGTTGTAAGAGGCTTGTTCCTTAGATTTGACATTGTATCCCTTTGAGAAGTAGATACTTTTGAGTTGCTCCTATCATTTGCATATACTTCATGGATGGCTTCTAATTTTTGCCATGCTTCATGTGCCGATCGAATTCCTACAATATGTTCATATTCCAAATTAGTAAGTGAACAATGCAAGATATTTAGAGCTTTACCATTTAAGGATATGATTTTCTTCTCTTCATCATTGAGCTCTTTGAAGCCTTTGGTGGTGTGTGGTGTGTCCTTCGTCGGAATGGATTCTCCGTTGATGACGGTGTTCCAAATATCGAACCCGCAACCTTGTAAATAACATTCCATTCTTTCTTTCCAAAATGTATAATTTTTGGAATCAAACCGAGGTGGCTTTGTGGTGGAGGCGCCGGAAAGGTGAGCTTCATTCGTAGCCGACGATCGTTTCTCTTCACTCGCGATGTGAAACGAGCTTGCCAAAGAGTTTGTCTCTGATACCACTTGTAAGTCCAAGTGGCTACGATAATCTAGAGGGGGGTGAATAGATTATCTCCATCTTTTCGATTTATCCCTCTTTTTCAAACCAAATGCGCCAAGATAAAAACAAAGGTGCGGAATGTAAAAAGCACACGTCGATTTATAGAGCTTCACCCCACCTAGGGACTACGTGCTCTACCACCCCAGTATATCCGGGATGGGTTTCGAAAAGAGAAAAAGATTTTATTAATAATTACCACAATTATTACAACAGAATCTTACACCTACACCTTGAAGAGCACCACACTCTTCTTCAACACCTCCTTTGAGATTACCACAATCTCACTTGAAGATTACCACAATCTCCAATCGGCACCTTGTGAAGATTACCACAATCTTCACCCTTGAAGAGCACCACACTCTTCAACACCTCACTAAGAAGATCACCACAATCTTCTCACACCTAACACCTAGATCATCCAAGTGTGTTCTTACCACAAGAACACTCACAAGGATATCTTGTGTTTGAATGATAACCAAAATCAAGATTACAACTCGATAATAGATAATACAATAAGTGCAAGTGTAATCAAGAATAGCCTAGACCTCAAGGGTGTGAAAGTGAATAGCTAGGCAATTTACAACAAGAGTATGAAAATAAAAGACCAAAAGTATGCTTGTGTATTTCTTGTTGTGTTGTGTTGTTCTCTCTTATAGTGTTGCTTCAATTCTTCCTCTATTTATAGGAGATGTCTTGTACATGATAGGCTCCTCTTGGGAACAAGATTTCTGTAAACAATTGCAAGACAATTGATCAATAGAGCTGTTAGAAATCAACTCCACAATTTAAGGAAATGTTGTCTGCTGTCAAACGGTCAGATTTCTGCTGTCAAAACATAGGGCGACCGGTCGCGCACTAATAAAGAAGTTTGAAGAAAACAGCAAAATAACAAGGGGCGACCGGTCATGGGGGACGTCGACCGGTCGACCTGGACCATGACCGGTCCCCCTTAAGCATTTGCAAGGATTGAATGTTTTGTCTCAAGAAATCACTTGCACCACCGGTCGGGGCGGCGTCCGGCCGACGCCACCGGCCGACCTGGCGTGGGCGACTGCGATATTCGACTTGATCGCATTTTTTCTTTCAACGTACTCTCCAGGTACGGGTTGCCCTATAGGGCGACCGGTTGACCTTAAAACCAAAGTGTTGTCCAATATTTTATCGAAAATAAACTCAAAGAAATACTCCGAAAAATAGTAAAAACATTTTAGACCGATCGGGAGTATTAGGACAACATTTAGAAACGTTGTTTTGATGTAAAAACACATTGACATAAAATCATTAAAAGCGTTGTCCAATTTTAGTCGAAAACAAACTTGAAGAAATACTCCGGAAAATATTAAAACCATTTTAACTCATTTAGGAGTATTTGGACAACCTTTAAAAACATTGTTTTGGTGTAAAAACAAAATCATCAAAATCATGATAAAACCATTTATCAAACAGTTTTGTCACTTAAAAATGGGCATGGCTCAGATTCAAGTAACTGTTGGGCCTGATGAATCTAGACATTGGAGGTGTCTAAGTTCATGTGTCTATGAATCTGGACATTGGAGGTGTCCAGGTTCATGTGTCTTTCGAAGTTTGTAACTCCTCAAGTGGTGGTCATAAGAGAGGTTGTAACTCATGGGAGTTACATATGGTGTTAATGCCCACTCTCTTTATCTTTAATTTCCTACAAGTGTTGGAAATGATGGCCTATATAAGTCTTAGGCGTTTTGTTGCATTGAGGGTGTTAGAAGGAAGAGATGAAGTCAGTACACAGAAAAATCGCATATCTCTGCATATTCTTCAAGTGTCGGTAAAAGTGTTGTAACTTTTCGAAGAATATTTTCAAGAACACTTCCTTCTGCACTTGTGTCCAGCAACCAGTTCTCACTCCTTCATGTTTAAAAGGTGTTTTTGTGTCAGTGGTGTTACTGTACACAAAAGAGGTAAAGTCGTTTTATCTTTGGGGACATTACGTCATACCGTGAGCACTAGCCAGGACGTATTTGTCTTGCGGAAAGAGGTCTTCCTCGACTCGGCTTGTAAAGTTTTGTCAGATTCATGTTTCTGGAGTTGGAATCCATTCAAGACTTGTAATAGTTAGGTTTTACTTTTGTTATAATTTTATGTTTCTGTTTTGTAAGCCATCTTGAAGGCTTTTCCCGTTTCTGTAACCACTGTAATTTCCAACACTCGAAATATATAAACATTTGATATCAGATTCATCAACCATGACGGGAAGTTCCCATTACCCATCTGGAGAGAAAAGGGGAACAAATAGCAAATTTAGATAGAAAATGAGCAACCATATTTGCTTGTCTACAAATATGAAAAAATTGCAAAACTAGAGGCTCGACAAGCAATTTGTGGATTTCCAAAGCACATAAACCAGTATATCCAAAGTCGTTAATTGGCTCAATGGTGCTTGCACCACCAACAACAAATATGTTGTGACAAAGATATGTTTGAAGCCGAATTCCGCAGTAATATTCAAGCCTTCCCTTAGATCTAGCCAGGAGTTCACCTTGGGCGATTGAGTTTGGTTTAGGAATTGTTTGACCAAAAGCTAACGGTAGATTCCCATCGTGATTTCGAACTGCCCCCGCTATGCTGAATATGTTAGCTTCTTCCTAGAATCAAGCATAAGAATTCTTATACTCGTATCATTCTGATAAGGGTCTTTTTATGCATGTTTTATGTGTATATTTGAGTATGATTTGAGTTATTTTATTGTTAGTTTCATAAATATTTGATTGTACATAGTTCATGTTACTCCGAGGTGCTTTTATTGGTGTAGATTGATGATTCGGAGCTGTTTTTGGTGAATTTTGGACCATGGTTTCATGTCAAAACATACCCGGGGGTTTCTGGATGCAAAAACACTCAAAATCCCAAGCTAAACGCGTCATTTCGGGGCCTTTTCAGTCAAACACGGCCAGGGTGTGCTTTTAAGCACGGCCGTGCTTTTGAGGAGCCAAAAACGAGCAAAATTTGGGCCACGACGTACCAAGCACGGCCGTGTTCGGAAAAATCCGCGAACACGGCCTGGCCGTGCTTTTAAAGCACGGGCGTGCTTTTCGTCCAGACTGAACTTTTTCTGTGCGGAAATTATGGAAGCTTTCCCTTTTTGCTTTTGGACAACTTTTGAACAACTTTTACATCTCATTCTGGTGCATTAAGTCTCATTATTCCCTCAATGATCATAAGAAAACAAGGATTCAACAACCCAACTATGGTAGTGGAACAATTATTTGCAAAAGATGACATTGTTAATGTGTTATTTCACAACAAGAATGTCTATAAAAGCCAAGTGTTTGGGTTGGAGAAGGCATTCCATTCATAGTTCATTATTCATCCACTCTAAGTTTCAAAGCAAAATACATTGAGAGGATAAAAGAGAGGTAGAGTTGGAGATTGAAGAGCAATAGAGGAGAAGGCTTGGAGCTCAACATCATTGCAATCAACCAAGGAGGAAGTCTTGTATTGGTCTTGAATAAGAGCTAAGTACACCATGTTCATTTTATTCAAATCTTCTTGTGTAGTATACTCTTTTGTCAAAGCCATGTGTAGCTAAATTTCTAGTGTTTGAATGTAATGAACTCTAGAATGAATTTGTGATTAAGGCTTGTATGTTTTTAATAAAATCTTCATGTTTTGTGTGATTTACTTATATTATGCTTTATTCATTCGAATTGGTATATGCGCAATATTGATTTGAAGTTTATTTTTCATCCGGGAAATCGAGAGATTCATGGTGAAATAGAACCTATATAAGTGAAAAGAGTTGCATGCAATCCTAGATATAGGACGACATAAATCTTCCGGATTAGGGTCAAACCTAATATGGGAATTCACAAATCGTTATAATGTCTTTGTCTTGGGGTTTTAACTAGAAAGAGATTTGATTAATCAACTTGAGGTTAGAAGTTATTCGCTCGATAGAGGTTTAACTTAAATCGGGAATTTCTACGGTCGCATAACATGAGATTTTATTAAAAGAGGTTGGTTTTTGCTTAAGGGCTTATGGTTGCATTTTTATCTTGTTGAATCACAAAAACATTCTAGAGGGATTTACATTCAAACACATTTCTAGCTCTTGACTTCTTATTCTACAATCTACTTTTATTTGATCTTTTGTAAGTTGTGATTATTTCAAATTCTTTATTTTTCATTTTCCATTTTTTACAAACAAAAACCACGAAAATTGCTAGATTAGATAACAAAAAGACGGTAATTATTAGTACTTACAATCCTCGTGGGAATGACACTCCTGCACTCGATAATCTATACTATAAAACGATAGGTGCACTTGCCTAAGGTTTTCTAGAGTAGCTTTTGAGCCATCAAGTTTTTGGCCGTTGTTAAGGGATTGTAATATTAAGAACGCTTTATTTTTGTTAATCTAATCTTTTTTTTTATTTTACCATTGTTTTTTTTTCTTCTTATCTATCTTTGTGAGTCTTAATTAACACTTCTCATCTTTATTTACCGCAGTGCATGCATGCGTACTCGTCGTCAAGGCGGGAAACGCGAGACCGCCGGTAGTAACACGGAGGAAAGCATTAATACGATTTACGAGGAGGACATAGACGAAAGAAAAGATTTTGCCATGGCGGATGAACCACAAAGAACTATGTACGATTACGCCAAGCCATCCATGGATGGCACATCGTCAAGCATTGTAAGGCCCGCTGTTGCCGCCAATAATTTTGAAATTAAACCCAATGTTATTCAAATGGTGCAACAACTTGTCCAATTCGACGGTCTACCTGACGAAGATCCCAATAATCACATCGCAAATTTTCTTGAAATTTGTGACACTTTCAAAATCAACGGGGTCTCCGATGATGCCATCCGCCTACGCTTGTTCCCATTCTCTCTTCGGGGACGAGCAAAACGATGTTAAATACTTTGCCAAAAGGAACGATTACAACATGGAATGTTATGGCGAAAAATTCCTTTTGAAGTATTTCCCACCAAAAGACCGCAAGATTAAGAAATGAAATCTCTTCATTTACTCAAGCGGACGATGAAACTTTATATGATACTTGGGAGAGATTTAAAGAATTGTTGCGAAAGTGCCCACACCATGGCTTACCTATTTGGATGCAAGTCCAAACATTCTATAATGGGCTACTTTCTTCAACAAGACAAATGATCGATCAAACGGCACGGGAACTCAATAACAAAACGCCGTGAGCGCTCAAGATTTGATCGAAGGAATGGCCATGAACGGCTACCAATGGCAATCCATACGAGGTAAAACTAACAGTCTCATGGGTGTTTTTAATGCGATGCAGGTGGTTACGCTAGCCGCACAGTTGAAGCTTTGACCCAAAAGATCGATGATTTGGCGGCTCCTAAACCACCACCACCACATATTTTATCTTGTGAAACTTATGAGGATTGCATAATCATCGGGGCCTCCCCCACACACAATACCTCGCACGAATGGTTAATTACGTTGGGAATCAAGGCAAAAATTACCCAAGTAATCCTTACAAAGAACACATACAATCCTGGTGGCGACAACATCCTAATTTTGGTTGGGGGAACCAAGGCCAACCACGACCTAATCCCAATCCCGATCTACACATGTCTCCTGATTTCACCAAATCAAGGTAAGCTTTAACTTGGAAGATCTTATAACAAAGTTTGTGCAATCAACAGATACCCGATTCCAGCGGTGGAAACATCCTTGAGAAATCAAGAGGCATCTATCCATAACTGGAAAACCAAATAGGCGGATTGCGAAGATGATTTCCGAGAAAGGCCACAAGGTAGTTTGCTTGGGTATCTTGAGCCAAACCTGGGGAGCACGTAAAGGCAATCACCATCGCTTTTCCACATGAGCATGATTATGCCAATGCCGCCATGCGAAATACGTGGAGGATGACATGCCCAAAGAAAAGCTCATGAAAAATGAGGTTGCGAATCAAGCCCAAGATCCCTTACCGAAGTCTAACCGAAGAAGATAGAAGAGAGGACAAATTTGGTAAGTACCTTGATTCTTTCAAACAATTACATGCCAATATTCCATTTGTTGACCATCCTTCAAAGCATGTTAGGGATCTTAATGACATCATCCCTAGTGAAAATAAGCTTAACAAATTATCAAATGTGCAATTCAATGATAAATGTCCTTCCAATGAACTACCACACAAATTTAATGATCCAGGAAGCTTTATTATCCCTTGCACAATTGATGATTTACCTGTTGATAGGGCACTAGCCGACTTGGGAGCTAGTATCAATGTGATGTCTTATGATACATTCAAGCATATGGGATTAAGTGAACTGAAACCTACTAAGATGGACATTCACTTAGCCGATAAATCGATTAAACATCCTAGAGGTATTATTAATGATGTGTTAGTCAAGATTGATAAATTCATGTTCCCAGTTGATTTTGTTATTCTTGACATGCATGATGATATTGATGTTCCTCTAATTCTTGGGCGTCCTTTCTTGGCTACGGCAAAATCAATCATTGATGTACATGAGGGAAAATTAACTTTGAGAGTGGGGGATGAACAAGTAATTTTTAAAATTCATGTTGAAATTGATAAGGATAATACTTGTTCTTTTGTTGACTCAGTTTCCTTGAGTAATATGAAAACTAAAAATCTCTTGGAGAAAAATTTGATCAAAGTGCAAAGCAACCCATGAAAAATAATCTCCTCAGAGACTTATTTCCAAAATAGAGACCCGAAAGGTCAAGGAGCACATTTTGAAGCTTGAAGTTGGAGGTAATGCTACTAAATGCCCAAGGGATTTTCATAAGTCCAAGGCTCCACCCGACTAATTTCCACATTTGGGTAAACGGTCCAATTATACGACTTTAAAGAAGCGCTAACCGGGAGGCAACCCGGCATTTGGTGTGCATTTTCTTTTTCTTAATTTTTTATAGCTTTAAAAAAAAAAAAAAAAAAAAAAAACACGGTCTGGCCGTGTTTTACACACACGGCCGTGTTCGTCACCCAATCCGCGAACACACCCCCGACCGTGTTCAATAAACCAAGGCTTTGTGGGAAAAATGCGTGCAAAACACGGCCTGGGCGTGTTTTCGAACACGCCCGTGTTTAAAAAAAAAAAAAAAAAAAAAAATTGTACCGAACACGCCCCGGCCGTGCTTTTGAAGCACGGCCGTGTTTTTTTTTTTTTAAAAAAAAAAAATTTAAAAAAAAAAAAAATTTTTTTTAATTATATTTGAAGATTTCACGGTATTCGAGTTGTGTATCCTTGATTAGGTATGAAGATGCCGATGACGGTCTCGTACTAAACAACCCAATGATCGCTCAACGCCGATTTAACTCTTCTAGTAAGGTCGTATTTTTTTTTTCCACCTCTTTTATTTTCTTCTAGTTTGGTTGATTTTTGAGTGTTTTATTTGTGTTCGTTCATCTCTTTCTTTCACATTGAGGACAATGTGAACCTTTAAAGTTGGAGGTGGGTGCAATTACATTCTTAGAATGCTTGTGTGCTTGTTTTGAGTCTGTGTGTGCTTGCTTTTATTTTGAGTCTGTCGACAAGAGGTAATTTTTTTTAACAAATTGAGTGTTTGCTAGTCAATAACTTAGCCCAATTACACCAAAATTAACTTTTTAATTTGAGTTTTCAATGTGAAGCAATTGATTGTCTAGGATAGATTGACGTGGATGTGCGCTAAATTTTGACGAGATTTCCAACACCATAAATACTTGATGTGTTAAGGCATATACGATGATACTTAGTGCTATGAACGTCCGAGAACTCATGATTTAGTAGTGGTTAACTAGTTGTTAAACCAAGCTTGAAAAAAAAAAGCGAAAAAAAAAATAAAAAAATATGTGTATTGTTATAAAAAAGGGACAAATCGAGGTTATACTCCTCTGTTTGTTGTTGCTTAGTAACTAGGAGCATTCATGAGCCACATGTTTGTCTTTTACGTAAAACGGCGGCACAAATATGAGTATGGGACACCACCCTAGGAGTTTTTGGAAAGACATTCAAAATTTAAACCTAGTGGAAGTTTGCCTCAAAAATGTCCTGATTTTATAATTATATGCATACCAAAAAAAAAAAAAAAAAAAGGGAGAATGTTCTCATTGACTTCTCATTCCAATAAAGTTCAAGAAGCTTGGTTATATGACTAGTAGGCTAACTACAATGATCCATTGAATTCTTGTATTTTCATGACATTATTGAATTGAAGTTATTCATAACTATCAATATTTGTGGAGTGATGATTTCAAGTTTGAATAATGCCTGCTGATATTACGGTCTTTCTTGACAGTCGATCGCTTTGCAAAACTGTGTTTTTACTGAATGGTTAATTCGGGTTGAGAAGTAAGAACTTGACTGCTTGTGTTCAATGTGTTGAAAAAAAAAAAAATACTTGTGTGTTGTAATTTATTGAATCATTCTTTTTGATTGAATGTTTTGCTTGAGGACAAGCAAAGTTCAAAGTTGGAGGTGGTTTGATAAGGGTCTTTTTATGCATGTTTTATGTGTATATTTGAGTATGATTTGAGTTATTTTATTGTTAGTTTCATAAATATTTGATTGTACATAGTTCATGTTACTCCGAGGTGCTTTTATTGGTGTAGATTGATGATTCGAGCTGTTTTTGGTGAATTTTGGACCATGGTTTCATGTCAAAACATACCGGGGTTTCGGATGCAAAAACACTCAAAATCCCAAGCTAAACGCGTCATTTCGGGGCACCCGATCAAACACGGCCAGGGTGTGCTTTTAAGCACGGCCGTGCTTTGAGGAGCCAAAAACGAGCAAAATTTGGGCCACGACGTACCAAAACACGGCCGTGTTCGGAAAAATCGCGAACACGGCCTGGCCGTGCTTTTAAAGCACGGGCGTGCTTTTCGTCGGATCGAACTTTTTCGTGCGGAAATTATGGAAGCTTTCCTTTTTGCTTTTGGACAACTTTTGAACAACTTTTACATCTCATTCTGTGCATTAAGTCTCATTATTCCCTCAATGATCATAAGAAAACAAGGATTCAACAACCCAACTATGGTAGTGGAACAATTATTTGCAAAAGATGACATTGTTAATGTGTTATTTCACAAAAGAATGTCTATAAAAGCCAAGTGTTTGGGTTGGAGAAGGCATTCCATTCATAGTTCATTATTCATCCACTCTAAGTTTCAAATCAAAATACATTGAGAGGATAAAAGAGAAGTAGAGTTGGAGATTGAAGAGCAATAGAGGAGAAGGCTTGAGCTCAACATCATTGCAATCAACCAGGAGGAAGTCTTGTATTGGTCTTGAATAAGAGCTAAGTACACCATGTTCATTTTATTCAAATCTTCTTGTGTAGTATACTCTTTTGTCAAAGCCATGTGTAGCTAAATTTCTAGTGTTTGAATGTAATGAACTCTAGAATGAATTTGTGATTAAGGCTTGTATGTTTTTAATAAAATCTTCATGTTTTGTGTGATTTACTTATATTATACTTTATTCATTCGAATTGGTATATGCGCAATATTGATTTGAAGTTTATTTTTCATCCGGGAAATCGAGAGATTCATGGTGAAATAGAACCTATATAAGTGAAAAGAGTTGCATGCAATCCTAGATATAGGACGACATAAATCTTCTGGATTAGGGTCAAACCTAATATGGGAATTCACAAATCGTTATAATGTTGTCTTGGGGGTTTTAACTAGAAAGAGATTTCAGTTAATCAACTTGAGGTTAGAAGTTATTCGCGCTCGATAGAGGGTTTAACTTAAATCGGGAATTTCTACGGTCCGCATAACATGAGATTTTATTAAAAGAGGTTGGTTTTTGCTTAAGGGCTTATGGTTGCATTTTTATCTTGTTGAATCACAAAAACATTCTAGAGGGATTTACATTCAAACACATTTCTAGCTCTTGACTTCTTATTCTACAATCTACTTTTATTTGATCTTTTGTAAGTTGTGATTATTTCAAATTCTTTATTTTTCATTTTCCATTTTTTACAAACAAAAACCCTGAAAATTGCTAGATTAGATAACAAAAAGACGGTAATTATTAGTACTTACAATCCTCGTGGGGATAACACTCGGTACTCAATAATCTATACTATAAAACGATAGGTGCACTTGCCTAAGGTTTTCTAGAGTAGCTTTTGAGCCATCACATTCCTTTTTCCTTATGATCTGAAATAGAATAAGTCAAAAAGTTTATTGATCCAACCCATTTGCTTTTATTTTTAAAAAGTTGTTATATGTATTTTAATCTATGATATTTATATAAAAAGAAATAATGTTTTATATAAAAATCTTTAGTTATAAAATAATAGTTTCAAATAATCTTAATCAGAATTGGGATGCTCTCGTGCCACATCAGCAGACGATCTACGGTGGTTATTTCAGGTAAAGTCCGATCCTAATCTAAGGTCGTGTCCAGAACCAATAAAAATGAATCAAATTCTTATCCTATTTTCCATTAATCATTATACAAATTTTAAGGGCTAAAGAAATGGAAAAACCTATATCATGTAGGCAAAAACTCATGTAGGACCGTCTTACGGGTCTCAATCCGTAAGACGGATCCTCTTGACCATGGACTGGTCCCTCATGCGGATCCTCGTTGACTGTGTCCATGGGTCAATGCCACTTGCGCTTTTTTTTTTTTTTCCCTTTTTTTTGCTTTTTTTCCCCGCTTAAAGTTAAAAATTGATTTTTTATGAAAAAAGTATTTATTTTAGATAAAGTATCATATTTTTTAATATAGCCACAGATTATGATTACATTACATTGAAGATAAAATAAATATATCAGAGTTAAAGTAACACCTTTATGAGTAAAAATATATATTTTTTGAGACAAAATATCCTGTTTTAAGAGTAAAAATATTTGTTTTTTAAATAAAGTATTATATTTTTTAATAATAAATACAAAGAAAGATGAATAATAAATATGATAGAATTAAAATAATACTTTTATAAGTAAAAGTATTTGTTTTTTGAGATAAAGTAACATATTTTTTAATATAGTCACAAATTATGAATATATTACAATAAATAAATATATATATATATAACATATTAAAGTAACACTTTTATACGTTAAAGTATCTATTTTTTGAGATAAAGTATCATGTTTTTTAATATAGTCACAAATTAGAAATGAAGGAAAGAAGAAAAAATAAAAAATAAATATGATATAGTTAAAGTAACACTTTTATAAGTAAAAGTATCCATTTGTTGAGATAAAGTATCATATTTCTTAATACAATTACAAACTAGGAACAAAAAAAGAGGAAAAATAAAAAATAAATATGATGTAGTTAAAGTAACACTTTTATAAGTATCCATTTATTGAGATAATGTATCATGTTTTTTAATAAACTTGGGTTCGATTCTTAGCCTATGCATTTAGAGGCGTTTTTTTTTTTTTTTTTTTTAATTTACCAGGCGTATTTATGAATGGGTTTATATACATGGTTATACTAAAATTGGATAACAAGTACTAGTAGTGTAGTGGTAGAATACCACCTAACATCTCCATAGGCATGGGTTCGATTCCCACTGAAGCGGAATTTTTTTTTTAAAATAATAGGCGGGTGGGCTGGGGGTGGGTGTGCTGGGCGGATGGGCTGGGGGCGAATGACTGGGTTGGGCGGGTGGGTTGTAGAATCCGTAAGACGGTCCTACAAGAGACCTACTCTATCATGTATGGTTCACATCCACAAAAATTGACAAGTCTTTCATTTAATTAGCTCCTACAATTGGTTTGAGCTTCGCCTTTTAACATAGGCTTATTAATTAAAAAACTAACGCGATTATGAGAGTACGAGAACCCAAAACAGACTATAAATGGTATATAATGTCATGGGAATGTTATGGAGCATGCAATTCTATCTGCATTAGCTAGTGATTAGTATTGGCAATCAAGCTATTATGTGTATAAAACATTCATTTTTCTTCAATTGATGTATGACCAATATTTATAGACAAAAACTCATGTCGATCAGGCCGTCTACGTCTCGACTGCATTAAACGATCGACCCGCGGACCCGGTGGTGTTTTAGTAGTTTTCGACCACCTAGATATTCGATCATCCGAAAAATATTAGTCAGTTCTTCTAAAAATATATTAGCGATTCTTCCGAAATGTATTAGTAGTTCCTCAAGAGTTTTTAGTATTTCTCCTAAATATACTCCCGAAATGTATTAGCAGTTCCTCATAAAAGTATTAGTAGTTCCTCGAAAAAGTATCAGTAGTTCCTTGGAAAGTATTTTTAGTAGTTTCCCTGAATATAATTAAATTTTTCTCCCGAAATGTATTAACAGTCCTTCTGGAAAGTATTAGCCGTCCTTCTAAAATGTATTAGCAGTTCTTCTGAAATGTATTAGTAGTTCCCTAAAGAGTTTTTAGTATTTCTCCTAAATATACTCCCGAAATGTATTAGCAGTCCCTCATAAAAGTATTAGTAGTTCCTCGAAAAAGTATTAGTAGTTCCTTGTAAAGTATTTTTAGTAGTTTCCCTGAATATAATTAAATTTTTCTCCCGAAATGTATTAACAGTCGTTCTGGAAAGTATTAGTCGTCCTTCTAAAATATATTAGCAGTTCTTCTGAAATGTATTAGTAGTTCCCTGAAGAGTTTTTAGTATTTCTCATGAATATACTCCCGAAATGTATTAGCAATCCCTCAAAAAAGTATTAGTAGTTCCTCGAAAAAGTATTAGTAGTTCCCTGGAGAGGTATTTTAGTAGTTTCCCTGAATATAATTAGTAGTTTCTTGAAAAAGTATTAGTTTTTCTTATAAAATGTATTAGTATTTCTCCATAAAAGTATTAGCTGATACTAATACTTGTATTATTTAGTGTTTGATATTTTACTCTATTTTCTTCAACAGAGTAATGAGAATTGAGGGGATTTAGTATGGAATATATGCTCAAATTCGGCAAAAATTCAGGAGATCAGTATTTCTCATGGGATAAATGGTCCATTTTCTTGAATGGAACCACTTGTTGGCTCTGCAAATATCCTGGAGACATCAAAATTCATAGTGTTCTTCGATTTACGTGAAGAAAAATTCGGGGAAATTGCACCTCCGCTCGATTTGGGGCTAGAACAACAAATGAATAAACATGGCATGAGCATTGGAGTTCTGGGAGGTTATCTCTGTTTGAGTGATGATACTCGGGATCTTGATATATGGGTTATGAAGAAATTTGGCAGTCAAGATTCTTGGACTAAAGAGTTTGTTGTTGATACATCGATTCATATGGATAAACCCCTCGAGGCGGGAGAAGATGTTGCGGGAGACGGAGGTTAAGTGGAAGGATCTCATGTGGGGCTGTTTGAAGGAGATGAGAAAGTTGTGGTAAAGTTGATGGCTGGGGAAGAAGTTGAGGGAATGAGAAGCAGGGCGAGAAAAATAGGGGATATGACGAGAAATAAGGATCTGGGAGATGGGTAGGGTATTTAGATCCGTCTAACGGATCTAGATCCGTTAGACGGTCTGACAGGAGACTAACTCATATTTATATATAAGTTGCGCGATCTTTATAATCTTCAAAATTCTAACGAACTAATAATCAATTCATTCCGAAACTTGTTAGATGCAGACGGCTTTAAATTTTAGATGTATATAATGATCGGGAAATATATATATAAATTAATTAATATCTATTTTCCAAATCGAGTAATCTCATTGATGCTGCTTAAAAGTAAAGATCACTCCAAGTCAAGGAAACTGATAAATCGGTACAACTTCTTTTTCGAAACTGATGAAATCTTCGGATGGGACCTAGCCTGCAATACACAGAACAAGGTTAGGGGGTGGAAGCCCCTCCGACGCTCAAGTCAACGACTATAGGAGAGAAAAATCTAGAGTACAAGAATGGAATTCATAGTAATTAATTGAACTTACTTACAAGTGAACATGGATGGACCTTTTGTGCCTGGCATGATTGGTCGAATGGGCTTAGAGTAATAAAGTGGGTTGTTTGGACTGTAGTAAGCCTCCTGGGCCGTAAATAATAAACTGGGCTGCTTAATAATGGTTTGGGTCTCATGGACGACTTGATAATACTCGGATCCAATAATATTACGATTTTACCCCAATAATGTTCTTTGACAAATAATGTTTCAATATCAAAAATAATAATTTTATGTTCCAAAATATCCTCTCTACAAAGTAATGAGATGACCCTCTAAATGGCCTAGACAAAAAATAATGTAGGGACATCCAAAGCCTAGCTTCATTATTTTCAACATTCATGTACATGGTATACATGGCCTACCTAAAGAGGAAACCAAGCCAGTAATAGTCCATAAATAATGCTAACAGAACTCACAGCATTGCATCCTCAACTGTCCGAAAAATCAACCAACTCATTAATTAACCTTACCGAAATTTATAAAATTGAAGACAACACTGTAAATGGCTGGTAAATTTAGGTGTAGGGAATTAATGGTTGACAAGTTTCCACCTCCCATTGCTTGTCCTGTTGCACCTTATCCTAAACCTCTGCTGTAGATGATCTCCGCCCAAACTGCCCAATCTAATATATACATACATATATATATATATATGTATATGTGTGTGTAAGACCTCCGAAGTTCTAGACTAATTTGCTATAATATTGTAAAAATCGAATAAAATTGTGAAAATAAGGTAAAAAATGAATGATTCGTGTATTTGCTCAATGGCGTACATGGTGTGTGCGCCAAGATAACTATTGGCGCACTAACCATGTGCGCCAGGAAATAAATTTATTTTTTAAATTTCAAAGGCTGGCGCAGATGAACTATGCGCAAGCAACTTTAAATTAAAAAAAAATAAAAATATGACAAAACATGTTAGTATATTAGAAGATGATTGAGTAATAATTGTAAGTAATAACAAAATAATTAGAATAAAAAATTTTATTCTAAAACCCTTAGTATATTAGAAGATGATTGAGTAATAATTGTAAGTAATAACAAAATGATTAGAACAATTGTAAGTCTATTACAAAATGATTGTAAGCATATTACAAAATGAATGGTGAAAACTATCTTCACAAAATGAATGCAAATTAATCCAAATATGAATAAGAGAATTTTGACTAATTTTAACTATTTTTATAACTAACTAATTGATACACAAATTAATCCAAATATAACCATTAATTACAAATTTACATCCAAAATTAATATGTCTTAACAATATTAATTACTAAATACATAATTTTGACTAATGTTAATCCTAATATCTATGACCACCGGTGCCACATCCCGGAGGGTGTCTCTCTCGCTGGCTCCGCCTAAGACCGTATTCAGCATTATCAATATCCTATTGGTCGGAAGTAGACGGGCTCAGATCCATGTCCATATAACTCCCCTGAAATCCACTGAAAAATGGTACAGGCGAATGCTGAAAACTTGGACGCGCATATGCAGATGGACCTGCCATTCCCACATCCGTGTTGAGAAGATCAGTAAATAATGTGAAATGGGGTGTTATGAACTGATCATAATTCACAGGTTGTGGCATATATGGTGTATGATGCGAAGTGGAGGGACCTGTCGCATATCCAGATGGATCTCCCGCATATCTAGATGGACATGGCGCATATGCAGATAGACTCAACGCATATCCAGATGGACCTACCGCATATGTGTGAGGTGTATGTGGCGCAGTAGTGGTCGTCCGTGTGCTGCGTGCCCGATCATGCGCTTGTGATGGATCAATTGTCTCTAGAAACGGCTCTGGTGGAGGCATCCCTAGGAGACGCCGCACACTAGTCATCTCCTCAATAAAATCACGTCTCAGGTGATCAACAGACTACGGGTCAGAAGCACTAACATCTCGAACACTAATCCACATCCGATCGAGTAGAGTAGTATGTAACACACAAATATCAGAAATATATACATAATGATATAATTTAAATGTGTGTAATAATAAATTTATAGGTAAATTACCATGGCATCCCGAGCTGCAGTGTCGCATAGCTGATACCCTACTGTCATGTGTATGTTCTGTGGAGTTATTAATCGTCGTGTAATACGACTGTACCATGTCTGATATCCACGAACTGTGCTCCTAACATGACTTATCGCGTCACCTCCAATAATGGAATGGTGTGCCATCGTCCAATACTGAACCCAATTAGCATGAACATGTGGCCAATCCCATCCAGATCGCCCTTTGCGAGTAAAATCATGGAGTGAAGTGTGTTATTGTGAGAGCACATCAGGAATATGATGTATAATGCCAAACTGCCTCAACACTCGCTCTGGATGGTGAAACTCCACGATAGCGTGATTTATCAATGGGCATTGAGACCTCCACAACTCTGAAATATATCGTGGTTCCAACGCCATTATATCTACTGACTCCATGTCATATGGCTCCCAAATCCACTGTGAGAAATTCAATTGTCAATTAATAAATTTGAATATGCAGTTAAAATTACTTAATATGAATATAAATCCTTACGTGTCTATCTGTAAGTCTGTCGAGCATGTCCCTGATGATACGTACAAAATGACTAGCAGTGTGTGTGTGTAACTGCAGTACTGCATCCACCTAAACGTGAAAATAGTACATATTAATTACATATTTTGTTTTAAGAAGTTTAATATTAAATATATGCAATGTTAGTAGTGTAGTAGTACCTAGCACCATACGTCGGAAAAGGTAGCTCATCTACATCGGCCTGGTCCACATATAATCGTCCTGTGGGAACTCGAGAACGTATGGTACGGGGAACAATCACAGTAATCCTGGCCCAAGCCCAAATCTAACATAACAGGTAAACAAATGACCAATGAGTACATACATTTATTTATGTGATATGCAAATATAAAGACATACGATGCTAAATTTAAATTTACATGTAATAGTAGCATGGCACCACCGATGACCTGCTTTCCAACCTCTGTTGAAGTGCATAACTCTTCGTACAGTATTGCTAAGACAGCACTACCCCAACTATACTGCGAAGTATCCTGCAGCTGCTCCAAGTAATGCAAAGACACGTTGTTGCCAGATGAATCTGGCATCAACAAACTACTAATAAGTAGGAGCGCAAGTCCTCGAGCATACTATTCAACCTCTAACTGAGGTGTGTATTCTGTAATCATGATCTCCTCGAAATGAGATCTCAACGCAATCAACTTAAGGCGTGATGCTCCTCGGAACATGTTTATGTTTGGAGAAAAACCTAACCATTCTTGACAGCATAACATCCACTCATCCCTGGTCCTCTCCAAATCTCTACCTATAACTGGCAGTCCCTCTACAGGAAGCCCCCAGATAATGGCAACATCCTGTAAAGTCATTGTGGCCTCCCCAGTTGTTAAGTAAAATGTGTGAGTCTAAGGGCGTCAACGCTCAACTAATATTGTGATGAGATGGTTGTCAATATCAATCCGACCACAATGTGCCACACCATAAAATCCCATCTGATATAATGTGTGTACAACACGTGGATGCAACTGCTCCAACTGGCCATCGAAGACCAAAAAGGAGCAGCCCCATGTCTAACAGTGAGAATCGTGTCGACATCCCCCTGTTGTACACGTGTAGAATGGCGTGTAGGCTGAGCTGTAAATACTGAAGGATCTCGTGGTCCATATGTCTGAGGATCACCCATCCTGTAGAGAAAATATCATAATTAATAAACTAGTGTGATGAAAATACAGAGAAAGCAACAATACAAAGTAACTGGAGAAGTAAATACACATTTTGAATACAAAGTCTGACATTATAAGAAAAATGCATGATACTACATATTACAAAGTCTGACATTACAATACATAATTAATTATGCTAAATTACCCATATTACATTACAAAGTTCTGCGTATCCTACGTACTACATAATACAATTAAGAACGATACATTAATTGTGTCGTGAAGAAGATGCACGCGTGTGTATATCTCTTTGATCACTAGCTTGGTATTGTTGTTGCTCACGTTCCTCTGCCCAATCCATTGCATTGTGAATTTTTGTAGTTCTGTCTCAACCACGATTTCTACGAAATCATCTGGATGGATTATGTTGCAATTGAAAAGATGCATCATCTCATTCATCATCATTAAGGAGTGGATTAAAATTTAAATTGGCCAGAGTATGTCCCTACATATGTATATGTGTTGTAATATGATCTCATGAAAGTGACCGGATTAATCTTAACATATTTACATGTCTGCATTGCATGGGAACATGGGATCTCGTCATTCCTCCATTGACCACATGAGCATTGCTGTGCAGAAAGGTTGACTTTGAACGTTCGCGCACGACTAGATCCTGGTGTGACAGTAGTGACATTTGCAGTTTGAGTTTGATAATCGTACAACTGCACAATATGATTTAATGTCATCCTTTGCTGTTTTTGGTATTTCTGCAAGATGTCATCTGGCCAAATGGTTCTTCTCCAAAGCTGTAGTTGCATTTTTCATTCTATCGTAGAAACTCGTGACAGTACGCGTGAAAGTGAAACGCACAAGGGCACAAATTGGCAATCTTCTTGCACCCTTTAGAACCGAGTTCATACACTCATAAATATTTGTAGTCATCATTCCACAATGTGTCCCCTCATCATGCGATAAAGTCCACTTGCTCTTGTCTATAGCGTCCAAGTAAGCATGAGCACGTTCATTAAATTTTTTAATCTCCTCCATTGTCTTTTCATATGCTCTAACTCTTAGTTCTGCCCCGACTTGCCAACATAAATCCTTCAACCTTACATTCTTCAAATGACTATGGAAATTAGAGACAACATGCCTCAGAAAATAACGATGATACCCATAAGGGGGTTGGAATTCTGGCATGCGTTCAACTGACCTTAATATTCCAGGATGACGATCTGAAATAGGACATACACATTCTCGTCCTCGAATAATATGTCTGGATACTAATTGCAAGAACCAGTTCCAAGATGTGAAAGTCTCTTCATCCAGGATCGCGTAAGCTAATGGCAACACTCGTTGGTTTGCGTCCAATGTGACAACAATAAGTAACTTGTGCTTGTATTTAGTGTAGAGGTGTGTTCCGTCTACAATAATCACTGGACGACAGTGTACAAAACCATCGACACATGGCTTGAAAGCCCAAAATACATACAACAATGTCTTCACTTCACTCTCACTAGGTTCAATGTGCTGCCACTCAACCACTGTACCAGGGTTATATTTCTGCAGCGCCTCCATATACTTTGGCAAATAACAACAGGAGCTCTCCCAAGTACCATACACATTTTCACGGGCACGTTTCATCGACTGTCATGCTTTATCATACGAAATATTATAACCATACTTGTGTTTAATATTTTGTTGGACATACTTAATACCATAAGATGGATCACACTGTACCATCCCCATTAGACAATCAGCAATAAAATTTCTATCTAAATTGGCATGATCCACAGAAATAACATTTATTAAACAACAGTGAGGAGGCCCATATTTTGTGATCTTCCACATCAAAAGTTTTTTGTTGAAACTCGCTCTCAACCACCAGTTTCACTGCTGGGAAGACAAGCTGGATATTACAGAAGTTCCAGGGTTATGTTTGCATACAACTTTCCACAAAATTGGTGTGCTTTCAACAACCTTGAATTCTCGTTTCACCCAACGCACATGGTAATCTTTAACTACACTTTGCACATGTTTTTTATCTGTAAAAATCATTCCTTTACACAACACACCAGTCTCAAAGTCATAGTATTGTACATACGAAGAAATCCCAACAGAGTCACTGCATACATCTGGGTAGCTTGATTCGAAGAATGGATGTGAGGCCCCTTTTTTATACCATAGACGACACGATCCCGATATATTATCTATATTAGCGTTACTTAAATTATTACCTAATTACATGATAATGCAATTTATTTATGTTTATTACTTAAATTTAATAACTATTATCATTTTCCTTACAACTTGATTCGGTAAAAAGTGCTATTTAAAATTCGTTCTTTAGTATTTGAAAAATAAAATTCTTGTCGCCATATTTTTATGAAGACGATACTTACATTTAGTCATTTTCCATAAAGCTACTATTGTTCAATCGATCAAAATAATTTTTATTTAAAAGAAACTATGTCTTAATTTTGAGATTTTGAAATATTCATTTCGATAAACTCAACATTTTACTCCAAATCTATTATTTTGAGTTAACAAAATTTATTGTGATTTTGAAATTCTTGGCATAAATTAAAGTAGTATTTGAACCTATTTTATTGGAAAACAATTTAATGCTTTACAAACAAATCATTTTATTTTATGATTCGTTAAAACCATCTACTACTAATTTAATACATTAGCCGGTTGGATTTCTCTCTTAACAACTAATTATATTTTGTAGTATAATATTTATTTAAATAATTTATTAATTTCGAAAATTATATTTATATATTTCGAAATAATTTTTATAATTTAATTAATTGCTTGATTGATATATTTGACTTGTATTATTGGTTCTAATTCTATTTAATACCTTAGATTATAAGTGATGATGCTACTTGGGAATTATTAGACACCTTATAACTAGATGACTAATTATATAGGTAAGATAAATATAAGAGTTGATTTATATGAGAGAGATCTAGTTTGTCTTTTCCTTTTCTTTTTCCTTTTGTCTTATTTATTGAAGCATGAAAGCCTTCATCCACTCCAACAAGTCTTGCTTCTACCTATGCAAGCATGAGCCCCCAAATTTGCTAGCTTCCAAAAACACTTGAGTGTCTAGAGTAAAAAGGCTAGGATGAGGACTTCATTATTTTGCTATACATCATCTCATTTCAACACTTAGTCATTTTCACTACCAACACCCAACTCTCTCCCTCTCAAACCCCATAAGGCCAAAAATCTGGAAAATGGAGAGATAGGACTGAAAATTTAAGGAGCAATAGGCTTGAAGATTGTGATTTTTAAGGAGCTTTCAAGAAACAAGAAAGGTAAGAACTTCATGTACTTTAAACTCTTCCTTATTTCTTTTTCTCTCCAATTTTCTTCACATTTTGACACCCAAATCTCCCAAACTAGGGGCTGCCCTAAGAAGCTTGGGACCTTAAGGAAGTGTTCTAAGAAAGAGAAGTTACCTAGACCAACTTACTACCAAGGGACAAGAGGTGGGTGAAAACTCTTTCAAATCTCTCATTATTTTTGCATAAAAAGCATGATGATGCATATGTTATATGATGTATAATATTTTGTCAAAATTTTCAGTGTTATTTATTCTGGAAAATTTCGAAAAATAATAATATATATGTGTAGTAGAATCTATTGACAAAAGTGATTATTACTTGAAAATGGCTTTTGTATGCTTTATATGCCTATTTCTATATATATATTCGAAAATGGCTGAGAAAATATGAAGAATATGTCTTACCATATTTTATATAATCTGGACATATGAATTTGAGAAGGAAAAATCGAGCTTGGGCCGTTTTGCAAATATGGCAAAATATAGGGCCAAAAGTGAAAATCTTGGAACTGTGAAAACCTTACTGAAAATTTCGAAATTATGGACTTTATTTACTATAAAATTTAATGTATATATGATAAATGATAATTGGGACCCTCCGGGTCAAGCAAGTGCGGAAATACGAATTTTAGACACTAAATTGTAATTTTCCAAATCTTAAGGGACTAAACTATAAATTTCAAAAATTTGGACAGTTACTGTCACAAAAATTTTATGAAATTATTTTAAATAATATTCTGGACCTTTAGTCCAAGTTTCATGAAAAATGGACTTGAAACGAGCCCTTAATGGTAAAATCATCTTTGGGGCCAAAAGGTAAATTTTCAAGATTTGGTACTTAAACAGGGAATTTCTTAAAACTACTTTTACCCCAGTTATACACTGTCCTAAAGAAAATTTTAGACTTGGAATTTTGTTAATACCCTTCCCGGTTTAAGAGATATCAATTTTTAAGTATTGGGTCAAAAATACTAATTTGGGAAGATTTTGGGACTGACCTGTAATATTTGAAAATCTGACCCCGAGACCCTGAAAATATGATTTCTTAGAATTTTTAGAAAAATTAGAGACTGACCTTGCCCTTTTCCGAGTCCGGGATCACAACTTATGGAATTTTAAAACCCGGCATAAATTTTTCTCTTTAATTAAAATGTTTTATTTTTTTTAATAAAATTTACCAAGGTCATAGGAAATTATTTTATTTACTAAATTCAGTTTATTCATGAAACATTAAAATATTTTATTTAATTAAAATTTCTATTTTAAAATTACATTCCGAAATTATTCGGGATTTTCATACCGACTATTTGTATCGATAATAAGGCGACTTCCTCGCCCGCATAAGCTGAACCTTATTAAGAACTTCAGCATAATACACTGAATCAATGAATAGAACCGACTAGATTACCCATCCGATAACCTTGCCGTGAAACTTGAATCGACAGATCGATCGAATATCGAACGCGGCAGCAGTCTATGAACGCACCTCTGGCCCCATCGATTGATTGATTTGGCGTCGCCACACTTTCGCGGCGCAACCAACGATATGAATTGACGGATTTGTGGAATGGATAAGTCGTGTGTGGGATGGGTAGCTTGGCTACAGTCTCATGCCGGCCTCCATCGTCCAACTCCCAACCTCGAGTCGGATAGGAGAGTCTGGCGGGCGATTGGGTCGTAGGATTCTGGGTATAATCATGATTATGACGTTCTCCGAGCTTAGCCGCTCCACTGTGGAGACGTCGTGCCAACTGGGATAGCGGCTATAGCCCTATCGACAGGAGGGATAAGGTGTACTGTTTGGGGAGATGATGTTTGATCAACACTTCTCTGCCGCATAAGGTGGTCTGGGTTGGCGTTACACTTTCGTGCGCAACCAATCGATATGAATTGACGGATTATCTGGGTTGGCGTCACCACACTTTCGTGCGCAACCAACCGATATGAATTGACGGATCGATCGGTTGGCGCCACACTTTCGTCGCAACCAACCGATCCGAATTGACGATCGATTGTTAAATAATACTATAAAAACTACTAAGTATATGAGAATGCCATTGACGTTTCTTTCATCAAAATTCATGAAACGATTTTATTGCATAAAATATAAGCCCCACTTGCACACGCTCACCACACCCACTGAGAATTTTTGTCTCACTCCCACCTATTGTTTCCAACTGCAGGGATGAGGTTTTGCCAGTATAAGATCATGGCGAAGATGTTGAAGCTACTTGACTAGCCCCATATTGTATCTTGGACTATTGAGATGAATGACTTTTGTTTTTGGTTTCATTCCGAACGAACAAGTTTTAAGCAATTTCCTTGTAATAGTCGGGCGTAGGACCCGTAGGAAGTATGATTGTGACGAGGATTGTATTTTATTTTCTCGACTCAGCTTCGATCGTACTCGACTTAGTTTATTTAATATTCATTCTATTTTGGGATTTTGCTATTTTTTTTGAGTTATATTAATGAATAAATGGGCCGCATGGTAAATCGGCATAAGTTAGACCGTCCGAGACACGGCTCCCGATTTTGGGGTGTGATGATGATGTGGTATCGTGAGCTCGGTTTGTAAGAAGGAAACTTACACCGAAATTTGAACCAGATAGGTTCCTCCGCCGGATTGGGTACCACTATTAGATGACCTAAGTTAGTCTTGGACACTATTTAAACTCTTTTGGATTGTCATAGTATTAAAATATCCGGATATTTTTCGGTTGGGACGTTAGGTGATTCAGTAATCGTTGATATGAAAGTTATAATACCGCGATATGACGAGACTTGAAGGATATAGGTTATCACTTGATATTATCTGATTTGGCTAGGTGATATGCTATGGGATCCAAATGCTTAGTGATATTACTTTGGAAAATGATAATATGAGAATCACTAAGTATGATTTACAGATTGTAGTGCCATTATGTTATTCTTTCCTAAACACTTGTGTAATCTTAAGTAATGGAATTTGACTCGTTGTTTGGGCTTCACAATTAAAATATTTTCAGGATGTGAATCTGCAGGATCTTGACTCGATGTCGCTACTGAGTATTTTCTAAGTTATCATGTTTGACTTGTGAACTAAGTCTGGGATAATGATTATCTGGGATTATTCGGAATATTATTGCGATTTAGACACCTATATGTGAATTAGTTGTTATTTTAGTTGGTTGATTGTGACTTAGTTGTCAATTACTTAAGTGTTGGTTAACTAATGATGAGATGGGTACTAGTGTTCTATATAAGATATATAAGAAGCGCACTTTTATCCGAAATAATCGAGGTCCTTATGGATATGAGATATTGAGATTGTTATCAAAGTTTTAGTAGAAACGACTCCTATAATTACAAATTTGGAAATGACTTATTTAGTCATTAATAAGGTATCGACTATTAAATATTGGTGGATAGAAAATCTTGGTCGATCTTGTACCTTTTAGCGATGAAATCTGCTATAAATTGCCAAGAAAAGATGCGACGATATGAATAAGTGTCGACTATTTAGTTAATCGAGACTATTATAATAAGTACCCTTTTCTTAAGTGGATGCAATATTAACTAGCTGCCACAAACAAGGATATGCTCAAGATTTGGAATATAAGACACTACAAGAATAATAGGTTGTAGTGATGACAATATTAGTGAGGACATTAATATTGTCACTATAAATATGCATATAGTGACAATAATTTCTCACGTCACAAAGTCATACAATTTGTATTTATTAGTGACGACAGTCTTATCTTTTAACACTATTTTTCATCACTAATACTTTGGCGTTGGCGGGAAATAAATGTTATCACTATTACAAGTTTGAATAGTGACAATTTGGCAAGTCATCACTAATTATCTAGCATTTCTTTTAGTGTCAACTTAATATTATCAATAAAAATATGAACAAATTTAGTGACGGAAAAATACTATCACAATTAGAAAAGTACAATCTCACGACCATATTAGTAAATAATTAAAATCCAATAAGTTAATATATAATTATTAAGAATTATATGTGTGTGCGTGTGTGAGACAAATTTACTTCAATAAAATTGCAATTTAATAACAAAATGGGTAGAAATTAATCATTTCGAAACTTCAAATGATTAAATCTCTAAGAAATGAAATGGTTGGGTGCATTTTTTGGCACCAAAACTATGTTTTGCTTGAACATTGGATTCCTGGAGCACCATAAAGAATATTATTTTCAGAATTCTTCTAATTGGAATAAATTTTATAAATGTGATTTATTTATTCTCCTTATCTTATGCTTGAACGAAATCTTTGTTAATGTTTTTTTTTTTTTGACTTTGTTAATGTTATTAAATGATTATTGTATTATTATCTTATAGTTAAGCACCAATTTAACAAATAAAGAACGGCAAAATGTAAAGTCTAAGTCACACACCTCTATAAAAAATATTAAGGGTGTTAGTTTCGGACCCGACACGAACCTAACATGAAATTAATGAATATGGGTCCTGGTCGAACCTAAATAACACGCCAATTAAATAGGTCGGGCTCGGGTCAACCTGTTATGACATATTTAACTTGTTTGTGAATTTAAAAGAAAACTAAGTAAATAATTAATTTTACGGAAAAAAAAAGACATATCCTTAAAATTTAAATGTTAAAATCTTCGTAATTATATGTTGTTATTATTTTGCATGTCTTTTTGAATGTTCTCCTCAAAATATGATTATTAATTTATTATGTTTTTACTTTTTGTACTTTATTAGACGGATTAAGCGCATCGGGTCCGGGTATCTGTGAAATAGACATATTGGGTTCGGGTTCAAGATTCTGACACGAATAATTAAACAGGTCGGGTCCAAATTGACTAATTCTGATCCAAGAACCCACGAACGGAGAACCCGAACCTAACCCAAATTGACACTCCTATAAAATATGATTGCATATCTCATCATATATTTAGTGTTTAAAAATGTAAAATACTCAAATTTTTGGATTTAAATCAGAAAGAGTTTATTTTTTAATTTAAAATTACTCTGAAAACTAAACAGTGTCAGAAATAAATTATACTACTCTATAGTCTATATAATAAGTAAAAATTAAAATTATACATTGAAAAAATGAATATATATATATTATACATAACTTATTTCTAATAAAAATTACTTTTAAAAAAACGAAAACAAAATTACTTATTTAAAAGAAAAGAAATTATAAATATCTAAGTTTTTAGTCAAATATTCTATCAAATAAAACAAATGAAAGAATGATGACCTAAAGGAAAAAATAGAACAGCAACGTGAATTGTGTGGGTTGAAAAAGAAAAAGTTTGGAAATTTGGAGGGTAAATTGGCGCCAAAACTTTTGGGAAAACTTAAAATTATTTTTAAGAGAAAAAGTCTATCCTTCACTTTTCTCCATTCCAACATCCTTATTTTTCTTTCCAAAATTTCAACATCTCTCTTCTACATTCATAAGGAAAAAAAAATCAAGAACCATTCTGTCACTTTGTACTTGTATTTGGATGGCTTGAGGCAACCTTCTAAAAGAGGGACAAAAAATTACGGTGAACTAGCAGAAGAGCGACGAACCAATGAAGAAAGCTATTGAAAGAGAGAAAAAAGATGGCTTTACGATTAGAGTCCATAGAATTCCAAGTTCCACCAACTAATGTTAGTATTTTTACTATTGTTTATTCTATCTACTTTTTTTAATTATCCATGCTACTTTGAATTTATTCTAATGAATATTTTTTTGATGTTAGCATTTTGAATAATATGCTCATTTGTTTTTCATTCTTTGCAGGTAGGGGTGTTCATCGAATCGAATTCCGAATTCTTTGACTTCCTCGAATCGAATTAATCGAATTAAATTTTTAAAACCTCAATTCGGAATTCGATCCTAATTCGATTAATTTCGAATCGAATTTAATCGAATTAGATTTGTCGATTTTCGAATCGAATTCGAGTCAATCCAAAAATCCAAATTTGTCAATAAACTGGGCAGGGTTGTATTTCAGACCCATATTTTTTAGATCCAAAACTCATATTGTTCAAGCAAAATTTCAATTTTATTTTGAACAAAAGAATTCTATCATGAAACAAAAACATGAGCAAAATATATAAATTATCAAAACTTATATTGTTACTTTTTAAATATATTACAAAAACAGACAAAATACCTTTAAGGTTGAAATCTATTAAAATGAAAAGCATATTGTTCCTTTTTTGAAATGAAAATATTTTGTTCTTTTAAGCTTAAATATTTCATAAGACAATTCAAAAACTACACAAAAAATGTTGAAACTTTGAAATGAGATTGAACTTTAAAACTAGCTATGACCAATGCTATAATTCTACTATAACAATTTTATTATAATAGCCATGTGAAATTAAATATTGTTTATACATCAACTATTTATATTATTTCTATTTGTATATTCAATTTATATTTATATAATGTTTAAAATATATAAAATATAAATTAAATTTGGATTATAATTGAGTTCGAATCATTATATCAATTTGAATTGAAATACGAATACGAATCGATATTCGAATCGAATTAACTCGAATTTCACCTCGAATTAGGATTTTCGAATAGAATTCGAAAAATATTCCCCAATTCGTTATTCGATTCGAATATTCTTATTCGAAATTCGAGTTGATTCGGAATTCGATTCAAAATTCCTAATTTGAAATTGAGATTCGAATTCGAGTCGAATCGAATTTCGGATTGATTCGAAAAATGAACAACCATATTTGCAGGTTTCAAATGCAAATGGGTTTGAAGAAGATTGACATATGCAACGGAAACTGAATTCTGATGATTGATTTTTTTTTTCTTTTTATCATTTTCGTCATCATGTAGTTTGCTTTAGCTTTGTTTAGGAAGATACTTGTAATCCTTTTTTTTTCCCATTACAATATTTTAGTGATAAGAAAATTTACTTGTTCTCTATATTCATGTTGGATGCAATATTTTTCACTTGCGGCAAAATGCATATAATCATGTCTTATAAAGGAGTAAAAGTAATAATAAAATTTGTTATCACTAATTTGACTTGATAATATAACCTGCCACTACCGTAAAATTACAACTTTCAAATTTGGTCAGAATGTTATATATTCGTATTATGTAAAAAATAATGTGATGAATTCTAATTTTTATTGATGAAAGGATATTTTAATTAGTAATAGTAAAATTGTGATGATTAATAATAAGTTTAGTCATGAGTAATTTTTGTCAATGAAAGTTTAGATTTTGTGACAGTAATCGTGTGTGACTATAAAATCAGTTCTAGTGACAAGCAATGTTTGTGACTACAACACCATGTTTCAGTGACAAACAATTAATGTGACTAATAGGTCTGATTTTAGTGACAAGAGGAATCTGTGACTAGAAATTTTATATTGGTGATGACTATTATAAGTCGTGACTAAAACTTTTAGTGACACTACTTATAGTGACGACCACTGACGACTTCTAATGTTGCCACTAACTTGTTATAGTGGCAACATTACTACATTTTGTGACAACAACAATCGTCACAAAAAATCATTAATAATTATGAGAATAGTATATTAAAGCAATGTTGTGGACTAAATATGATCGCTTAAGTAATAATCAAGCAATGATGCTCATCAAATCTTACGGAACGTATGAATAAGGTATTATGAATATCTTCTACTATGTGATAATGGGAAGAAAATTTTGAGCTACACTTGGGTTTATTAGGAATATTTTGCAGAATGATTATTTGAAGCTGACTGATGTGAACTTGGATTGGAAATAAGCACCTCTAGGCCGCATAAGTTTTGATATTGAGATTATGATAATCCTGCATAATAGATACGATAAGTATGAATCTCATCTTGAATTAGAAAGGAATTATTTCAAGAGAGAATTTGGGAACCAAATTCCTTTAAGGAGGGGAGGATGTGAGGCCCCGGATTTTTATACCATAGACGACACGATCCCGATATATTATCTATATTAGCGTTACTTAAATTATTACCTAATTACATGATAATGCAATTTATTTATGTTTATTACTTAAATTTAATAACTATTATCATTTTCCTTACAACTTGATTCGGTAAAAAGTGCTATTTAAAATTCGTTCTTTAGTATTTGAAAAATAAAATTCTTGTCGCCATATTTTTTATGGAGACGATACTTACATTTAGTCATTTTCCATAAAGCTACTATTGTTCAATCGATCAAAATAATTTTTATTTAAAAGAAACTATGTCTTAATTTTGAGATTTTGAAATATTCATTTCGATAAACTCAACATTTTACTCCAAATCTATTATTTTGAGTTAACAAAATTTATTGTGATTTGAAATTCTTGGCATAAATTAAAGTAGTATTTGAACCTATTTTATTGGAAAACAATTTAATGCTTTACAAACAAATCATTTTATTTTATGATTCGTTAAAACCATCTACTACTAATTTAATACATTAGTCGGTTGGATTTCTCTCTTAACAACTAATTATATTTTGTAGTATAATATTTATTTAAATAATTTATTAATTTCGAAAATTATATTTATATATTTCGAAATAATTTTTATAATTTAATTAATTGCTTGATTGATATATTTGACTTGTATTATTGGTTCTAATTCTATTTAATACCTTAGATTATAAGTGATGATGCTACTTGGGAATTATTAGACACCTTATAACTAGATGACTAATTATATAGGTAAGATAAATATAAGAGTTTATATGAGAGGAGATACAAGCCTTGTCTTTTCCTTTTGTCTTTTTCCTTTTGTTTTATTTATTGAAGCATGAAAGCCTTCATCTTTTTTTTTTTTTTTTTTGTCGATAGAATTTTATTATAACAACTCAAAACTAAAATTACAACTACAATCGTAGCCAACGGGCTAAGAGTCGACAAGACTAACTAAGAGTTGCGGGAATTGGTAAAACCAATTCAGATTCACATGGACTAAAAAACTACCCACCCCAAACTAACCACTCCACGCCGGGAGACTTCAGCACTCCTTAAAGGAGAATGTAATACACCAAAAAAAACTAAAATCGGGCACGAGCAACCACTACATACTGCAGAACAGAAAAAACTGATCCGCCTACGAGTTTCGCAAATCAACCGAGAAAAGAAAACACAAACAAGATAAGAAAACAACAGCTTTACTAACAAACTAGAGAAAAAAACAAAAAATTGCCTCTCCCTCTCCCAAATCTACTGCCGCAGCCCATCGTCTTCTCCGCTCCGAGACACCTCCTTGAAGCCCCGACCCGCTTTCGCCCTGGACCAAAAATTCCGGCCACCTTCATACACCCAAGGGACCGCCATTTGGTATCCCTCCAATATAAAATATGGAGGGGGGAGGGGGAAGGAGGGAGGGGAGGAGGAGAGGGGAGGGGGCGGTAGTAAAGGGAGAGGGAGGGGAAATAAGCTAGGGTTTTTTTTGGGGGATTAGAAAGAAGGGGGAGAGAAAAAGGTTAGAGAGAGAAGGCTTACTTGAACCTTCAGAATAAATATATAAATAAAATATGAAAGCCTTCATCCACTCCAACAAGTCTTGCTTCTACCTATGCAAGCATGAGCCCCCAAATTTGCTAGCTTCTAAAAACACTTGAGTGTCTAGAGTAAAGAGGCTAGGATGAGGACTTCATTATTTTGCTATACATCATCTCATTTCAACACTTAGTCATTTTCACCACCAACACCCAACTCTCTCCCTCTCAAACCCCATAAGGCCAAAAATCTGGAAAATGGAGAGATAGGACTGAAAATTTAAGGAGCAATAGGCTTGAAGATTGTGATTTTTAAGGAGCTTTCAAGAAACAAGAAAGGTAAGAACTTCATAGACTTTAAACTCTTCCTTATTTCTTTTTCTCTCCAATTTTCTTCACATTTTGACACCCAAATCTCCCAAACTAGGGGCTGCCCTAAGAATCTTGGGATCTTAAGGAAGTGTTCTAAGAAAGAGAAGTTACCTAGACCAACTTACTACCAAGGGACAAGAGGTGGGTGAAAACTCTTTCAAATCTCTCATTATTTTTGCATAAAAAGCATGATGATGCATATGTTATATGATGTATAATATTTTGTCAAAATTTTCAGTGTTATTTATTCTGGAAAATTTCGAAAAATAATAATATATATGTGTAGTAGAATCTATTGACAAAAGTGATTATTACTTGAAAATGGCTTTTGTATGCTTTATATGCCTATTTCTATATATATATATTCGAAAATGGCTGAGAAAATATGAAAAATATGTCTTAACATATTTTATATAATCTGGACATATGAATTTGGGAAGGAAAAATCGAGCTTGGGCCGTTTTGCAAATATGGCAAAATATAGGGCCAAAAGTGAAAATCTTGAAACTGTGAAAACCCTACTAAAAATTTCGAAATTATGGATTTTATTTACTGTAAATATAATGTATATATGATAAATGATAATTGGGACCCTCCGGATCAAGCAAATGCGAAAATACGAATTTTAGACACTAAATTGTAATTTTCCAAATCTTAAGGGACTAAACTGTAAATTTCAAAAATTTGGACAGTTACTGTCACAAACATTTTATGAAATTATTTTAAATAATATTCTGGACCTTTAGTCCAAGTTTCATGAAAAATGGGCTTGAAACGAGCCCTTAATGGTAAAATCATCTTTGGGGCCAAAAGGAAAATTTTCAAGAATTTGGTACTTAAACAGGGAATTTCTTAAAACTGCTTTTACCCCAGTTATACACTGTCCTAAAGAAAATTTTAGACTTGGAATTTCGTTAATACCCTTCCCGGTTTAAGAGATATCAATTTTTAAGTATTGGGTCAAAAATACTAATTTGGGAAGATTTTGGGACTGACCTGTAATTTTTGAAAATCTGACCCCGAGACCCTGAAAATATGATTTCTTAGAATTTTTAGAAAAATTAGAGACTGACCTTGCCCTTTTCCGGGTCCGGGATCACAACTCATGGAATTTTAAAACCCGGCATAAATTTTTCTCTTTAATTAAAATGTTTTATTTTTTTTAATAAAATTTACCAAGGTCATAGGAAATTATTTTATTTACTAAATTCAGTTTATTCATGAAACATTAAAATATTTTATTTAATTAAAATTTCTATTTTAAAATTATATTCCGAAATTATTCGGGATTTTCATATCGACTATTTGTATCGATAATAAGGCGACTTCCTCGCCCGCATAAGCTGAACCTTATTAAGAACTTCAGCATAATACACTGAATCAATGAATAGAACCGACTTGATTACCCATCCGGTAACCTTGCCGTGAAACTTGAACTGACAGACTGACTGAATATCGAACGCGGCGAGTCTATGAACGCACCGGTCCGACTGACTGATTGATTGGGTTGGCGTCACACTTTCGTGCGCAACCAACTGATATGAATTGACGGATTTGTGGAATGGATAAGTCGTGTGTGGGATGGGTAGCTTGGCTACAGTCTCATGTCGGCCTCCATCGTCCAACTCCCAACCTCGAGCCGGATAGGAGAGTCTGGCGGGCGATTGGGTCGTAGGATTCTGGGTATAATCATGATTATGACGTTCTCCGAGCTTAGCTGGCTCCACTGTGGAAACGTCGTGCCAACTGGGATAGCGGCTATAGCCATATCGACAGGAGGGATAAGGTGTACTGTTTGGGGAGATGATGTTTGATCAACACTTCTCTGCCGCATAAGGTGGTCTGGGTTGGCGTTACACTTTCGTGCGCAACCAACTGATATGAATTGATGGATTATCTGAGTTGGCGTCACACTTTCGTGCGCAACCAACTGATATGAATTGACGGACTGACTGGGTTGGCGTCACACTTTCGTGCGCAACCAACTTATCTGAATTGACGGACTGACTGTTAAATAATACTATAAAAACTACTAAGTATATGAGAATGCCATTGCACGTTTCTTTCATCAAAATTCATGAAACGATTTTATTGCATAAAATATAAGCCCCACTTGCACACGCTCACCACACCCACTGAGAATTTTTGTCTCACTCCCACCTATTTTTTCCAACCAGAGGATGAGGTTTTGTCGGAGGAAGACTGCGGCGAAGATGTTGAAGCTACTGACTAGCCCCATATTGTACTGGACTATTGAGATGAATGACTTTTGTTTTTGGTTTCATTCCGAACGAACAAGTTTTAAGCAACTTCCTTGTAATAGTCGGGCGTAGGACCCGTAGGAAGTATGATTGTGACGAGGATTGTATTTTATTTTCTGATTCCGTTGCGACTGTACTCTGACTTAGTTTATTTAATATTCATTCTATTTTGGGATTTTGCTATTTTTGTTTGAGTTATATTAATGAATAAATGGGCCGGCATGGTAAACTGGCATAAGTTAGACCGTCCGAGTCACGGCTCCCGATTTTGGGGCGTGATAATGGAATTCCAGAACTAAGCCCATAATTACCCCCAAGATTGTTATGATTATTTGTCATCAAACGAGTGGGTTGTTGAGCCTCATTTTGATTGTTATACACACCCCACGCAGCGATATCCGCACCATCATCACAAGATCCTCATCGATGCACTTTCATCGTGCCGAGACTTTGGGCGTTCATCTCCTCTACAAATATCTCCTACATCAGCA
This sequence comes from Rehmannia glutinosa, assembly GCA_016081115.2. NCBI lineage: Eukaryota > Viridiplantae > Streptophyta > Magnoliopsida > Lamiales > Orobanchaceae > Rehmannia > Rehmannia glutinosa. Next base: position 107,870 of record JABTTQ020001342.1, on the reverse strand, counting down.
TATTCATTACTAGGTCCACCAACATCAGCATTTTCATTACTAGGTCCAGCAACATTAGTATTTTCATTACTAGGTCACCTTGTGTAACTGCAGATAGGTCAAGAACCCTACCTCCTCTAAGGAACTCAGCATACTGATAATAATCATGTTCTACTGAAGTATTCATGTCAACATTCTGAATTACGGGCTCTAACTCGATAAACAAATTAAAAAACTCAATCCCAACTGATGGATCTATAAAAGACCATAAATCTTCATCATTTGTAATAGATACAATTCTACATATATTGTTATAACAATATTTAGCCGAAACCTTCAACTTCCATTGACTTACATCAACCCTCGTCATCGAAATTAATATTTGACCAATTTCACAAAATTCGTTCTGCGAGAAATCCTCCTAGCACCAATTGCGTCACAGTCATATTTCACATCGCTCCCAGTTTGCAAAATTTGCCCTCCAAAATATACGATTATGGTGATTATGTTTGACATTGCCTATATATTGTAATGATAATACAGTTAAAGAATTGAAATTATGTTTGATATTGCCTATATACGAATATTATATATGAGTATTATTTATACAATTCAACAAGTCATCTCCTCAATAAATAATACGAATATTAAAATTTATTTTAGCGATAGGAAGTAATTTACATAAACAAAATGCATTACAATGCCTAGAAAAAATTAACACATGCTTAATAATTAAGCATACTTAATTATTTTTACAATAATTAAGCAAATTACCCAAAAAATTAACACATACTTAATAGTAACAATTACAATATATTATGATGGTATTAACATACAATAGATTCAGACAAAAATTAACATACAATATATTATGAAATAAAAATTAATTTAATATATACTTGAAAAATTCCGCCGTTTAAATTCGTCACCCGAAACTACTAAAAAATGCCGCCACCCGAAGCTGCTGCAAAACTCCCGCCGAAAACCGTTGTCGCTGTCCGCCGCCAATCTTGTAAACTACCGTGTGTGTGTTGGGTTTGCTTGGGGGATTCTTGCTGGGTTGGGTTTGCTTGGGGGGATTCTTGCTGGGTTGGGTTTGTTTAGGGGGATGAGAGTGAGAGAGAGTAGCAACCGATGAGTGTATGTATGTAAGTGTGTTGTGTGTTTGATTGGGATGGGGTTTTATAGCTGGGGGAGGAGGTTTTCCGAATTTTTTTTAAATTTAGGTCTGGCGCACCTGCAAGGTGCGCCACCAGGAGCAGCGTTGACTACTTTTTGCCTCTGATTCTGAGCTGGCGCACCTTTTAATTTTTTTTTATTTAATGGGCTGGCGCATCTGACATCTGCACCAGCCAACCCGAAATTTTTAAAAAAAAATATTTTTAAAAGCTGGCGTACATCGTGTGTGCGCCAATAATAGATCAGGCGCACCACACGTGTGCGCCAACAAGTAAAATCACAACCCCCTCCAAAATCACCTCAATTCTACAATTTTGTTTCAATTTTGCCATAGTGAGGCAAATTCCCCGAAGTTCTATATAATTTCTTTGACAGCCTCAATGTAAAACTGTGAAAAAGAACATTTGCATTTGGACGAGAGTATCTGGATTTGAGAAGGGGATTATGGTAATGATTTCAAATGGTATGAATTTGAATTAATCCACCACAATGACTCCAAAATTAGCTCAAAATATGAGCTAAGGATTTAAAATACATTGTTAAAGTATCTTATCCAAACAAGTTCAATGAATTTGTTATTATAATGGATTAGAAATTCATTGCTTTTTTTTTTTTTTGTAGGGCGATAATATTTTACCGAGGGCATCTTTAGAGTATACCTTTTTTTAAAGATCTAAATTAAAACATTAAAGTTGGGTCTAAAAAAAAAAAAATTAAAACATTAAAGTAAATCGGTTTTTATCATGGTCAGGCAAACAACCTGCCTATCACGAATAAAGGTCTGTTCTCGTTACTTGGTCCAATTTTCATGACCAAATTAATCGCTCTCACTAAACTAAAATAAATAAATAAATAATCCCACCAACCCCTATAAAAACATCCTAACTGCCCATACCCCCTTATCTCTCTTACTTTGAGACACTATCCTTCACCGCCCTAAAATCATAGGCCACTCCCCCTTTCTTTCACACAGACAACACGCACTAGCCGCCGCCACTATCACCACCACCAGCGCCACCGTAAACAGCCACATTATCAACCGATCTCTTCAACTAAAGCAGCCAGCACAAGAAATGAAAAGGTCCGTTCATTCCTCTCTTCTCATTCTCCTCCTCTTACAACTGCTTTCAACAACCCTAGCCGCCAAAGCACCAAAACACGACCTGGTTCGCAAATCCTGCGTCCACGCAAGCTACCCCGACATCTGCCTCCGGACGCTCTCCTCCTACGGCGGCGCCGCCAGCACCCCCCGCGACCTCGCGCAGGTGGCGGTGAGGGTCAGCCTCGCCCACGTCCGCAGAGCCTCCGACTTCCTCGCCGATCTGAAGGCCGGCGGCCGGAGGGAGCAGGGCGCACTCAGAGACTGCGTGGAGCAAATGGGTGACTCCGTCGACGATCTGAGCAAGACCCTGGCGGCGCTGCAGCATCTCCGCCGCGGCGACGACTTCCGGTGGCAGATGAGTAATGTGGAGACGTGGGTCAGTGCCGCGCTGACGAACGAGGACACCTGCCTCGACGGATTCAAGGAGATCGACGGCAAAGTACGGTCGGATGTTCGCCGGAAAATCACGAATGTCGCTAGGGTTACCAGTAACGCGCTTTATCTTATCAACCTTCTTGACGAGTAATGTGGCCAGAAAATTCCTGGTGCTGCTAAAGCTTGGTGAATATCTAGAAATCGTGGTTTCGGTTTCAGCGCTTTATAATCTAAATGACAATCTTGTGAAGCTCTCTCTCTCTCTCTACATGTATAAGTTAATAATCTAGTCTTGTTTTCTCAAAAAAAAAAAATAATCTAGTCTTGTGAATTGTGATATTGTTAATCTTGCATAATATTTTGCTCATGGACATCCTTTCATGATATAGCTTATGTTTGCATTTTCTTCTTAATCAGAGTAATTATTGTCAGTTTACTGTCTTGGTTTTTTTTTTTACAAATAAATTGTCTTAAGTGTAAATTAAATACAGTGTTAGATGTGTAATTCTAAAATAAAAGGCATGTTGAAGTGCGTGCTCACTGCTCCCTCCCCTATTTTGTCCCTCAAAACAAATAGTGATAATGAATTATTACAGCCCCGGGACATAGCTAATGACTTAGTGATTGTGATGTCGGTTCCGCCGAATCGTATTCTTGTTTATTGAGGCACATCTGTTATTTACCTCTTTCATAAGCTCTATGGACAGGCTAGTGGGCCCCTAAAGGATGGATCCTTTTTTTTTGATGAATTATTACAATTAATTAACCTTTAATGAATTTTATGACATAATACTTTACAACTTACATTAACAAATGATACATAGGGAGTGTTTGCAAACACTAAAAATAAGTGTTTTTCAGTTTTTTGCTTAAAAAAAGCAGTTTTTAGTGTTTGCAAATACCAATTTCTGCTTCTAATTCTGCTTAATTTAATCAGAATCTAAAAGCAGGGGGAGGGGTGCTTTAGATTCTGCCTCTGCTTCTAGTTTAAATTTTTCAAATAAATAAGTATTTTTACTACTTTTTCACCAAACACTCTCAACTTCTCATTCTCAACTTTTAATTCTATTTTCAAACACTACCAAATTTTGATTCTCAACTACTTCCACTTCTGCTATAATAAATCACTTCTTCTAAAAGCAGAAGTTTTTGCAAACACTCCCATACTATTTTTCTATTATCTATTAGATCTATGTAATAGCATCATTGGTGAATGGGGCTGATCGGACATTTATTGTGGGGGTTAGTGAATATGTCTAACAATTTGTATGCCGAGAATTATAATAATATAATTCTGATCATGTGATTAGCTAGGTTAAGTTTCATTTGGGATACCGCATGTCTGATATCCCACATTAATTGTGGAAGGATGTTTTATGTCAATTTGAATTGATCATTTTCGTAATACAAAAATGAATGCAAAAGATCTGATTCAAAATAAATGTGAATGAGAAATGGTTATAATTAGTAGAATTTGAGATCTCATTTTTCGACCCCACTACATAGGGTTGGGGTGTGACTAGAGTTGGCGATGGGTCAAGTTAAACTGGATCGACTACTCAAGTGGGGCCAACCACGGCCCATCGAGCCAACCAATTCGTGTCAAAAACCCAAATTTTTCTAGACTTATAACATCATGGGCATGGCCAAGCCCAGTTCAAATTTCGGACCGATAGGATCAACCCATGGGTCGGGCTGCATTTTGTCAGCTTTAGGTGTGACAGCATGCGTGAGTCGCGACTAATATGCACTTCATTTTCCTCAATTATTTATAACGTGGTCCTACTCAATTATGGGCTCTGTTAACTCCATGTCTCCAAATTTGAGAAATTTCAATTCTACTAAATCTCTTCCTCTTCCGTTTTAGACGAGACAATGGCATTAAGTGAATATGGTTGTACAATCATTGCAATTAAAAGTTGATGGCATCCTAATTGTGACGGTATTAATCAATTCATTTCATTTTTGGTTCATGTTTATTATTTAAGTAGTGATTATGGATCATTAAAGTGGGTGGAATATATAAATTGTAATTGCGGCTGTCCTACATTGTGAAGTCAATATCAACAGAGACATTTAACGGCTTACAACACGACGTGAAGAATGCCAAATGGGAGCATAGTCCCCCCTCATTTTACGTATAACGGTATGTGTATAATATAAATACAGCAGGTCTCCTGACTCCTGTGATACGTCGTGGAACTTTTTAGTATTAAAAGTGATATTTCTCAAAATACACTGACACTAAAAAGTGATACTTTTAGTGTAAAAAGTAGGGATAATTATAAAATACCCCTGAGGTTGGGGCTAATTACAGAAAAACCCAGATATTTTCAAAAATTACAAAAAAACCCTTTAGGTTTGATCTGTCCTATACTTTTCCCCCTCGTATCCAAAAAATATTTCAAAAATTCCTTTTACATTTATCAAAATATTACAATTACCTCCTTATATTTAGTACACAATCAAACCTCAAGGGTTTTTTTGTAATTTTCAAAAGCCTCTTGGTTTTTTTGTAATTAGCCCAAACCTTAGGGGGGCTTTTTGTAATTATTCCTAAAAAGTAATACTTGTCTAAATAGACTAATTTCAGTGTATTTTGAGAAGTATCACTTTTGATACTGAAAGTATCATTTTTAACATTAAAATTATTACCATCTCACGGATTTTCACCGTCTTACATAAGTTTTTGCGATATAAATTAGATAATACCATATCCTGAAAATTTTATAATCATCTCACAATTTAATTAATATATCATGAGTACCTTAATGAGCTACAAGGAATTGCAACAGTGCGGGACTTGTCTGGAACAGGTTTGGGCAAGCCCGAGACTTTTCTTGCCAAAGAAAAATTGGACCTTAAACTCGAACCGGCCGGGCTTAGACCCAAAACCGGACAGATCCAACCTAATAGACCTGCAAACGTTAATTACTATTTAACTTGTATTAATTTATACATAGTAAAAGTAATTTATTTACACGTACCAAAAAAAAACAAGCATAAAATACTTACAAAATATGCGATATACATTGGAATTATATATTATTATACCCAACAGCAAAATTATAAGATGAAACATGAAATATCTTACATTAAAAAATCTATATTTGCAGCCCATATATAATGCTGGCAAAATGCAGCCCGATCTATGGGTTGAACTGATCGGTCCAATGTTTAGACTGAGTTGGGCCATGATGTTCTAGGTCGGAAAAATTGGGCCTTTTGGCCAGACCGATTAGTCGTTGTTGGCCCGCCTTTTAGCTCGGTCTGACAGTTTTTGTAAAAACTACACAAATGGAATAGATTGGACAAGCATGTTTGCGACTGGTCTGGCTCGAATTTTTTCAAAACCCAATGGACTTAGCCCGACCCATTGCCAACTCTAATATAATGTTATAAAATAGAAAGTAATTTGTCTTTTAATCAAGTGAAAAAATCAAAATATAAACTATGTATCAAATAAATAATATTTTAAAGATGAAATGAATCATATATGATGGGTCGGGTACTGACACGTGTAAAATATACGTGCATTTAGGGGCTTAAAATGGTATATAATTGGTGCATTGCATGTATATTTAGTGTGTTTTACTTCGGTTCCTTAGAAGGGCATGATACTGCGTATTCTTGTAACTTTTTGCAGGAAACGGAGCTTAATTGAAAAGATATCAGTTGAAAGGCCCAGATAAGATCGACGAGTGCAAAGAGAAAATCGAAAAAACGAAGAAACCGGAAAAAAACCAGTCACACGGTCGGATCGTATGGGACCACACGATCGTGTGACCTGCTCGTGTGAAGATACATGTCCGTGTGAAGTATTCGGGAGAAAACAGGGCTGAAACCAAGCCGCACGGCCAGACCGTGTGGAGTGATCGTGTGAAAGCCACACGGGCCGTGCGACTGACTGTGGCAGATTTTTGTATCCTTTTCCTACTCAAACTCTACAAGTGATCTCTCCAAGCACCTATATAAAGGACCCAAGGACTGCACGAAATTATCATCATTCATACAACATAGAACACATCAAACTACACAGAACACAAGATCAAAGGTCTTCTGAGAGAGGAGGGCTAGGTTACGAAGAACACCACAAGGCCTTTCATATCTACGGAAGCACAAGAGCTTCGAAGCCTTGGAAGGAAGATCCATCCTGACAAAATGAGGTTTTCTTTCTTAGTTTAGATCTCTTGTCTGTACTTAAATGATGTCACAATATTGATTTCAAGTTTGTCTATAAATTTGTTATCAATGTTTAGCTAATCTTTCGGATCCTAGGGCATAATCAAAACTGTGGATTCATGTTAAATCTTGATAATTATTTTCTTAATTGATTCATGTGTTCTATTTTATGAATTCGAGTCTTATTTATAATTGTTGACTATTTGGCCAATAAATTGCATGTCGTACTTGTCAGTCCATAATCTAGGAGGTGAGTACTAACGAGACAAAAATCGAATTCCGACATAAACAGGGTAATGTAACGGGAGACTACTTCTGTTTGTGGGGAATATTTCAATTCAAAGATCTGTTGGGAGTTAATAATAGTTGTGATGCATCGGGAGACCTCAATTATTATTAATCTATTGTTTATGCGCCACCCAGGAGGGAGAATAAACTAGTTTAGGAATTGAACCCATAGAAACGCATGAATTGGTTTTGTGAAACATTAATTGCATTTAATATTGAAGAAACATGTTGAGATTTCGTGCCTAGGGTTGCTTCTGTATTTATTGAAAATACTTGTGGGGTTCGCAAATTTATTTCTTTTTATTTTTATTTTTTGATTTTTATAACTCTTGATATTCAGTTGTTTCAATAAAATTGGAATGCGGTGTTATTATAGCCTAAGTGTTTCGTAGTCAATCCCTGAGGAATACGACCTTGCTTGTCATTATCTTATAAACTACACTGTACACTTGCAGTATAGAGATCCAAATATTTTTTGGCGAACAAGTTTTTTGTGCGGGGATTGAAAGATTCTACTTAGATATAGTAATAAGTAGTTCAATCTTCATTGAAGCTTTTTGCAAATATTTTTTTATTATTTTCGATTTTTTTGTAAAATTTCTTTTTTTTTTTTATTTTTGTTATTTTTGTAAAATTATTTTATTTCTTCGGTTCTAACATTATTTTTGTTAAGTGCAGATAGTGCATGATCACGCGTTCTAGATCAACCTAGCCAATACCCATTGATTTAGAAATCGAGAAGACAACAAAACAACTAAGGAAAAGATCTAAAGCAATGGCGGATGGGACTAATCAGAATGTCGGGAACAACAAAAACAATGAGGAGTGCCCACCTGGGGCGGATGCACAGGACCGAATTGTGGAAAGGCCCGCGAGAAGGGCAGTTAGGGACTACTTCCAGCCGGATGTTAGTTGGACTTATAGGGGTGTAGCCCGTCTGCCGATCAATGCAAATAACTTTGAACTAAAACCTGCATTGATCCAGATGGTTTCATAGAATCAGTTTGGATGCAGAGCCGTTGAGGATCCAAACGTGCATCTGGCGCAATTCTTAGAAATCTGCGATACTGTTAAGATGAATGGTGTTTTCTGAGGATACCATTCGATGTCGCCTTCTTGCATTCTCTCTGCGCGATAAGGCTAAGGGATGGTTATGCTCTCTAACACCACCAGTAGCAGATTGGGCTAAACTAAGTCATCGGTTTTTAGTCAAATACTTTCCCCCTAGTAAGACGCTGCAATTGAATCTAAAATGGCCCAGTTTAGGCAGTTAGATTCAGAGCCATTATATGAGGCATGGGATAGATTTCGAGAATTACTAAAGAAGTGTCCTCAACATGGATATCCCGACTACCAACAAATTCAGTATTTCTATAATGGTTTAAGTGGCAACACAAGAACTATTATAGATATTGCATCTTTGGTGCACTGCTAGGGAAATATCCAGAGGAGGCACTAGAACTATTAGAGGAGATGAGAAATAATAGTTACCAATGGCCATCCGAGAGATCCAATGTCCGGCGTGTGGCAGAGGTTCAGGATGAGAAGGTCGCCATGCTCACAGAACAGGTATCCACGCTAAACATGAAACTGGATGCGATGCAGCAAGTGACTCCAAGAGATCCTGTTGTTGTTGAAGAACAGGCAAACTTTGTGGGACAACAAAGAAACTTCAACAACAATTATAGAAATAATCAAACACCCAATTACTATCATCCGGGACTGCGAAACCATGAAAACTTTTCATATGCTAATAACAAAAATGTTTTGCATCCACCTTCGGGATTTAATGTGGGTAATCAAGGCAGAGCGAAGTCAAATGATAAGAAAATATATATAGAAGAGATGTTATCCTTGTTTATCGGAGAAACCAAGGCAAGACTGAACAAAAAAGAAGCAAAGGTAGACAGGATTGAAGAACAAGTTACTCAGTTGAACACAAATATAAATGCAAGATTGAAATCTCTAGAAACACAAGTAGCCCAGTGGGAGGCCAACATCAAAAGGGCAAATTCCCAAGCGACACGGAACTGAATCCGAGAGAACAATGCAATACCATTCGTCTGATGGATGGTACAGATTATGAGGGCTCACAGATTTCAACCGACACAGTTCAACGACAGTGATTATAGAAATCTGAAGTCTGGCTGAAGACGTAAAACTTAGCGCTTTATGGGAGGCAATCCAATTTATTTCCTATTTATTTCTATTTTTTATCGTCTTCAATTGAATTAAATTTTTAATTTTTTTAGTATTAACTTAATTTTTTTGTATTTGGTTTTGTGAGTTGTTGTGTAGGAGGCGTCATGGCAAATTTCCGGTTATTAACATATATATATATATATATATATATATATATCGAAAATTACATCACACAGTCGTGTGGCCAAGTCACACGAACCGTGCGACGCAGCAGACCAAGACTTCACCACATGAGCCCGCACGGGCCGTGTGGACAGGGGCAAACACGATTTTTTCCCCTTTTCACTCCCAAAACTCAATTTTTATCTCACTTTCTCCTACCCAAACACTACAACCTGAAAATTCTCTCCCAAAACACTCAAACTCTTCTCCAAATCTCTTCCAAATTTACTATAAATCTCACCCTAAAAACACAAATTCTTCAACTTCTCAAGATACCCATCACCTAACTCCTTCAAGTTTTCAAGTTTTTCAAGTTTTTCACAAGTTTGGGGATTTTTTTTTTATTTTCAAATTTCAGATTTTTATACTTCAGAAACTTGGTTTTCATGACTTCTATGGGAGAAAGAGGAACAAGAAGGAACACAAGAAAAAGAAGGGAGCCAACACCGGAGCCCGAACCCGAGCCACAACCGGAATATGCGGCCGACGAGCCAGAAGCTTCGAATGTCATCTTGTCGGATGAAACACACCGGGATCGATGGATGATACTCTATTACCGGCCATTGATAAATACAAGGTATCCCGATGAACCTACTCTTGCTAGAGAAAATTGCACTTTTGGTCCCACCAGATTATATGAGTTGCACTTTTGGTCCCATAATTTGCAAATTTAGTCCCAATATTAAAATATTGAGCAGAAAACGTCCCATAAGAATTAATTGTTGCAATTGTAGTCCCACTCCGTCAAAACTTTAACGGAGTATCCCATGTGCTTATCACGTGCACGTTAGGTTGGTTATTCCTGAAAATTCACGTATTTTCTGCTCAAATGAACAAATCACTTTCCCCAAATCGACTTGTGCCCTAGTTTTCTTATTTTGAAATTCCTCTCACATAGCTTGTTGAAATCTAATATTTTGCTGTTGACGATCGAAGTATAAGCATCGAGGAGACATGGTAACATTTCGACCGACACATTTGGTGGAATTTCCTAACCCAGATTTTGGTAAGATGCTTGAGAGTTTGTTTTTATTTTTTATTTTTCTGCATTTCGTTTTTTTAATAGTATACTAAATCCTTTTGGTCTTTTCTAGTGTTTTGGGTTGTTTATTGCATTTTTTTATGTTTGACACATTTTTTGGTATAATATTTAATTTGTTTCTTTGTTTGTTGTATTCTGATGTTCCCCATAATCAAGCCATATGTTTATTTTATATTTTATCTTTAACTTTATTATGTATATTGTCTTCTGATTGTCCTTTGTTGCTTATTTTTTATATTTTACATATTTCTAGTGATGTAAATGCATTTTTATCTTTTTTTGGTTATATGCAGGTGGTGAAAACAATGAAAATATGGATTCATTTGAGCCTAGCCTGACAAATGAGATGGAAAAGGGAAAGAGAGTAGCGGTGGAGTACGATTCGGTCATTGATCAAACCGAACTTGATGATATTATTGACAACTTCATGGAGAATGATAATGGGGATTATAATGACAGGTTTGAGGATAATGAAGATAATGACTTCTCTTTAAAAGATGTTGATGATTTGATTCTTGATGATATAATGTTTGAGGAAAACATAGATAAAGAGGTTGAATGGCAGGGATATGTTAATGATGGTCAAATTGAAATTGCAAATTCATCAACTGACTATGGTTTGTCAAGTGAAGAGGATTTTAACAGTGACCTATCTTCTGATAATGAGGATGTTGATAGAAGAAGCAATGTGTTTAGAGAGAGTGAACTGTCTGATCCACAATTTGAGATTGAGCAAGTGTTTGGTAGTAAGAGACTGTTTAGGGAAGCTGTGCATAGTCATGCAATTAGAACAAGAAGGAGTTTAAAGATCACAAAGAATGACAAAAGAAGGATCTACGCTAGGTGTATGGGTGAGGGGTGTGAATGGCACATTAATGCGTTAAAAATATTTGGGGAAGAATCATTTCAAACTAGGGAATACAACCCTAATCATAAGTGTGGGAGGTCATATCATGTTAGTAACGTGAACTCTAAGTGGTTAGCTACAAAGTTTGAGGAATCTTTTAGGACTGATCCCAACAGGAATATCAAGGGGTTTAGAAATGAGGTCATTAGGAATATCAAGTGTCATGTCTCCTCATTTCAAGCATATAGAGCTAAGCAAAAGGCAATAAAATTGATAGAGGGCAGTCATGCTGAACAATACTCTAAGCTGTGGGATTATGCAGAGGCTCTGAGAGAAAAAAAACCTGGTTCCACTATCTTGATGTGTTTAAGTGATGCTCCTGAGGGTCAAAAAAAATTTGAAAAATTGTATGTGTGTCTGAATGCTTTGAAGACAGGTTTCTTGGCTGGATGTAGACCTATTGTGGGTGTGGATGGTTGTCATTTAAAGGGTCCACATGGTGGAGTTCTTTTAACTGCAGTTTCCATAGACCCTAACAACAACCCCTATCCTATAGCCTATGCAGTGGTTGGGAGTGAAACTAAAGAAACATGGGATTGGTTTCTGAAGCTTTTGAGAGAAGATTTGAAAATAGAGAGGGATGAGTTATGGACATTCATATCAGATAAGCAGAAGGGACTTATTCCTGTATTTGAAGTTGTATTCCCGGGTGCTGATAATAGATTTTGTGTTAGACACTTACATGGCAACATGAAAACAGCAGGTTTTAGGGGAAATGCATTTTAAAAAAGGACTCTGGGCAGCTGCAAAAGCAAGCACAATTCCTGATTTTAATGAGGCAATGAAAAAACTGAGAGAATTGGATGCTAAATGTGTAGAATGGTTGAGTGACAAGCCTGCAAGTCAGTGGTCAAGATCACACTTTAGCACTTGTCCAAAGTGTGATATTTTGTTGAATAACATTTGTGAAGTTTTCAATAGTTGCATATTAGAGGCTAGACAAAAGCCAATTTTGACCATGTTGGAGTGGATTAGAGAGTATCTAATGACTAGACTCCAACAAAATAGGGATAGGGCTGTAAGAAAGTGGGAAGGTAAAAAGCTATGTCCTAAGATAGAAAAAATTGTTCAAAAAAATGAAGACAAGTCAGTTGAATGTATTCCTATCAAGTCTAATGATTGGAAGTATGAGCTTGATTGCAATGATGGTTCAAGGCATACAGTGGATTTGCATGTTCATAGTTGCAGTTGTAGACAATGGGATTTGATAGGGATTCCATGTAAACATGCAATTGCTGCAATACAAGCACAATCACATGATGTAGAGGATTATGTCCCTGATTGTTACTCAGTCAAAATTTATTGCAAAGTATATGAGACACCTATCAATCCTATGAGTGGTCAGCGGTTATGGGACAATACTGGATATATTCCACCACTTCCTCCTAACTTTGGGAGAAAGAAGGGCAGGCCTGCAAGGGCAAGAAGGTTTGGGGCAGATGAGGAGAGGGGCAAGGGGAAAAAACTGAGTATGAAAGAATTTAAAAAGCTGGGAAAACAAAAATATTCAGTCAAATGCAAGTGGTGTGGACAAAAAGGGCATAATCAAAGAAGTTGTGAGTGGAAAGAACTTGCTGAAGGGAGTTTACTGCCTGATAAAGAGGGATATATTAACAACCCACAGCCTGAGGAAGTCTTGCAACAACCATTAACTGAACAAGTCTTGCAACAACCTGAGGAGTTAACACAACCCGCTGATTTTCCCCAACCAACACAAGATGAAGAGGGATGCAATGATAATGTTCCACATGTAAGTTTTAGTTAGTTAATTTGATTTTTATTTCATTTATTTTATGACACAACTGCTATATAATTTTTGACATAATAGGAAATTTATGAAGTGCCTATCACCACAGAATTTCAAGGGAAAAGGAAAATGACAGTAAGTATGTTCAGTTTTAATTTTTGCTAGTATTCAGTTTTAATATTTGCTTACCTTATTTTTTGCTTAAATAGGCAAGAAAGAGAACTATTGGTGGACCTTCTACTTTTAAGCCACCTAGACCAGTCAAGAAGCCATCTATTCTAATACCCAGTGGACAAGTTCAACCACAAAATGCAAAAGTTGAAGGCCTAAAGGTGATCAATAGAGGGGGAAAGAAGTATGTCACAATGTCAAGCTTATAATCCATGGCAAAGTTCAAGGGAGATGGAAAAAAGAAAATATAGTGGTTACATTTTCACAATGGCACAATGTTTATTTTGATGTGAATATTTTGCTGATGTCTTGTTATAAGGCAAACAATTCAGTAATCTTATTTTGGTTTATGACAGAATAGTGGGATGTAATAGGTTCAGTAATGCCCTTTTGTTTTTTGCCTGCTTAAGTTTAAGGCAAACATTAAATGTAATGCCCTTTTGTTTTTTGCTTGCTTAAGTATAAGGCAAACATTACATGTAATGCCCTTCTTCTTTTTTTGTGCAAGTTATGCCCTTTTTATGATTAAGCAATGGTTTCAAATTGGATGACATTTTATTTTTGTGATTAAGCACGTCTGCAAAAGAGGGATTTGCTTGACCTGTGATTAAGCACTTCCATTGCACCCATTAACAAAGTGCTTTGTAGATTTGGAATATTGATTTTTTAGCTTTAATAAATATTGAGGTTTTAGCTTTAACAAATATTGATGTTATACACTTTAATTATTATAACAATAATAAAATAATTCTGAAATAAAAATAATAACCTCATTAATACATACCATTAACATTTACCACTTCAAACCATTAATACACAACATACTAAACAAGAGATATTAGTACAGTGCTTAGAATTATCCCACAATAATACATAATAAATTCACCTCTTGACACAAACCCACAATAATACATAATAAAAACAGGGTCTCCATTCACAAAGACTCAGCAGAAACCAACAACCCAAATGGAGGTGTTTACTAGCTTGAACACCAAGTGCCTAGAATACCCACTTCAAAACCAATGGCAACCAAGATAGTGCAAGTATAGTCAATAAAACATTTATCCTCCTTCTCAGTTTACCAATTTCTTCTGCCATTTTTTCCGCATTGCTCTCCCTTGCTTTTAACTCAATAATTTCGGCATCCAATTTATTTATTTTTCGCAACAAACCCGGAATTATATCCTTCGATCTTGCACACATGGGTTTGTCTACCCATTCGAAAAACCCACAATCTTCGCCACTTAGGGAATTAACACAACAATAAAATCTTCTTCCGGAATTTCCACTTGTCCATGAAGTCCTCACCCGAGCAAATCTCCCACAGTGACAAAACACGTTTGCAGAAGCTGATAAAGATGTAGAACTCATCTTTTAATTTTTTTTTTCTTTTGGAAACTGAAAATGAGGTTTACAGCTTTGGGAACCCTTATAAGCTTCTTGGATGAGAGACTCCCTCCAAAAATAATAAGCTATAGTAATTTTCCCTCCAAAATGAAGAGTTAACAGAGTTGGTTGTTAAACTAACGGACATGCTGACGTTGGGACCAAAAATGCAACGAAAACAATCTGGTGGGACTATTTTGCAATTATGGGACCAAAAGTGCAACTCATATAATCTGGTGGGACCAAAAGTGCAAATTTCTCACTCTTGCTAATATGGGTTTATTGGAGGATTTTCGGGCTATGTGTGATCGGGTGGATTAGCATGAATTATTAAACGGGCATTGGGCTACTTGTTCAATTTATACGATTGAGTTCTTATGTAGTTTTGAATTAGTAGTTCGAAAATGGAATTTGATGGGATTCGGTTCTGGTTAGTGAATTAGCCGAGGGAGTTTCCATTGATGATTTAAATGCAATATATTGAACTCCAGTTTATGGGGTGGAGGTGCATGAGGATTTTGATAATGATAGATTTTGGAGGGAGATAACGGGTAAACAAATCTATACGCCAGGTACTTTGAAGGCATCTAGCATTCGAAACCCCCTATTTCGCTATGTAAAAAGAACTTTAGCGGAAACGATATTTGCGAGGGAGGAAAGCAAATGGGCCTTGCGAGTAGATGAGTTATTCATTATTTGGTGTATGGCGTCGGAGATGGAGGTTGTGCCTAATGCCGGGGCTATGACACCCCGACAATTTGATAGAGTGAGAAAATCTGATAGGGGGAATTTGTATTGGTGAGCTGATTACTCCTATTACCGAGCACTTTAATGTTAGCTTTGAGGGGTATGCGGAGGCCGGTGGGCCAAAACTAATTGATATGACTGTTTTATCTGCTATGAAAATAATTTAATTTGATGGGTGTAATTACTAGTTAAATCAGGTGGATAGAACAAGAGTTAGGCTTCCAAACCCAGAAGCTACTTCTATAAGAAATTGGGGTAATTGGTTAATGAGAGGTGAACAGGGGACTGCTGCTCAGGAAGAGCAAGATGAGCCCATGAGGGATGCGCCGGAATTCTCTAGACAAGGGGTAACCGGCTATGGAGCATGAGTGATAGGCTAGAAAGGGTGGAAGCCGATGTGGGCAAGTTGGTAGATGATACGTATCAATTATCGGCTACAGTTGATGAGTACCACACTGAGTACTTACAAAGGTTCAAAACTATCACCCAGCAGCAACAGTACATGTACGAGATGATGTCTCGTGTAGATCAGTGACACATTTTACAGGGCCACTACCCTCCACCTCCACCACCACAGTGATCCACGTAAGTACTTATTACGTATTCCTCTTTACTTTTGATAATTTCCTCATATGTTCGGGACGAAACATATTTTAAGTTTGGGAGATTGTCAAGAATGCGTAATTTAGTACTGTTGCATTTTGCATTACATTTAGGATTGCATGTAGAGCATAAAATTTGCATTAAAATTTTTTATTTTTTTATTTTCGATTTTTTTTATTTCTATATTTTAGCACGTTTATTGCTTTAGCACGTTTAATCACTTTTGTGTGTGTGTTTTTTTCCCAAGATTTTCGAAAGAGTACATAGCTTCCGTATGATCTTTACTATGAGCATTTGATTTTATAAGATGACATATTTTTGTGAATAATGCGACGAATAGTTGAGGAGATGTCATTTATTTGTTTGGCAATAGTTAAGAAACTTGGGTATTTGAGCATGTTGCGAAAAATAAGACTGTGAGCTTTTGTGCCTTTAACTGCTTTGATCTCATGCAATCTTATTTTTTCTTGAGTGTGTCATTCATTATTGATAGAACTCTAGAACTTGCTCTGGTATATTTATTGAAGCCATGTGTGTGTGCAAGTTTTGAAAATGATTTAAGGTCATCTTTGTTTTAGCCTACTTAGCCTAAAAAGCCTACCTATGAACTCATGATTCTCTAGTTAGCCACTTTGAGCATTAACTTTTTATTGTTAACCACATTCTGATCTTTAAAATTGAAAAAATAATATTATCCCTAAAATTTCTTGAGCTTATAGAAATTGAACAAGTTTGGGGGCGATGTGGTGAAAATTATAAAAAAGAGAGAAAGTTGGCAAAAAAAAGAGGGATGAGCAGTGTCTAGGTGAATGAAAGAATAATGAAGCTTGAAAAAAAAAAGAAAAATCCCTGAAAAAGAAAAAGAGAAAATCGAGCAAAGAAGAAAAGAAAAATTCTGAAAATTTTGAGAAATTGAGAGCTTGAGGCTAAAGAAAAAGAAAAGAAGAAAAAAGGTCTAAATGAAAAGGAAGAAAAAGGGTTGAGTTAAGTTGAAAAAAAGAAAATATCTTGAAAAAAATGAGTTATGATAAAATTGGGTTGGTGAGTTGCAAGTATGTGCGCTTAAATTCTATTTGCTCAAGTCAAGTCACTTAATCCAAATTTTCTCTACCCTTACCAAAGAGCCTACATTACAATCAAATGAAAAGTCCTTTTTTATTCTTAAGTTGTGCACACTGTTAGGAAATTTATTAAGTAGATTTTGATGATACCATGTAAAACTTAAACTAGGAAGTTGGCACCCCATTTTCCTTGTAATTTATATTGTAATTGATAGGGCTGGAAAAGTGAGTCAAGTCGGCCTACGCCAAGGAATACAAGAAGTCAATCATGGATCGGATTGAAGACTCTCACGTGTGTCACCGAGTATGGCCAAGAAGAAGTCAAAGACTCGAAAGGAGTGTCGGTGAGGAACAATGTAAGAAGTATCATTCAAGTCAACTTAAGAAGCCAAGTCTCAAAGTTGAAGTGACAGTTGAGTCATCCAACGACTGGAGCTGACTCAAGTCACCTGGGATAAACACAGCAGTCTAGTCAAGACAACTGACTTAGATCCGTTGATCAAAGTCAAGAATGTTACTCAAAATAGTAACATATCAAAGCTGTCAGGTGTAAAGTGGTAGTCCCAGATTTGTGCAAAAAGAATAAACCAATGGGAACCACTGCACCGTGTGTCAGAGATCTGCAAGGCTATGAAGACAATTAATTCGAGGATATGTCAACATCAAATTCTGCAGACAAGACAAGCCAACAAACACAAGTGACTTTTGCAATTAGTCTATCACTTCAACGGGCAAAATTTCAAAAGTTCACTATAAAAGGCTGAGGAATTTACTGAGAAAAGGTTACCTTGACAACCTGAACCACGAACAAGCTAGCATTATTCAAGCAATAACCTGCAATATTCTCAAGTACATTCAAGCAAATCCTCAAGCCTGAAACTCGAAGGAAATCAATCCAACACAAGTTGTGAAGGAAAGACAACTTCAAATCTGTTGAAGAGGAAACTTTTGAAGAATCAAAAGGGGTTCTACTATCCAACGAGGATTGTAGGAAGGTTCAAGGTCGAACCAGTATCAAGTTATTAGAGGGCTTCGTGATCAAATCCAAGAGCTTGAGAAGTGAGCTGAAGTAGCAAGGCAGCTGCCCTGTGAAGAAGCCGAGTCGGAAGAGAAGCCAGCTGTGTGATCAAGGATGTCTCTAGACTGTTCACCACTTTATAAACCGATCTGTTACTTAGTGGATTCCTCCAGGAGTTGGAGAAGAGAGGATTAGAAGAATTACCCCATTTTCGAACCTCTATAAAAACCTTTGTGTCATTTACTTTCAGCACACTTATATTCCTTCACATTTATTTCATATCTATTGATACTATTATATTTGCTATCCAACTGACTTATAACTAAGTGCTAAAACCAAGTGTTTAAAACAAGCTATTATTTAATCAAAGGGTGTTAAGTCTTCTGCTGATAAAACCAAACCAGCCAAGTTAAGTTTAGGTTAAACAACTGAGTTATTCTATCAACAGCTCTATCGAGTTTGTTGAGTGCCTAACTTAGCTGAGTAACCAACTTAGCTGTCCCTCAAGGACACAACTGTTTGAGTCAATTCTGTTGTAATTTTAAAAGGACTAAAATCGAAAATTTGGTAAGGTTTATTCAACCCCTCCTTCTAAACCTTACTTCACACCCCTTGGGACCTACAAGTGGTATCAGAGCGGTTGGTTCATTGAGCCTTCCGCACTGGTTACTGAACTGGATTTCTATCTTTTCAAAAGAAGTTTGTAAACACTTGTACTTTCAAAATCTTTCATTTTAAGCACAGTTATTGTTCGACCGCTAAACGCCTATAAAAGTCTAACAATCCTCGCAAGAGAACGAGATCAATTGTAGGGTAGCAAGTTAACCACAAGTCGTCTCTCAAGGAAGACTTAGCCGGCAAATAATTATTATGTATCACAATAGACATAAAATAAATCCTAAACGCTCTAACCAGATTTGTTGGTTTTATTTAAACTAAATGAAAATAATCAAAAAGACGAATTAAAACTAAGCAGGATTAAACTTGGAGAAAAAGATTTGGAGAAACATCTAGGATTATGGATTCATCTCATCAAACTTGCAAGCAGAATATCAATTAATTGATCATGCGGTTAACAAATATAACAATCATGTAAAGACTAGGTCTAGATCTGATAACTTTCGTATTCACAGATTAGGGCTATCCCAACATAATTTGCTATTTTCATTAAGCCTTGGGTTAGATAATACATTTCTTATTCATATCTAACCCCCTGAATAAATTTAGTCCATGAATAATATCTTCGATCGATCTCAATTATTCCCCCAAAATAATCAAAAGTTGATCAGACAATCAATTATCAAATAAAACAATTTATCCAGGAAAGCAGATCAATTAATCTATACTCATGCTTGTTTGTTTGAATCAAATCATCATAATCCTAGAACAAGGAAATTAGTTCATGCTTGGGGATGGGATCATAATCTCAATTGAAGGAAAGAAAACAATCATAAACATGATCATGCAACAATAATAATCACCCAACAATTGAAATCAGACAAAAGAGATGAAGAAATCTTACTCTTTGATTAAGAAGCAAAAATAACTTCAAGGGGAAGAATCCAAGCAATCCCAATGTTGAATGGAAGAGAAAAATACCAAAAACTAAAGTTTAGAAGTGCTATGAATGAAGGTGTGTCGAAAATTGGGGCTCCCCAAGTCCTATTTATAAGCCTAGAGTCCTAAACAAGGTGGAAGAGCCAAAAATCGGAAAACAAATCGAAAATTTTGTGTTCAGCAAGTCACGGCGCGCGACCGCGCGCCGCGCGCACCTTGCTGTTGTGCAGCTGCTGGCCGCAGCGCGCGACCGCGCGCCACTTGCGCGCGCCCGCGCGGCCTTTAAACGTCGGAATGTCGTCTTGATGTCTTCTTATGAATTGTAGCTCTATCTCTTAGCTTTCCATAGCCACTTGAATCACCTTAATATCAATTTTCTAGAGAGAGTTATGGCCAAACTACCAAGATGTGTCATTTCCGCAATTTCAACATATTATTTCGACTTGCACATGATTTTAACCCATCCAAACGTCTTTTCATTTGCATTTTGTAGAAGAAATAGACATTGTAGAACTTTGTCTTAGCGTTCCAATGGTATATGAATCATGTCAATTGGACTTCGGATGTGAACGTTACGTCCAAAATACGATGATCGCGATTCTTGCGAAATGACTTTTTTAACGTTTTTTGCTCCAAAACTTGTTTTTTCCACCAAAACCTAAAAAATCAATAAAATAACACAACATAACACTAAAATATGCAAATGCAAATAAAACACGCCAAAAATATGTATAAATCTTCACACAAAACACACACAAAAACATGCAAAACAACTTCCCCACACTTAGCCTTTTGCTTGTCCTCAAGCAAATAATAATGCCAATAAACCCAAAAAGAAATAATATGTCCAATTCGAGAATCAATTAATACATAACACCATGTTCTATCTACCTCGAATTAGTCATCATCGATCACCAACCTTCACAATAAACTCACTCGGCTAAAGTTAAACATCAATCAAAGTGTTTGACCTTTCTTACTAAATTTCAAATTTGTGTCAAAAGTTGCAACATTTTTTACTCACACAACAAATCACGCAATTACTAGCCATGTTCTTTTTTTTTTTTTTTTTTTGCCGAACTCCTGAGATATTATTCATGTTTGAGCCGCCGTTTTACGTAAAAGTCAAACATGGGGCTCATAAATGCTCCTAGTTACTAAGCAGCTCAACCAGCGGAGTATAATCTCGATTGTTCCATTTTTTTTTGTTTTTTTTATATAGCTCTATAATGTTTTTTTTTTTTTGATAGCTATATAATGCTTTTTTTTTCTTTTTTTTTTCGCAAGGCTAGCAATTTTGTGTACACACAAATCACAACAGGGTTTTAACTTAATTCACATCAATGAAATCTCGTAATTCAAGCCCCACACACTCGGACTATTGTTTAACCGTCACCTCATTCGTTCACCCCAAAGGTTAATTCACGACTTAGTCAAATCCTACGTATCAAGTTCACAAAGTCATTTCATATTTGAAACTCAAATTAGTACATCTATTTCAAGTTGACTAAACAACATTATTATTAAACTTGGGATAATCACTAGGCAAAGTAAAAACATAGCCACATGCAATCATCATATTTTATCAATGACTAATCATCCCCCACACTTAAATCACGCAATGACCTCAATGCGTAAAAGTAAAAGAGAAGGAAAAAAGATACGTCCCTGAAAAATGCGAAGATCGATAAATTGCACCATAGTCATATCCGCCTACAAATCTGCAAAAGCCATGTGAAGGGAACAAAATAATAACACCACGCACATGAAAATATGAAAACACACACACACATTTTTTTTTTTAATAAAACAGTGAAAATATTTGGGTTGCCTCCCAAGAAGCGCTCTTTTAACGTCATTAGCTTGACGGTGTCAATGGAGAGATTCAAGGCGGATCGTCGAGCAAAACCCTATTTATCACCTTGTAATTTTTATCTGGTTGTTTTCCACTTCGAAGCATATTGTGTTCCTGCCATAGGACATCTTTCACGGCAGAATCGGTCGAGTCAACAATCAGATAATCATTCAAAACACATGCAGGATTACGAGCTATATCAAAAATTGAAAACGTTACAGATTCGCCCAAGACATTCATACTGAGTTTTCTATTTTTGACATCGATCAAAGTATTAGTGGTTGCCATGAATGGTCTACCCAACAGTATAGTATGATCTTTAAGATTACCTTTATCCTTTTTCATATCCAAAACAACAAAATCAGTGAGAATTTTAAGACCACCTACTTGGACTAAAATATTTTCAACAATGCCTGTAGGATACCTAATGGACCTATCAGCAAGTTACAAACGTAATCCGGTGAACTTCAATTCCCCTAAATCTAATTGTTTAAAGGTAGAGTAAGGCATAAGGTTAATTCCGGCTCCAAGATCAAGCATACCTGCGACTTCCTTACCATTCCCAAAAGAAATATTGATAATGAAACTACCTGGATCTTGTTTTGGGCATGGACTTAGGGGCAGAATAGAAAACTCATGGGAAGGCGATCCCGTGCTTGCCTTCATATTCATGTCTTCTTCACCTGCATCAACTTTCTTTTCTATGTTCGCGATACCTGCAGGGTTAGATGAGACAATAGAAAGAGGAATCTCACTTTCATGATCAGAAATCTCACCAAATTCAAGAACGGTGATGGATTGAGCTTGTGCTGGTTGGCTAGGATGTGTGTCCTGCTTGAATATATGTCGAGTTATCTCACCAACTTGAGTCGTCAATTGACCAACTTGAGTCGTCAATTGACCAACTTGAGTCTCAAGACGCTTAAAAGAAGCTTCCATAGATTCAAACCGTCTGTTATTCCACTCTTGTGTTAGCTGACTAACTTGAATAAAAGAATTCAAGCTCTCTTTCAATGTGGGTCGTGGTGGTTGCTCTTGACTAGTCGCCATACCTGGTGCTTGTATAAATAACACTAGAAAAACAGATCAAACGCACCTGACGAATAAACCTAAACTAGAAACAAACAAAAAGAATCCTAATCTAGAAACACGAAAAAAACACAATAATTATTACGCCTAAAGTCTTCCCCGGCAACGGCGCCAAAATTTTGTTCGACCGCTAAACGCCTATAAAAGTCTAACAATCCTCGCAAGAGAACGAGATCAATTGTAGGGTAGCAAGTTAACCACAAGTCGTCTCTCAAGGAAGACTTAGCCGGCAAATAATTATTATGTATCACAATAGACAGAAAATAAATCCTAAACACTCTAACCAGATTTGTTGGTTTTATTTAAACTAAATGAAAATAATCAAAAAGACGAATTAAAACTAAGCAGGATTAAACTTGGAGAAAAAGATTTGGAGAAAAGTCTAGGATTATGGATTCATCTCATCAAACTTGCAAGCAGAATATCAATTAATTGATCATGCGGTTAACAAATATAACAATCATGTAAAGACTAGGTCTAGATCTGATAACTTTCGTATTCACAGATTAGGGCTATCCCAACATAATTTGCTATTTTCATTAAGCCTTGGGTTAGATAATACATTTCGATTCATATCTAACCCCTCGAATAAATTTAGTCCAGAATAATATCTCATTAGATAAATGTTTTTATAAAGATTTTGATGATTTTGTTTAAATGAGTTTTTATACCAAAACAATGTTTAAATGTTGTCCAAATACTCCTAAATGATTTAAAATGTTTTTACTAATTTTTGGAGTATTTCTTAGAATTTATTATTCGATAAAAATGGACAACACTTTTGTTGGTTTTGTTTAAATTGGTCTTTGCACCAAAACAATGTTTATAAATGTTGTCCAAATACTCCCAAGTGATTTAAAATGTTTTTACTAATTTTTTGGAGTATTTCTTGAAGTTTATTTTTGATAAAAATCGGACAACATTTTATATTGGAGGACGACCATCGCACATAGGGCAACCTGCCGAAGAATTGCAAAATTGAAATGCAGACTCGCATGCACTTTATAAAAACAAGGAGGGGGACCCCCGGTCAACAGGGGCCGACCGGTCGACCCCTAGGCGACCGTCGCACCCCGTCGGCCGACCTCCGACCCCCTCTAAAATGTGTCCGGATTGCACTTTCTCATTCAAACGTTCGAAATCTTATTTCAGGGCAACCGGTCGCCTCTATGTTATTTTTGATGATAAAATTCCAACCGTTGCACCATTTGACAAAGAAGATTTACTTTTCATTTTTGTACAATATTTCTACATCTTGTGATCTTCTTTTTGTAGACAAAAGCTAAGATGAAGGAGCCTATGTTGGGAGCCTATGTTGGTGAAGACTTCCCTATAAATAGAGGATGAATTGAAGACACAAGATACAACACACAAGCATACAAAGCAACAAGAAATCTGCAAAATTCTCTAAGTCTTTCATAGTTCATATTCTTGTTGTAATAAGCCTATATTCTTGCACTTGCACAATCTTGAGGTCTAGGCTTTTAATTCTTGATTACACTTGCACTTAAAGTTTGTATACTTCATTTATTGAGTTGTAATCTTGAATTTCTTTATCATCCAAAAACAAGATATCCTTGTTAGTGTTCTTGTGGTAAGAACATACTTGGGTGATCTTAGGTGTTGAAGAGTGTGGTACTCTTCATAGGTGTTGAAGGAAGATTGTGGTAATCTCCTTGAAGGTGTTGTAAGAAGATTGTGGTGATCTTCTAAGGTGGTGTTGTAACAATTGTGGTAATTGTTAATAAAAGTTTTTTTCTTTTTGAAATCCACTTCGGATATACCGGGGTGGTAGTAGATTAGGCCCTAGGTGGGTTGAACTACTATAAATCATCGAGTGTTGTTTAATTTCCGCATTTACATTCTTGTCATTTATTTGATCACTCGAAAAAGAGGGAGATTTGCGAAAAATCGGCATAATCTATTCACCCCCCCTCTAGATTATCGTAGCCACTTAGACTAACAAGTGGTATCAGAGCCAAACTCTTTGGCTAGCTCGTTCCGAGTAAAGAGGAAAGATCCATGGCTACGAATGAAGCTTATCTCACCACCGGCGCCTCCACCAACAAGCCACCACTTTTCGACGCCAACAACTACGCATTTTGGAAAGACCACATGGAGTGCTTTCTACAAGGGTGCGGATTTGATATTTGGAATGTGGTCATTGAAGGAGTTGATCAACCAACTAAGAAATTGGAGGATGGCACCACTACTCCTAAACCATTCAAGGAGTTTGATGATAATGACAAGAAGGCTTTCTCTCTAAACGGTAAGGCCTTAAATATTTTACATTGCTCTCTTACCGCCACCGAGTATAATCGGATAAGAGGCATACGGTCGGCTCATGAAGTTTGGGAAAAATTAGAAACCATCTATGAGGGCACAAATAAAGTGAAGCAAGCAAGAAAAACAATGCTTGTGAAAGACTTTGAAAATTTCAATATGCATGATGGTGAGAGCATATCAAAAATGGTGGAAAGGCTTGACAACATTGTCAATCCTCTTGTGGCTCTTGGAAAGGTCATCTCCGAAGAAGACAAGGTGACCAAGGTATTGAACGCCCTTCCCGGCTCATGGTCCGAAAAAGGTGACGGCTATCACGGAAGCTCAAAATCTCGAAACTCTCAAGTTCGATGAGCTCGTTGGAAATCTCCTCATTTATGAAGTATATATCAAGGAGAGGAAAAATTCTCAACCATCCACCACTAAACCGGGTACGCAAAATATTATTAAAGGTTTAGCATCTTCTTCTAATAATGTTTATTATGCTAGTGATGAGGATGATGAAGAAACGGCGGCTCTTGTTAGAAAATTTGCAAAATTTGTAAACAAAAATAAAGCAAGAAAGCCGAGAGACAATTCTTGCTTCAAATGCGGAAAATCCAGGCACTATATAGCCGATTGCCCGAAATTAGCGGAAGAGGAACAAAAGAAGAAAAAGCCTTTTCCGAAAAAGAAGGCGTTAAATGCGGACGTCAAAACTTGGGATGAATTACTTGAAACAACCGACGAGGAAGGAGAATCCGAACATGGTCTTATGGCCATAGACGATGAAAATACCGAGGTACGCTCTAATGCTTCATCTTCTTCTCTAGTTGATGAATTACAATGTGATTTTGATGAATTACAAAATGAGTTTCAAAATTTGATTATTAAATACAAGAATTTAAAAAAGGAGCATAAAGAGCTTAAATTAGAAAAGGATAAATTGTTTACTTCTTATGAATCTCTTGATAAAGCTCATGCTATTACTCTTACTAGAGTCCATACTCTTGAAACCGAAAAAGAATTGCTCACCAAAGATCTTGAATGTTTAAAAAAGGATGTGCATCGTTTTAACATAAGTACGGACAAAGTTACAAAAATTTTAGATGCACAAAGAGGTGAGCATTCAAAATTAGGACTTGGCTACAAATCTTTTCAAAATGCTTCTAAGAAAAATGACCAAGGTCCAACCTTTGTTCGTGCTAGTAGTCCTCGTATTATTACTTGCTATTATTGTGGTAAAAATGGACACTATGCTAGTAATTGTAAATTGAAGAACAATTTTAGCTATTATTGGAGACCCAAAGGTCTCAAGGCTAACCCCCATGGACCCCAAAATTATAGGGTACCTAAAAATAATTCCTTTGTAGGTTATAGGGGCTATAACAACAATGGAAGATTCAAAATGGCTCGTGGACAGCGGATGTTCACGCCATATGACCGGAAAGAGAGAACTTTTTACCAACATCAAGCTCCAAGAAGAGGGCATGGTTATGTTCGGCAATGGCAAAGGAAAAATCATTGGCAATGGAGACATTGGTAATTCTTCTTTCTCTCTTAGTAATGTTTTATTAGTAGAAGGGCTTAAGTTCAATTTGATAAGTGTTAGCCAACTTTGTGATTCAAATTATAATGTTGTTTTTAATAAAGAAAAATGCCTTATTCTTAAAAATGATAAAACTATTTGTGAAGCAATTAGAAAATGCAATCTTTACAAAATTTGTACAAGTGATTTGGTTAGTCAAAATGTTTCTTGTCTTGTCGCCAATAATGATTTAACTAGTTTATGGCATAGCCGACTTGGACATGTTGGATACAAGAATTTGAAAAATATTTACAAAAACCAACATGTAAAAGGACTACCCAAATTGAATTTTGAAAATCTTGGCTTATGTGACACTTGTCAAAAGAACAAATTAGTTAAGAGTAGTTTTAAGCCCAAAAATGAAATTTCCACAACCAAACCCCTACAAATGCTTCACCTTGATTTGTATGGGGATATTGGTACGGCTAGTCTAAGTGGAAAACATTACACATTTGTTATAGTTGATGACTTTTCTAGATATACTTGGGCTCTTTTTCTTGCTAATAAAAACGATGCCGTTAATGAGTTTGTTAAGTTGTGTAGACTTATTGAGAATGAAAAGGAAGATACTATTAAGTCTATTCGAAGTGATCGAGGTGGAGAATTTGACGGAGAATTTAGAGTCTTTTGTGAAACCAAAGGATATGCACATAATTTTTCGGCTCCAAGGACACCTCAACAAAATGGAGTAGCCGAAAGGAAGAATCGGACACTTCAAGAAATGAGTCGATCCATGCTCAACGAATTTGCACTTCCAAAGTACTTTTGGGCCGAAGCCGTAAGTACCGCTTGCTATGTCATTAATAGAGTTTATATTCGTCCTAAAATGAATAAAACTCCATATGAGCTTTGGAAAGGAAGAACTCCAAATATTAGCTATTTCAAAATATTTGGATGTAAGTGTTTTATTTTGAATACTAAGGATCAATTGGACAAACTTGATCCTAAGGCCGATGAAGGAATATTTATGGGGTATTCAATCAAAAGCAAAGCATATCGGGTTTATAATAAGACTAGTATGGTTGTTGAAGAATCCATCCATGTCAAATTCAATGAAGCTTCGGGTGTTGAAACTATACCCAATGATGAAAGTGATGAAGAAAATATTATTGAACCAATTGTTCAAGATGATGCTCAAAATGATCAACCATCTACTTCAAATGATCAACCTTCAAGCTCAAATGTTCCTCAAGAAGATAAAGGTGATACTTCGGATCTTCCCGTAGCATTGAAATTTAAGGGAGATCACCCAAAAGATCTTATTATTGGTGATCCCCTTGATAAAGTGATGACACGAAGAAATTTTGCCGAGAAAGCTCTTATATCTCAAAAGGAGCCTAAAAATGCTAAGGAAGCAATTGAAGATGAGGATTGGTTTCTTGAAATGCAAGAGGAGTTGAATCAATTTGAAAGGAATGATGTTTGGGAATTGGTACCTTGTCCTCCATCTCAAACAATTATTGGTACAAAATGGGTATTCCGAAACAAGCTCGATGACCAAGGCAATATTGTTCGAAATAAAGCGAGGTTAGTAGCTCAAGGTTATTGTCAAGAAGAAGGTATTGATTATGATGAAACATTTGCACCAGAGACGTTTAGAAGCTATTCGTATTTTACTTGCCTATTCTTGTTTTAAAAATTTCGGCTTTACCAAATGGATGTAAAATCCGCTTTTCTAAATGGTATTATTCAAGAAGAAGTCTATGTAAAACAACCTCCGGTTTGAAAATTTTTCTAGGCCTAATGATGTTTATAAACTTAAAAAGGCCTTGTATGGTTTAAAACAAGCACCCCGGGCATGGTATGATAGACTTAGCTCTTTTCTTTTGCAAAATAGTTTTACAAGAGGTAAAGTTGATACAACTCTCTTTGTTTTTGAAAAAGGGCAAGATTCTTTACTTGTGCAAATTTATGTTGATGATATCATTTTTGGTGCTACTAATGAATCCTTGTGCAAGAAATTTTCTAAGTTAATGCAAGGTGAATTTGAAATGAGCATGATGGGGGAGCTCAACTTCTTCCTTGGACTTCAAATTAAGCAATGCCAAGAAGGAATATACATTTCACAATCCAAATATACAAAAGAACTTTTGAAAAAGTTCGGCATTGATGAAGGAAGAACCCTTTCGACTCCAATGGCAACAAATGTCAAGATAGACAAAGATGAAAAAGGCAAGTCGGTAGATGAATCCAAATATCGAGGTATGATTGGTAGTTTACTTTATTTAACCGCAAGTAGACCGGACATTCTTCATGCCGTATGCCTATGTGCTCGTTTTCAAAGCAATCCTAAAGAATCTCATATGAGTGCCGTTAAAAGAATTTTTAGATATTTGAAAGGCACAATTCAATATGGTTTATTTTATCCAAAGAATGAAAATTTCTTTCTTAAAGGTTATAGTGATTCGGATTATGCGGGAAATATTGATGATCGGAAAAGTACTTCCGATCATGTCAATTTTTGGCGATTGCCTAGTTTCTTGGTTTTCAAAGAAACAAAATTGTGTTTCACTTTCAACGGCCGGCCGAATATATTTCCGCAGCATTTTGTTGTACACAACTTCTTTGGATGAAACAAACTTTAGCGGATTATAAATGCTCTTTTGAAAATGTCCCTATCTTTTGTGATAACATATCCGCTATAAATATTGCTCAAAATCCGGTTCATCATAACCGTACTAAACATATTGAGATTCGACATCATTTTCTAAGGGATTGTGTCTCAAAACGAAAAATTGAGATATCTTTTGTTCCATCTCAAGATCAATTAGCGGACATTTTTACAAAACCGCTATCTTCCGAGACTTTTGCGTCTATACGAGCTCGGTTAGGCATAATGCATATTGAATGAGGTCTATGACTGCATTTTGCACGTTTTTAAAACTTAGGGGCGAAAAATCGGATTTTTGGTTGAAAATTCGGATTTTGGACAAAAACAGAAAACAGTGAGTTTTATGGGGTGAGGGCAACCGGTCGCCCTCACCGTCGACCGGTCGCCCTCACCCTGACCGGTCGCCCACAACCATTTCTTGGTTTAAATGGTCTCTGTTCGTAAGACTTAGTCATTTTGTCTATTTTGTCCATTTTTCGTCCCCTTCGCCAATTGCACACAAATTTCACTTCAAATTTGTTTTTGTGCATACATTTTATATTTTGGACTTCATGAGGCTCGATTATCATCATCATTGTTCATCTTTACCGATTAAATGGTAAGAATTTCTCTTTTTTATCTCAATTGGGTTGAACCCTTGAGAATGTGCCTATAACTTGCTATATTGTTGAAATTCTTGTATTATTATGTTGTTTATGTTGATTGATGATGAATGAATATTGTTGTATTGATATTGGTGATGAAAATTTTTGGCTTAAACGAATCACAAAGGCGTTATATTCTTCTAGTTTTATTCGACGCACGCCAAATGTTCGACAAAATGTTTCAATGAAAAATTCATCACCCACATGAATCTCTTGTTTTGAAAAGTCTTATAAGTTTTTAGAGATCATGTTTTATCAATCAAATGAGCTTTTGCAAATCAAATGAGCAATTTTTCCCTTTTATTCGGAATTTAAGCGTAAATGTTCAATATGCTCGATAAATCAATAAGATTGCGCACTTTGATATAATTGTATGATGTTTTTATCGGGCTAACATTCTTTTTGATGATTCCAAAGGGGGAGAAACAAGAAAAACGCTCATATGCTCAAAGAAGCGTATATAAACTCGCAAGAAAAGCTTAAGCAAAGGCTTTTAAAAGCCAAATTACTTAGTCCATTTGATGAAGTATGGACTTTTATGCATGACTAATAATGTCTTGTGACAGGGGGAGCTTTTAAGCTCATGAAATTCAAGCTTTTAGCTTGTAGTAGTTTGCTTCTACTTATTTTTGTTATGCATGTTGATAGGGGGAGCTTGTGCAAAAATGATTTTGAAAAATCTTTGCTCCTACCATTGTGTGTTTGTACTTATGATAAATCTTGCTTGTAATGGTTTGTTGTTTTAGACCGGAAAATTTGTCTTGTTTTAAAATCGACTTCCTAAAAATTGTTTTGGTTTGTAATCATCAAAAAGGGGGAGTTTGTTAGATAAATATTTTTATAAAGATTTTGATGATTTTGTTTAAATGAGTTTTTATACCAAAACAATGTTTAAATGTTGTCCAAATACTCCTAAATGATTTAAAATATTTTTACTAATTTTTGGAGTATTTCTTAGAATTTATTATTCGATAAAAATGGACAACACTTTTGTTGGTTTTGTTTAAATTGGTCTTTGCACCAAAACAATGTTTATAAATGTTGTCCAAATACTCCCAAGTGATTTAAAATGTTTTTACTAATTTTTTGGAGTATTTCTTGAAGTTTATTTTTGATAAAAATCGGACAACATTTTATATTGGAGGACGACCGGTCGCACATAGGGCAACCGGTACCTGAAGAATTGCAAAATTGAAACAGACTCGTACAGACTTATAAAAACAAGGAGGGGGACCGGTCCAACAGGGGGCCGACTTGACCCCTAGGCGGCACTGTCGCACCCCCCGTCGACCTGGCCGACCCCCTCCGAAATGTGTCCGGATTGCACTTTCTCATTCAAACGTTCGAAATCTTATTTCAGGGCAACCGGTCGCCTATGTTATTTTTGACATATAAAATTCCAACCGTTGCACCATTTGACAAAGAAGATTTACTTTTCATTTTTGTACAATATTTCTACATCTTGTGATCTTCTTTTTGTAGACAAAAGCTAAGATGAAGGAGCCTATGTTGGGAGCCTATGTTGGTGAAGACTTCCTATAAATAGAGGATGAATTGAAGACACAAGATACAACACACAAGCATACAAAGCAACAAGAAATCTGCAAAATTCTCTAAGTCTTTCATAGTTCACATTCTTGTTGTAATAAGCCTATATTCTTGCACTTGCACAATCTTGAGGTCTAGGCTTTTAATTCTTGATTACACTTGCACTTAAAGTTTGTATACTTCATTTATTGAGTTGTAATCTTGAATTTCTTTATCATCCAAAAACAAGATATCCTTGTTAGTGTTCTTGTGGTAAGAACATACTTGGGTGATCTTAGGTGTTGAAGAGTGTGGTACTCTTCATAGGTGTTGAAGGAAGATTGTGGTAATCTCCTTGAAGGTGTTGTAAGAAGATTGTGGTGATCTTCTAAGGTGGTGTTGTAACAATTGTGGTAATTGTTAATAAAAGTTTTTTTCTTTTTGAAATCCACTTCGGATATACCGGGGTGGTAGTAGATTAGGCCCTAGGTGGGTTGAACTACTATAAATCATCGAGTGTTGTTTAATTTCCGCATTTACATTCTTGTCATTTATTTGATCACTCGAAAAAGAGGGAGATTTGCGAAAAATCGGCATAATCTATTCACCCCCCCCTCTAGATTATCGTAGCCACTTGGACTAACAATATCTTCGATCGATCTCAATTATTCCCCCAAAATAATCAAAAGTTGATCAGACAATCAATTATCAAATAAAACAATTTATCCAGGAAAGCAGATCAATTAATCTATACTCATGCTTGTTTGTTTGAATCAAATCATCATAATCCTAGAACAAGGAAATTAGTTCATGCTTGGGGATGGGATCATAATCTCAATTGAAGGAAAGAAAACAATCATAAACATGATCATGCAACAATAATAATCACCCAACAATTGAAATCAGACAAAAGAGATGAAGAAATCTTACTCTTTGATTAAGAAGCAAAAATAACTTCAAGGGGAAGAATCCAAGCAATCCCAATGTTGAATGGAAGAGAAAAATACCAAAAACTAAAGTTTAGAAGTGCTATGAATGAAGGTGTGTCGAAAAATTGGGGCTCCCCAAGTCCTATTTATAAGCCTAGAGTCCTAAACAAGGTGGAAGAGCCAAAAATCGGAAAAAATCGAAAATTTTGTGTTCAGCAAGTCACGGCGACGCGATCACGCCAAGGCCACAGCGCACGCACCTTGCTGCTGTGCAGCTGCTGGCCCAGCGCCAGACGATCGCGCCACTTGCTGCGCGCCCGCGCGGCCTTTAAACGTCGGAATGTCGTCTTGATGTCTTCTTATGAATTGTAGCTCTATCTCTTAGCTTTCCATAGCCACTTGAATCACCTTAATATCAATTTTCTAGAGAGAGTTATGGCCAAACTACCAAGATGTGTCATTTCCGCAATTTCAACATATTATTTCGACTTGCACATGATTTTAACCCATCCAAACGTCTTTTCATTTGCATTTTGTAGAAGAAATAGACATTGTAGAACTTTGTCTTAGCGTTCCAATGGTATATGAATCATGTCAATTGGACTTCGGATGTGAACGTTACGTCCAAAATACGATGACTCGCCGCAGATTGGCGAATGACTTTTTTAACGTTTTTGCTCCAAAACTTGTTTTTTCCACCAAAACCTAAAAATCAATAAAATAACACAACATAACACTAAAATATGCAAATGCAAATAAAACACGCCAAAAATATGTATAAATCTTCACACAAAACACACACAAAAACATGCAAAACAACTTCCCCACTTAGCCTTTTGCTTGTCCTCAAGCAAATAATAATGCCAATAAACCCAAAAAAAATAATATGTCCAATTTGAGAATCAATTAATACATAACACCATGTTCTATCTACCTCGAATTAGTCATCATCGATCACCAACCTTCACAATAAACTCACTCGGCTAAAGTTAAACATCAATCAAAGTGTTTGACCTTTCTTACTAAATTTCAAATTTGTGTCAAAAGTTGCAACCTTTTTTACTCACACAACAAATCACGCAATTACTAGCCATGTTCTTTTTTTTTTTTTTTTTTTTTTTGCCGAACTCCCGAGATATTATTCATGTTTGAGCCGCCGTTTACGTAAAAAGTCAAACATGGGGCTCCTAAATGCTCCTAGTTACTAAGCGGCTCAACCAAATGAGTATAATCTCGATTGTTCCATTTTTTTTTGTTTTTTTTATATAGCTCTATAATGTTTTTTTTTTTTTTTTGATAGCTATATAATGCTTTTTTTTTTTTTTTTTTTTTCAAGGCTAGCAATTTTGTGTACACACAAATCACAACAGGTTTTAACTTAATTCACATCAATGAAATCTCGTAATTCAAGCCCCACACACTCGGACTATTGTTTAACCGTCACCTCATTCGTTCACCCCAAAGGTTAATTCACGACTTAGTCAAATCCTACGTATCAAGTTCACAAAGTCATTTCATATTTGAAACTCAAATTAGTACATCTATTTCAAGTTGACTAAACAACATTATTATTAAACTTGGGATAATCACTAGGCAAAGTAAAAACATAGACACATGCAATCATCATATTTTATCAATGACTAATCATCCCTCCACACTTAAATCACGCAATGACCTCAATGCGTAAAAGTAAAAGAGAAGGAAAAAGATACGTCCCTGAAAAATGCGAAGATCGATAAATAGCACCATAGTCATATCCGCCTACAAATCTGCAAAAGCCATGTGAAGGGAACAAAATAATAACACCACGCACATGAAAATATGAAAACACACACACATTTTTTTTTTTTAATAAAACAGTGAAAATATTTGGGTTGCCTCCCAAGAAGCGCTCTTTTAACGTCATTAGCTTGACGGTGTCAATGGAGAGATTCAAGGCGGATCGTCGAGCAAAACCCTATTTATCACCTTGTAATTTTTATCTGGTTGTTTTCCACTTCGAAGCATATTGTGTTCCTGCCATAGGACATCTTTCACGGCAGAATCGGTCGAGTCAACAATCAGATAATCATTCAAAACACATGCAGGATTACGAGCTATATCAAAAATTGAAAACGCGTTCTTCGCCAAGACATTCATACGAGTTTTCTATTTTTGACATCGATCAAAGTATTAGTGGTTGCCATGAATGGTCTACCCAACAGTATAATATGATCTTTAAGATTACCTTTATCCTTTTTCATATCCAAAACAACAAAATCAGTGAGAATTTTAAGACCACCTACTTGGACTAAAATATTTTCAACAATGCCTGTAGGATACCTAATGGACCTATCAACCAAGTTCCAAACGTAATCCGGTAACTTCAATTCCCCTAAATCTAATTGTTTAAAGGTAGAGTAAGGCATAAGGTTAATTCCTACTTCCAAGATCAAGCATACTGCGACTTCCTTACCATTCCCAAAAGAAATATTGATAATGAAACTACCTGGATCTTGTTTTGGGCATGGACTTAGGGGCAGAATAGAAAACTCATGGGAAGGCGATCCCGTGCTTGCCTTCATATTCATGTCTTCTTCACCTGCATCAACTTTCTTTTCTATGTTCGCGATACCTGCAGGGTTAGATGAGACAATAGAAAGAGGAATCTCACTTTCATGATCAGAAATCTCACCAAATTCAAGAACGGTGATGGATTGAGCTTGTGCTGGTTGGCTAGGATGTGTGTCCTGCTTGAATATATGTCGAGTTATCTCACCAACTTGAGTCATCAATTGACCAACTTGAGTCGTCAATTGACCAACTTGAGTCTCAAGACGCTTAAAAGAAGCTTCCATAGATTCAAACCGTCTGTTATTCCACTCTTGTGTTAGCTGACTAACTTGAATAAAAGAATTCAAGCTCTCTTTCAATGTGGTCGTGGTGGTTGCTCTTGACTAGTCGCCATACCTGTGCTTGTATAAATAACACTAGAAAAAGCATCAAACGCACTGACGAATAAACCTAAACTAGAAACAAACAAAAAGAATCCTAATCTAGAAACACGAAAAAAACACAATAATTATTACGCCTAAAGTCTTCCCCAAGAAACGGCGCAAAATTTTGTTCGACCGCTAAACGCCTATAAAAAGTCTAACAATCCTCGCAAGAGAACGAGATCAATTGTAGGGTAGCAAGTTAACCACAAGTCGTCTCTCGAGGAAGACTTAGCCTAAGCAAATAATTATTATGTATCACAATAGGCAAAAATAAATCCTAAACACTCTAACCGGTTTGTTGGTTTTATTTAAACTAAATGAAAATAATCAAAAAGACAATTAAAACTAAGCAGGATTAAACTTGGAGAAAAAGATTTGGAGAAAAGTCTAGGATTATGGATTCATCTCATCAAACTTGCAAGCAGAATATCAATTAATTGATCATGCGGTTAACAAATATAACAATCATGTAAAGACTAGGTCTAGATCTGATAACTTTCGTATTCACAGATTAGGGCTATCCCAACATAATTTGCTATTTTCATTAAGCCTTGGGTTAGATAATACATTTCTGATTCATATCTAACCCCCTGAATAAATTTAGTCCAGGAATAATATCTGTTAGATAAATGTTTTTATAAAGATTTTGATGATTTTGTTTAAATGAGTTTTTATACCAAAACAATGTTTAAATGTTGTCCAAATACTCCTAAATGATTTAAAATGTTTTTAATAATTTTTGGAGTATTTCTTAGAATTTATTATTCGATAAAAATGGACAACACTTTTGTTGGTTTTGTTTAAATTGGTCTTTGCACCAAAACAATGTTTATAAATGTTGTCCAAATACTCCCAAGTGATTTAAAATGTTTTTACTAATTTTTTGGAGTATTTCTTGAAGTTTATTTTTGATAAAAATCGGACAACATTTTATATTGGAGGACGACCGGTCGCACATAGGGCAACCGGTACCTGAAGAATTGCAAAATTGAAACAGACTCGTACAGACTTATAAAAACAAGGAGGGGGACCGGTCCAACAGGGGGCCGACCGGTCGACCCCTAGGGCGACCGGTCGCACCCCCCGTCGACCGGTCGACCCCCCCTCTGAAATGTGTCTGGATTGCACTTTCTCATTCAAACGTTCGAAATCTTATTTCAGGGCAACCGGTCGCCCTATGTTATTTTTGACAGATAAAATTCCAACCGTTGCACCATTTGACAGCAAGATTTACTTTTCATTTTTGTACAATATTTCTACATCTTGTGATCTTCTTTTTGTAGACAAAAGCTAAGATGAAGGAGCCTATGTTGGGAGCCTATGTTGGTGAAGACTTCCCTATAAATAGAGGATGAATTGAAGACACAAGATACAACACACAAGCATACAAAGCAACAAGAAATCTGCAAAATTCTCTAAGTCTTTCATAGTTCATATTCTTGTTGTAATAAGCCTATATTCTTGCACTTGCACAATCTTGAGGTCTAGGCTTTTAATTCTTGATTACACTTGCACTTAAAGTTTGTATACTTCATTTATTGAGTTGTAATCTTGAATTTCTTTATCATCCAAAAACAAGATATCCTTGTTAGTGTTCTTGTGGTAAGAACATACTTGGGTGATCTTAGGTGTTGAAGAGTGTGGTACTCTTCATAGGTGTTGAAGGAAGATTGTGGTAATCTCCTTGAAGGTGTTGTAAGAAGATTGTGGTGATCTTCTAAGGTGGTGTTGTAACAATTGTGGTAATTGTTAATAAAAGTTTTTTTCTTTTTGAAATCCACTTCGGATATACCGGGGTGGTAGTAGATTAGGCCCTAGGTGGGTTGAACTACTATAAATCATCGAGTGTTGTTTAATTTCCGCATTTACATTCTTGTCATTTATTTGATCACTCGAAAAAGAGGGAGATTTGCGAAAAATCGGCATAATCTATTCACCCCCCTCTAGATTATCGTAGCCACTTGGACTAACAAGTGGTATCAGAGCCAAACTCTTTGGCTAGCTCGTTCCGAGTAAAGAGAAAAGATCCATGGCTACGAATGAAGCTTATCTCACCACCGGCGCCTCCACCAACAAGCCACCACTTTTCGACGCCAACAACTACGCATTTTGGAAAGACCACATGGAGTGCTTTCTACAAGGGTGCGGATTTGATATTTGGAATGTGGTCATTGAAGGAGTTGATCAACCAACTAAGAAATTGGAGGATGGCACCACTACTCCTAAACCATTCAAGGAGTTTGATGATAATGACAAGAAGGCTTTCTCTCTAAACGGTAAGGCCTTAAATATTTTACATTGCTCTCTTACCGCCACCGAGTATAATCGGATAAGAGGCATACGGTCGGCTCATGAAGTTTGGGAAAAATTAGAAACCATCTATGAGGGCACAAATAAAGTGAAGCAAGCAAGAAAAACAATGCTTGTGAAAGACTTTGAAAATTTCAATATGCATGATGGTGAGAGCATATCAAAAATGGTGGAAAGGCTTGACAACATTGTCAATCCTCTTGTGGCTCTTGGAAAGGTCATCTCCGAAGAAGACAAGGTGACCAAGGTATTGAACGCCCTTCCCGGCTCATGGTCCGAAAAGGTGACGGCTATCACGGAAGCTCAAAATCTCGAAACTCTCAAGTTCGATGAGCTCGTTGGAAATCTCCTCATTTATGAAGTATATATCAAGGAGAGGAAAAATTCTCAACCATCCACCACTAAACCGGGTACGCAAAATATTATTAAAGGTTTAGCATCTTCTTCTAATAATGTTTATTATGCTAGTGATGAGGATGATGAAGAAACGGCGGCTCTTGTTAGAAAATTTGCAAAATTTGTAAACAAAAATAAAGCAAGAAAGCCGAGAGACAATTCTTGCTTCAAATGCGGAAAATCCGGGCACTATATAGCCGATTGCCCGAAATTAGCGGAAGAGGAACAAAAGAAGAAAAAGCCTTTTCCGAAAAAGAAGGCGTTAAATGCGGACGTCAAAACTTGGGATGAATTACTTGAAACAACCGACGAGGAAGGAGAATCCGAACATGGTCTTATGGCCATAGACGATGAAAATACCGAGTGCGCTCTAATGCTTCATCTTCTTCTCTAGTTGATGAATTACAATGTGATTTTGATGAATTACAAAATGAGTTTCAAAATTTGATTATTAAATACAAGAATTTAAAAAAGGAGCATAAAGAGCTTAAATTAGAAAAGGATAAATTGTTTACTTCTTATGAATCTCTTGATAAAGCTCATGCTATTACTCTTACTAGAGTCCATACTCTTGAAACCGAAAAAGAATTGCTCACCAAAGATCTTGAATGTTTAAAAAGGATGTGCATCGTTTTAACATAAGTACGGACAAAGTTACAAAAATTTTAGATGCACAAAGAGGTGAGCATTCAAAATTAGGACTTGGCTACAAATCTTTTCAAAATGCTTCTAAGAAAAATGACCAAGGTCCAACCTTTGTTCGTGCTAGTAGTCCTCGTATTATTACTTGCTATTATTGTGGTAAAAATGGACACTATGCTAGTAATTGTAAATTGAAGAACAATTTTAGCTATTATTGGAGACCCAAAGGTCTCAAGGCTAACCCCCATGGACCCCAAAATTATAGGGTACCTAAAAATAATTCCTTTG
This sequence comes from Rehmannia glutinosa, assembly GCA_016081115.2. Classification (NCBI taxonomy): domain Eukaryota; kingdom Viridiplantae; phylum Streptophyta; class Magnoliopsida; order Lamiales; family Orobanchaceae; genus Rehmannia; species Rehmannia glutinosa. Next base: position 69,043 of record JABTTQ020001342.1, on the reverse strand, counting down.
TAGGTTATAGGGGCTATAACAACAATGGAAGATTCAAAATGGCTCGTGGACAGCGGATGTTCACGCCATATGACCGGAAAGAGAGAACTTTTTACCAACATCAAGCTCCAAGAAGAGGGCATGGTTATGTTCGGCAATGGCAAAGGAAAAATCATTGGCAATGGAGACATTGGTAATTCTTCTTTTCTCTTTAGTAATGTTTTATTAGTAGAAGGGCTTAAGTTCAATTTGATAAGTGTTAGCCAACTTTGTGATTCAAATTATAATGTTGTTTTTAATAAAGAAAAATGCCTTATTCTTAAAAATGATAAAACTATTTGTGAAGCAATTAGAAAAGGCAATCTTTACAAAATTTGTACAAGTGATTTGGTTAGTCAAAATGTTTCTTGTCTTGTCGCCAATAATGATTTAACTAGTTTATGGCATAGGCGACTTGGACATGTTGGATACAAGAATTTGAAAAATATTTACAAAAACCAACATGTAAAAGGACTACCCAAATTGAATTTTGAAAATCTTGGCTTATGTGACACTTGTCAAAAGAACAAATTAGTTAAGAGTAGTTTTAAGCCCAAAAATGAAATTTCCACAACCAAACCCCTACAAATGCTTCACCTTGATTTGTATGGGGATATTGGTACGGCTAGTCTAAGTGGAAAACATTACACATTTGTTATAGTTGATGACTTTTCTAGATATACTTGGGCTCTTTTTCTTGCTAATAAAAACGATGCCGTTAATGAGTTTGTTAAGTTGTGTAGACTTATTGAGAATGAAAAGGAAGATACTATTAAGTCTATTCGAAGTGATCGAGGTGGAGAATTTGACGGAGAATTTAGAGTCTTTTGTGAAACCAAAGGATATGCACATAATTTTTCGGCTCCAAGGACACCTCAACAAAATGGAGTAGCCGAAAGGAAGAATCGGACACTTCAAGAAATCGGAAAAAATCGGAAAAAATCGAAAATTTCGTGTTCAGCAAGTCACGGCGCGCGATCACGGCCAAAACCGCCCGCCAGCGCGCCCCTGCTGCTGTGTGCAGCTGCTGGCCTGCAGCGCGACCGCGCGCCGCCGCGCGCGCCCGCGCGGCCCTCTAAACGTCGGAATGTCGTCTTGATGTCTTCTTATGAATTGTAGCTCTATCTCTTAGCTTTCCATAGCCACTTGAATCACCTTAATATCAATTTTCTAGAGAGAGTTATGGCCAAACTACCAAGACGTGTCATTTCCGCAATTTCAACATATTATTTCGACTTGCACATGACTTTAACCCATCCAAACGTCTTCATTTGCATTTTGTAGAAGAAATAGACATTGTAGAACTTTGTCTTAGCGTTCCAATGGTATATGAATCATGTCAATTGGACTTCGGATGTGAACGTTACGTCCAAAATACTATGACTGCCGCAGTTGCGCGAAATGACTTTTTAACGTTTTTTGCTCCAAAACTTGTTTTTTCCACCAAAACCTAAAAAAACAATAAAATAACACAACATAACACTAAAATATGCAAATGAAAATAAAACACGCCAAAAATATGTATAAATCTTCACACAAAACACACACAAAAACATGCAAAACAGTTATTATCATGGAAGCAAATCTGACACGCATTCCTATGTTCACTGTTGAAGAATTTGATGATTGGAAAATTCGCATGCAGGCTCATCTATCTGCATTACATGATGAAATGTGACTTGTGATAGAGGATGGGCCACTGCAAATACTTAAAGTGAACACGGCCGCGGAAAGAAGCATTGCAAACCAAGAAGAAGTCTGAGGAAAGACCACCCATGGTTGAAAAACCAAGGACTGAGTGGACTAATGAAGATAGGAGGAGATACAACTTGGACAATGTGGCCAAGGACATACTCTACAAGACATTGGACAAAGCAATGTTCAACAAAGTCAAATCTTGCAAATCTGCAAAAGAAATCTGGAATAAATTGACTTTAATTTGTGAAGGATCGTAACAAATTAAAGAAAATAAATTGTCTATTCTTTGTTCAAAAATTTGAAAATTTCAAAATGATTGCGGTGAAACCATGGATCGGCTTGGATGCCGTTTCATCGAAATCACAAATGAGCTTTCACTCTTGGGAAAGAATATACACAAAAGGAAATGTGTATGAAGATCTTAAGGAGCCTCCCAAACAATGGGAAATGAAGACTATGGCCCCGAGACATTCAATGGACCTCTCAAGAACATCTAACCATGAGCTATTCTCGGACCTCAAAGCCTATGAGTTTGAGTGAGAAGAAAAGAAAACAAGAGGAGACAATTTGTACCCAAGAGTACCGCACCGATGGCCAAGGATGGAAAGAGAGCTGAACCTAAGGAAGCCATAGACCAGGAGGAAATTGCCCTAATGGTTAAAAGATTCAACAAGTTCTTCAATAAGAACTATAAAAGAAACCAGGGTGAAACCTCCAGGAGACATTCAGCTCCCTCCAAGTCAAGGGAAGATAGGCCACCCAAGAGAGCTGAGCATCAAAGGGTTGAATATCAGAGAGCTGATAACCCAAGAACAGAAAGAGCTGACCAAAGAGCAGAGAACCTGTGTTGGAACTGCAGACAACCAGGACATTTTGCAGTTGACTGCTCCTATCAACCAGTCAACAAATATAGCAATGAAGAAGAAAGAAATGTCTTCAGAGAAAGAAGACAGGAAAAGAGGAAAGCCATGTTAGCTGCTGAGACGGCTGAGACAGCCAAGTCCAAAGAAGCAGCAGACTCAGACAGTAGTGAAGCAGACTACTCAAGTGACTCTGAGGAAGAGGCTTTGATTTGCCTCATGGCTAAAGAACAAGAACAACAGGATCAAGAAGATGAGGTACACTCTAACTCATCTCATTCTGATTCTAGTGATAGTGACTGTGATACACACACTTCATCACCAATAGATATTTATGATTCATTAGGCAAAATGATGAAAGATTTTGAGCACATTAAATCCTCACACACTATTCTAAATGAGGAAAACAACCCGACAAAAGCGAAAACTCACAAAATGACTAAAGAGTCGAGTACTCTAAGTCACATAGGCGATGAGAACACTAAGTCAAGGCCGAAAATGCGAAGATCACAAAGAGAGCTAGCTGCTATAGAAAAGAGGGAAAAAGATCTCAAAAATGTGATTGCCTCATTTACAAAGGCATCCAAATCATTGGATGATCTTATCATGAGTCAAAAAGAATGTGGAGATAAGACAGGCATAGGGTTTAACTCTTTTGTGCACAATCAAACTCCAAGAGTGATTTTGGAAAAAGGATCTTCAAGCAGTGAAGCATCTCAAAAATCCAAAACACCAAATGTTGCACCCACACTCACTCCTAAGCACAATCACAAACAAACTGGCCTTGGATACAAAGGAAAAGGAAAACAGCCAGTTGAGTATGCTGAGAGGACAACTGAGTAGAAATCTAGCCGAGTTCCTCAGCAAACCCCAAATAGAAAAAACTCTATAAAAAGCAAATAGAGCTACCAAAAACCCCAGAAGTTTCATCAGAGAAACACACATGATGGGAATGGTAGAAACTATCCTAACCAAGCTGATTGGTACAATGTGAAAAATCACCAAAGACCAATGGGATACAAGCCTAGATGGCAAAGACCTAAACCTCAGCAAAGGTCATTCCAAAGGCAAAAGAGCTATTATCAGCACACATACACACCCAAGCACTACACTCAGACATATCACAACTACCCCAAAAGAGCAATTGCTAAAACACACACACAGCATACGACAAAAGAGACAATTTGTATGAACCTAAAACCCCCAAGCAATTTGCCAAAGTGCACTATGATTATGGCACTGATAGATGGCAACCACTTAAAGTCAGATAATTTGGCTATAAGTTGGTTGGAGCATCTTATAATACTAACCCCCAAGGACCCAGACAAGTTTGGGTACCTAAAAACTGATTTCCTTGATTGCAGGTTCAAGGAACAGCTGAGTGCCAAGGAACCTGGTACATGGACAGTGGCTGTTCCAGACATATGACAGGAAACAAGAAAAATCTGTCAAGATTCAAGGAGATTAAAGGTGCAAAAATCATATTTGGAGGAAATGAAGCTCCAGGGGAGATCAAAGGCACATGATCTATCAAAAAGAATGGATTGGAAATCACAGATGTTGCTTATGTTGAAGGCCTCAACTTCAACCTATTAAGCATCAGCCAACTCTGTGACAAAGGCTACAATGTTGGATTCAACATGGGAGTGTGCCAAATCAAAGATGCTGAATCAAATGAAATAGTACTGCAAGGATCAAGACAGAAGAATATGTATGTGGTAGACGGTCTCTTTGCTACACCAAGCACTTGTCTGCTCAAAGAAAGAGCACCAATCAAGTTGGGTTGTGGCATAAGAAAAAATGAGTCACACGAATTTCAAGACAATCAACAAGCTAGCAAGGAGTCATCTTGTGGAAGGATTGTCAGACTCAGTGTTCAAGAAAGAAAGTGTATGTGATGCATGTCAGATGGGAAAACAAATCAAATCTTCATTTAAGGACAAGCCAAGTCCTTCTTCAACCAGGATATTACATCTGTTGCATATGGATCTATTTGGTCCAGTTGAACCAGCCAGCATAAGTGGAAAGAAGTACACCCTTGTGGTAGTAGATGATTATTCAAGGTATACATGGACCATCTTCATATGTAAAAAGAAGGAAACTCTGCAGAAGCTACCACAACTAATGAAAAGAGTTCAAAATGAAAAGAGCCAAACCATTATAAAAATAAGATCTAATAGGGGAACTAATTTGTCAATGGGATAATAACTCAGTATTGTGTTGAAAATGGTATTGCACATGAGTTATCTGCAGCAAGAACTCCACAGCAGAATGGAGTGGCAGAAAGAAGGAACAGAACTCTCAAGGAAGCTGCAAGGACCATGTTAGCTGAAGCTGGATTGCCTAAGAGATTTTGGGCTGAAGCCATTAACACTGCATGCTATACTCAAAATAGATGCATGATCAACAGGCAATTGACCAAGACTCCCTATGAAATTTGGATAGGGAGAAAGCCAAATGTTGGGTATTTCAAGATATTTGGATGCAAATGCTTCATCCATAACAATGGCAAAGACAATCTGAAGGCTTTTGATGCTAAAGCTGATGAAGGTATCTTTTTGGGATACTCAGCAGAGAGCAAAGCCTATAGAGTGCTGAACAAGAGGACTATGGTTACAGAAGAGTCCATCCATGTGGTTTTTGATGAACCAAATGTGAATGGAGAAGACATTGAAGAGTTAGGTGATAAAAAAATCGGCCAACAATGCGAAGAGTCCTTATGTTGAAGGCAAGTAAGAGCAATCAACCCAGATGAAGATGAGATAGCTGAATCTCAAAGACAGCTGGAAGGTCTGCAGCTGAATGAAAATGAAAGAGCTGTTGAAGACAACTTAGCTGCGAGACGACTGAATCCAGCAGACTTACTACAACCTGATATGAGATGGCTGAGAGACCATCCACCAGAGTTAGTCATTGGAAATGTAAGAGATGGCATAAGAACAAGATCCAGAGCACAACATGAAGCTATGTTCACTTGTTTTATTTCCCAAATAGAGCCAAAAGATGTGTCTCAAGCATTGGAGGACACTCATTGGATTCAAGCCATGCAAGAAGAGCTGAATCAGTTTGAAAGGAACAAAGTATGGGAATTAGTGCAGAGGCCAACCCATCAGAATGTAATTGGCACAAAATGGGTTTTCAGAAACAAGATGAATGAAGAATGATCTGTTGTAAGAAACAAAGCAAGATTGGTAGCCAAAGGGTATTGCCAAGAAGAGGGCATTGATTTTGATAAAACCTTTGCTCCTGTTGCAAGATTAGAAGCAATAAGGATGTTTTTTTGCCTATGCTGCACACAAGAACTTTATAGTCTATCAAATGGATGTGAAGAGTGCATTCTTGAATGGACTGTTAGAGGAAGAAGTCTATGTTGAACAACCTCCATGTTTTGAGCAGAAAACTATTGGAGACAAAGTCAATAAGCTCAAGAAAGCACAGTATGGATTGAAACAAGCACCAAGAACATGGTATGATACATTGTCTCAATTCCTAACTGACAATGGATTCACCAAAGGCAAAGTTGACAGAACACTCTTCAGAATTCAAGATGGAGAGAAATTACTGCTTGTCCAAATATATGTGGATGATATCATTTTTGGGTCCACAAATAAGGAGCTGTATGACAAGTTCTCAAACCTCATGCAAGGCAAATTTGAGATGAGCATGATGGGAGAGTTGACTTTCTTCCTAGGACTTCAAGTCAAACAACTGAAGAATGGAACCTTCATAAGCCAAACAAAATACACCAGAGATTTAATGAAGAAATTTGGAATGGAAGAGAAGTCTTCTGTGAAAATTCCAATGAACACATCAGTCAAGATGGACATGGATGCAGATGGCAAAGCTATAGATCAAACTAGATATAGAGCACTCATTGGATCACTGCTCTATTTAACAGCAAGTAGGCCAGACATCACCTTTGTAGTAGGTGTATGTGCAAGATTTCAATCTGCACCCAAAGAGAGCCACATGACTGCAGCTAAGAGAATCCTAAGATATTTGAAGGGATGCCAGGAAGTTGGCTTATGGTATCCAAAAGAAGGAGGATTCAAGCTTATTGGTTACTCAGACTCAGACTATGCTGGATGTAGAGTTGACAGGAAGAGTACCTCAGGTACATGTCAAATGCTTGGAAATAGATTGGTTTCCTGGTTTAGCAAGAAGCAAAACTCAATAGCCATATCCACAAACAGTGACAGTACATAGTCTGCGGCGCTTGTTGTGCCCAAGTCTTATGGATGAGGCAACAGCTGAGAGACTATGAGATTGAAGAAAAAGAGATTCCAATTATGTGTGATAATACTAGTGCTATTGCAATCACTCAAAATCCTGTGTTGCACTCAAGAACAAAGCACATTGATGTCAGATATCATTTCATAAGAGATCATGTTAAAAAGAAGGACATCACTTTGGAATACATCTCAACTGATAAGCAGTTAGCTGATATATTCACAAAGCTCCTATGTGAATCAAGATTTGAAGAACTCAAAAATGAGTTAGGGTTAATTGAGATGAGTTAGTACACTTAGAAGACTCAATCAGCAGAGATAGAAGATGAGAAATTGAAAAAGATAAGGTTTCACGCTTCAGCCAAGTGAAACAGCCTTATCGGGAAGTCAGATGTATTGAGTCTGCTGATAGCTGAGTCACATCATATGAAGAAATAAGTTGAGTTAAATCATCTTGGATATAAGTTGAATTATTTATGAGCTAAGTGACAAAAACGCAGTCGTTTTAAATGAGCGGGAATGTTTTTAAGGATGACATCAGCATAATAATGACAGTCACAATAAAAAGCTGCACAGGAACCCATATGATTGGATATAAATGATGCCGCATTAAATGCGAGGAATTAAATGTGGTTTTGCCATGTTAATCTCATCTGTTGATCTTGATCAACAATTTCAAAATCCAAAAATGTGTCCCTTCACGTCCCTTATATACGGAATTTTTCTTTCTCTCACCTTACGCGAACTGTTCATCTTCAAAGCAAAGGCACTTTTCTCTCTGAAACCCTAAGTTATCTCAAGGCAAGTTCTTCATTTTTCGATCGGTAAAACTCTCTGAAAATGGCACAAAAGCACGATTTTGTGAAGCTCTCGAAACAAATCCACTCAGGTTCGTCAGTGGATTTCGAAGGAATGATAAAGCAGGGTGTTGATGAGACCCTGGTTCTGAAAATAGCGGAGATGTTGGAAAAGTCTGGTCTCAAGGATTTTCTGACTATGGAGTACTCTCATACATACCTAGAGGAGGTAGCTCAGTTCTATGTTAATGTTGAAGTGCAGGACGAAGAAATCAAGTCTTCTGTCCACAGCAAGGAAATAAAAATTCGTGCAAAAGACCTTGCTGAGCACTGTTTGTTGCCCTCGGAGGGCTCAAAGGACATATATGAGACTGATGTCAACTTGGCTGTTGCATGGAAGGAAGTAGCCAAACCAGAGTGTGCTGAGAAGGTGGTTTACACAGCTGATAAGAAGCTGCTGAAGGACGACTATCACAAGTTGATGGATGTCGTCTCAAAATGTGTCGACATGAAGTTTGGAAGCTTTAATCAACTGTCCAAGACAAAGCTGATCGTCATGGCTGCGATCATGCAAGGGAAAAAGGTTAACTGGGCTGAGTTTGTGTACAGCAGACTCTGCCAGAACGTGCTGAACAGGACATATAAGAAGGATGGGCCCTTCGGAAGCTCACTTGGATATGGCCTTGTGATTGGCCATTTACTGGAGGTGAAAGGTGTTGCCCTTCGTCATGGCAAACCTTTTCATGTAAACAAGAAAATGTTCCGGGCAAAACTTTCTGGTGCCCAGAAGAGAGCCCACGCAAAGAAGGCGGACACGAGTGAGGGGGAATCAGCTGACCCCGAAGACACAGCTATTACCCCTCCCCCGAAGAAAAAAGCTACCCCTGCAGCTCATACGAAGAAAGCTGCCCCTGCAGCTAAGCCCAAGAGAGCTCCTGCCCCTGCAGCCGACTCCATTGCCCGAGCAGCAGAGACTCCTGCCCCTGCAGCAGAGACTGAGAAGGAACCCTCAATCCCTTCTCAAGTCGCAAAGAAGAAGAGGACTGTCAAGCCAAGGAAGGCAGCACCCTCTAAGAAGAGTACCCAAGTCCCCACTGATGATGAAAGATCAATCGAACTTAAGTCCCTCTCGGTTCGTCCAAGGAAGAGAAGAAGTGGTCGGGCATTCGACCTTAAGAAAACGGTGAGTCGCCACTCACCGGAGAAGGAAGAGATCGAGATCGCTGAAATCGGGAAGAAGCGATCTCTGAAGTCATTGATGAATCTGCGAAGTCTGCTGAGGATGATCGGAGATATCGCTCGATTGAAGACCAAATTGCGAAAAAGAAAGTCATGGAAAGTGAAGCAGCAGAGAAAACCGTGCCTACTGTTGAAAAGGTTGTCTCTCCTCCCACAACCGACGATGTTGCTTCTGAAGAAGAGCAAGGCTTTCTACCTCCCATTCCAGAAACTGGAGGTGAAGGTGAAGATGATGACGATGATGTGATCATGTACTCGCCGATTTATCCGGATATTCAAAGCGGCCTGGGGGAATGGAGAGCATGGAAATTAGACCACTCAAGGGTGCAGTTCACTCGCCCTAAGTTTATTGAAGAAGAATAAGATTTGCTCTGTTTCCTTGGTGTTGCATCTGTCCACCAGGCCCTTGACGAAGACAATCAACCGCATGGATATCATCCGCATTATAAAAGCGGATGAAAAGGATAAAGCTGAGGAGCAAGCACGAGCGTTGGAAAAAGCCAAGATGTGTGAATTCACAAGCTCTCCAGATCACACTCATCCGCATCTCGATGTGCTCTCTGAAAGTGATGAGGATCCCACTACGCAGTAGAAGTCCGATATGCGGCCCAGCCGTGAGGGAATCCAGAATCATGCATGAGCAGAGTTTATTTGAAGGCCCGGAGAGTCCTCACAATCTCTCATGCAAATCGATCCTTTGGGAGTGGTGCGGATTAGCCACGGACATTGCTTTGCACCCACGTCCCCGTCAATCGAAGGATGGCTTCAAGGGCAATGGCGATGAAGCTGGGAAATTGGGCACCCAAGCTGAGCCAACCCCTGTAGAAGGTGTTCTTACACCTGGCCCAGCGGCTGAGCACTCAACGGGAAAAGCTGCGTCTCTGGAGCAAAGTGACCCCACCATCAGTCACTCAGCTGATGTGCCAGCTGAGGGGAAAACTCTCTCCACCACAGCAGGGTCGGAGGTCGCTGTGGGAGACTCCACTTTGAAGCAAGGAGGCGAAGCTGAGAAAGAAAAAGAACAATAGCAGAGGGACATTGACGAAGCTCGGACAGTTGACTCTGTCTCAGCTGAAATGTCCACTGCTCAGAAGGCCAATGACACTGCTGATGCAGTCGAGGCACAGGATGGTCATGCCCCAAGAGTTAACACTCTGGGCAAAGAAAGTGCAATCCAAGGGGTTGAGACCCCAACGGATGCCATTATTGAAGACCCTAAGATAGTTGATATTGTCGAAGGGAACACTGAAGGCCTCGCAGCAGTCGAGTCTGCTGGAGGTATTGAAGGCCTAAGGGAGGTTGAGACTTCCCTAGGTAAGGGTCAAGAAGAACAGAACATTCCTCCAGTCCAAAGCGCTGATACAGAAAATGAGATAAGCGCTCTTCATGACTCCCAGGAGAACATAGACACATCATTCTTGGGGTCAGAAGATGAAGTTGAGTCCTCTCCGGTTGCAGATCCACAGGACCCAGCTGCGGATGTTCTCAAAACGAAGAGCCAGCTAAGTGACAAAGTGGCTCGTACAAAGTTCAACTTTGATGATGAGCTGACTCCCCAAGTCTCATCATCATCCGATGACGCTGATGATATAGCCGAGGAACAGGTAATTCATTTAGAAAAGTCAATTGAGACCGAGGAAGCTATTAAGGCAAAATGAGGCTCGATCACTGGCAACCCAACATAAATGCCCCACTGAACCGAGTCTTCTGCGCGAGGCTTCCACAAATGCAGCGATGGCGACTCCGGCTCCATCACGAGCTCACACAAATACATGAACATTGCCGATGAAGGCTGCAATGGTGAGGCATCGAGAGTTGAATCATCTCAACCGCAACAAGGGAAGGCATCGAAGGGACGAGATCCAGAGATTCCCTATGTACGTGATGATATGTTTCAAGATATGTTCCCTTTCACCCAGAATCTGCCAGACTTCATAGAAGAAACAGCTGATGAACAAAGGAAGTATAAGGGTAGTGAAGAACCCATCATCCCCACCGATATGATTGTTCCAGCAGATTTTGACTTCGACAAAGAGTGGCCTGCAGCTGAGTCAGATCAGACAACTGAAATTCGTGAAGTCTTCAAGAAGATCTGCGAGGAGATTGAGAAGCTTGAACGACACCAGGCCTCACTCGACTTACGCCTGGACAATCGCGATGCCACTCTCACAGCCGACTTGCGAGGCATTGTGGTGAGTATTTGGGAATGGACCCAACATCAGACTGAGATGAGGATCGAGCAAGTCCGATATTTCAAAGCTCTATATGGAAGAATGCTCGTATGGAGTGCTGACAACAATCTGGTAAGACAGAGGATGCAGAATTATATTGAAAGGGTAACCCAGTCTCAGAAGCATGAGATGGAGTTGTTGCAACAATTCCATAAGAATGAAATTCAAAGACTCGAGAACGCCATGAATGACAAATTCAGCCTTCTCATGGCTGAAATGAAGTTGGTCGCAGCCGAGTCAAAGGCAACTCGCTCAGAATTTCGGGCCACATACGATGCAGCAGACTCCAAACAAAACTCCGCGCTCAATAGACTGGATTTCATGCTTGCAGGCATGTTCCATAGGGTCCCTCTTTCCTTTGATGATGCCAAAAAGGGGGAAGAGGAGTCCCTAAGGAAATCAAAAGAAGAAAAATTAAAGGAAACTGCAGCTGAGAAGATAGACGCAGCTGTGAAGAAAGGAAAAGCAGCTGAGGGAGAAAGTTCGAAAGACTTGACATTGATGATAGCTGAAACCCCTCAGTAGGGTCATGTTACTGCCTCCATCCTGAGCAAACTCCATGTGACCCTACCAATTGAGCACTCTGTTGTGCCAATGTCGGAGAAAAGAAAAATCATTGAAGCATGGTTTGAGGAGTTCTCCAAAAAGCAGGATGCCCACGTTCAGGAAGTGCTGAAACAGTATGGTGGTCTTCCAGTTGGAAAAGATCAGGATGCAATTCCTGATAATGGGTCTGAGCCTAGATCGGTGGAAGAGTTCAAAACCCTTGAATCTGAAGGCTATTTCCAAGGAATGACACTAGCCCAAGCCTGGGATTTGTACTAGGAGAAAGGTATTGCATTATGTGAAGAAAGGCAAAGTAAGCGGACTTCAATGATCACTCACTCACCGGGTAAGCGAGAAGACTCCGTGCAAAGACACACCCCGGAGGAAGAGGGAGAAGAGGTGGTGGAAGAGGTTCCCGACCTCGACCAAAACCCAAGGATGTTGAATATGTAGACCCTGACAAGAAAGGGATGATCTACTGGGATGGGTATGATGAATTGTCCAATCTGGAAGTGGCAAGAAAGAACGCGGAGGCAGTAAGAACTAAGAAGACAAGAAGAGGAGAATGAAAGGTAAACACAGCAATGGCTCGAGAGGAAGCGAATGGATGATGCTTCCAAACGAGCCTATGAAAAGAAGAAGAGAGCTGAAGAAGAAGAAAGAAAAAGAAAGAGAGCTGATGATGACAAAAGAGCTGAAGAAGAAAGAAGGAGGCAGCGAAGGTGCTGAAGTGTTGCTGCGAACCCCTTCATGTATATTACTGTTGTAAATACATTCTTGTAAGTCATCTGTAATAAAATACTTAGTGATTTTCACTGTAATTTCTCACTGTGTATTTATTCTTATATCTCAGCATATATGTATGTATTTTGCTTTGATAAAGAATGCTCTGATACCAAATGTAAACAGCTGTGTAAAGGACAAGAATGCTATGATCAATAAAACGATCTATTTTAAGCATACATTCTTTGTTACTTCATTGTCTGTATGTATCTTTGCTGTTTATGTTTTGTTGAATTGTTTTAAGTTTTGGCATCATCAAAAAGGGGGAAATTGTTAGGAAATTTATTAAGTAGATTTTGATGATACCATATAAAACTTAAACTAGGAAGTTGGCACCCCATTTTCCTTGTAATTTATATTGTAATAGATAGGGCTGGAAAAGCTCAGTCAAGTCAGCTACGCCAAGGAATACAAGAAGTTAACTACGGACTGGATTGAAGACTCTGTTGTGTGTCAGCTGAGTATGGCCAAGAAGGAAGTCAAAGACTCGACTGAAGGAGTGTCGGTGAGGAACAGTGTGTAAAGATCGATCAAGTCAACTTAAGAAGCCAAGTCTCAAAGTTGAAGTGACAGTTGAGTCATCCAATGACTGGAGCTGACTCAAGTCACCTGAGGTAAAGACAGCAGTCTAGTCAAGACAACTGACTTAGATCTGTTGATCAAAGTCAAGAATGTTACTCAAAATAGTAACATATCAAAGCTGTCAGGTGTAAAGTGGTAGTCCCAAATTTGTGCAAAAAGAATAAAACAATGGGAACCACTGCACCGTGTGGTAGAGATCTGCAAGGCTATGAAGACAATTAATACGAGGATATGTCAACATCAAATTCTGCAGACAAAACAAGCCAACAAACACAAGTGACTTTTGAAATTAGCATATCTCTTCAACGGGAAAAATTTCAAAAGTTCACTATAAAAGGCTGAGGAATTTACTGAGAAAAGGTTACCTTGACAACCTGAACCACGAACAAGCTAGCATTATTCAAGCAATAACCTGCAATATTCTCAAGTACATTCAAGCAAATCCTCAAGCCTAAAACTTGAAGGAAATCAATCCAACACAAGTTGTGAAGGAAAGACAACTTCAAATCTGTTGAAGAGGAAACTTTTGAAGAATCAAAAGGGGTTCTACTATCCAAGGAGGATTGTAGGAAGGTTCAAGGTCGAACCAATATCAAGTTATTGGAGGGCTTCGTGATCAAATCCAAGAGCTTGAGAAGTGAGTTGAAGTAGCAAGGCAGCTACCCTGTGAAGAAGCTGAGTCGGAAGAGAAGCCAGCTGTGTGATCAAGGCTGTCTCTAGATTGTTCACCACTTTGTAAATTGATCTGTTACTTAGTGGATTCCTCCAGGAGTTGGAGAAGAGAGGATTACAAAAATTACCCCATCTTCGAACCTCTATAAAAACCTTTATGTCATTTACTTTCAGCACACTTATATTCCTGCACATTTATTTCATATCTGCTGATACTATCATATTTGCTATCCAACTGACTTATAACTTAGTGCTAAAACCATGTGTTTAAAACAAGCTATTATTTAATCAAAGGGTGTTAAGTCTTCCACGATAAAACCAAACCAAATGGTTAAGTTTAGGTTAAACAATTTGAGTTATTCTATCAACAGCTCTATCGAGTTTGTTGAGTGCCTAACATAGTTGAGTAACCAACTTAGCTGTCCCTCAAGGACACAGTTGTTTGAGTCAACTTTGTTGTAATTTTAAAAGGACTAAAATCAAAAATTTGGTAAGGTTTATTCAATCTCCCCTTCTAAACCTTCATTCACACCCCTTCGGACCTACACACACTAAAGTGGAGAGATGTTAGACGATTTGCAAGCTTATGGTAGTTCTACATTCACTGAACTGATTATGAGCTTAAACACTGACCATACACTTTGAGAGTTGAGTGATACACTACTTACTTGTGAGTTGCGATGTCAAGTACCCGAGAGAGTATTAATTATGTTGAACTTATGAATGATGACTTCTTGATAATGAATTGCATGGTTTACTTATATATGAAGTCAAATGAGATTGAATGTTTATGTGTTCTTGTGTGTTCTTTGTACCCCTTGATATTATTTTTCTTAATTTGCTCGAGGACGAGCAATGCTTTAAGTTTGGGGGAATTTGATATGTGTAAAATATACGTACATTTAGGGGCTTAAAATGGTATATAATTGGTGCATTTGCATGTATATTTAGTGTGCTTTACTTGGGTTTCTTAGAAGGGCATGATACTACGTATTCTTGTAATTTTTACAGGAAACGGAGCTTAATTAAAAAGATATCAGTTGGAAGGCCCAGATAAGATCGACGAGTGCAAAGAGAATATCGAAAAAACGAAAAAAACGGACAAAAACCAATCATACGGTCGGACTGTGTGGGACCACACGACCGTGTGACCTGCCCGTGTGAAGATACATGTCCGTGTGAAGCGTTTGGGAGAAAACAAGGACGAAACAAAGCCGCACGGCCGGACCGTGTGAGACCACACAGCCATGTGGAGTGACCGTGTGAAAGCCACACGGGTCGTGCGACTGACTGTGGCAGATTTTTGTGTCCTTTTCCTACTCAAACTCTACAAGTTATCTCTCCAAGAACCCATATAAAAGACCCAAGGGCTACACGAAATTATCATCATTCATACAACATAAAACACATCAAACTACATAGGAGCACAAGATCAAACGTCTTCTGAGAGAGGATGTCAGGAGGGCTAGGTTACGAAGAACACCACAAGGCCTTTCACATCTACGGAAGCACCAGAGCTTCGAAGGCTTGGAAGAAAGATCCATCCTGACAAGAATGGATTTTCTTTCTTAGTTTAGATCTTTTGTTTGTACTTAAACGATGTCACAATGTTGATTTCAAGTTTGTCTATGAATTTGTTGTCAATGTTTGGCTAATCTTTCGGATCCTAGGGCATAATCAAAATTGTGGATTCATGTTAAATCTTGATTAATTATTTTCTTAATTGATTCATGTGTTCTATTTTATGAATTCGAGCATTTATTTATAATTATCGATTATTTGGCCAATAATTTGCATGTCATACTTGTTAGTCCATAATCCGGGAGGTGAGTTCTAACGAGACGAAAATCGAATTCAGACATAAATAGGGTAATGTATCGGGAGACTACTTCTGTTTGTGGGGAGTATTTCAATTCAAAGATCTGTTGGGAGTTAATAATAGTTGTGATGCATCGGGAGACCTCAAATATTATCAATCTACTGTTATGCGCCACCCGGGAGGGAGAATAAACTAGTTTAGGAATTGAACCATAGAAACGCATGAATTGATTTTGTGAAACATTAATTGGATTTAATATTGAAGAAACATATTGAGATTATGTGCCTAGGTTGCTTCTGTATTTGTTGAAAAAACTTGTGGGGTTCGCAAATTTATTTCTTTTTCTTTTTCAATTTTTATAACTCTTGATATTCGGTTGCTTCAATAAAATTGGAATGCAATGTTATTATAGCCTAAGTGTTTCGTAGTCAATCCCTGAGGAATACGACCTTGCTTGGTCATTATCCTATAAACTACAATGTACACTTGCAGTATAGAAATCCAAATATTTTTTGGCCAACAGGTACTAGAAAGCTGGACCGGGATTTGCCCCCTGCAATGCGGGTCTAGGTTCGCTTCATTGCAATCACTAGGAGCTACCAATAATTTATTTAATTTTACATGTCATCTCATAATATTTTATAATATTTCCTACTCATTTATCCTTTTATTAGATTCAAAATACAATTTGCGAGTTGTAAGCCTTATAAATTATGTCTTGAACTTAACTGAAATATTTTTTAATATGTAATTTAGAAAAGAAAAAAAAATAAGCAATTAGTTATAAAGGAAAAGGGTCATTCATCTATTCCATGTTAAAAAGTTTTTAAAAAATATATAAAATGGGATTTTTATATCCTTGGAGATGAATAGAAGGGTATAATCAATTGTAGCTGGTAATGGCAGGTGTGTTGTAGAGCTGGCAATTTCCAGCCCGACCCGATCGGCCCGCACTTTAGGCTGGGCTGGGCTATGATATTTTAGGCCCGAAAAAAGTCGGGCCTATTTGGCCCGGTCCGATCGGCCCATGGGCTGGGTTTGGCCCAACTTTTTGGCCCGGCCCGATAATTTCATGTACAAAATATATTTTTGGGTTGGGTTGGGCCATGCATTTTCATGGCCCGACCAAAATCGGGTCAGCCGGATCCAGCCCGAAATTTTCAAAAAGCCCGATGGGATTGGGCCGGGCTAGCCCAGCCCGGCCCATTGCCACCTCTAGTGTGTTGGCACTTAATTGAAATGAACCATAAAGTCAAAAAAGTGTTGTTATCAATTGTTTCAGTTTCAACTTGTTTTTACGTTTCAAAAAAAAAAAAACTTGTTTTTAGGTTCAATGCAGATTTCTGAGGGAGCCACTTTGTCAATTTTTGTATGGGCCGTAATAACTTTTTCTTGGGCGACGTTGCTAATATTTTTATTTATTTTTTTAGTTCAGCAGTAGTAATTCAGAATTTAAAAAAGTAATTTAGATTCACTTTTTTTACTTTCCTTTTACTTTTACTTTCACAGAGAATAAAATTAATACTGTATCAGAGCATTTTTATGCAAATATCATCTTTAAATGTAAAATCCGTAACTCATCTTACGTTATAATTTTTTTATATTTCAAAATTTGCATGCCTTTATTTTATTTTTCTTCAGCCCTCCTTTTTCCACTATACATTCTATATTAATTAATGTTTTGGATACGTCCACTATATCACCATCTAACTTCTAACGGCATGATTGGTATGTGGGAATGGGGTAGGAATGGAATGAGCATTCCTTGTTTCATTCCCATTCACATGCTTGGTATGTTTTAGTAATGGGAATATTCATTCCCATGGGAATCCCTATTCCCAAAAGTAAGGGAATGACCATTCCTCCTCTCCTCCATGGGTTTAGCTATTCTCAATCATCAAGAATGACTCAAATTTTATTTTTAATAAAATTATCTTTCTATAAATGACTAAAATGTTGGATATAATCTATATTTTCGAAAAGTAGTGTTATAAATAAAAAAATTATTTATAATTTAAATATAAGTTATATTTAATATTTTAATAAATCATAGTCAATTTCAATAGTTAAATCAAAATTTTCTATATTTTCTTATAAAAAATAGAGATAATTACAAAAATACCCCTGAAATTTGGGATAATTACATAAAAACCTAGATATTTTTTAAAATTACAAAAAACTCCTTGAGGTTTGATTCTGTCTTACATTTTCCCCCTTCATAAGCAAAAAAATATCAAGACCCCCCCTGATATTTATAAAAATACTATAGTTACCCCCTTAAATTTAACACATAATTAAACCTGATGGGTTTTTTGTAATTTTAAAACATCTCTAGATTTTTTTGTAATTAGCCCAAATCTCAGGGATGTTTTTGTAATTATCCCTAAAAAATATTATATAAAATATTTTTGATATCACAGATATAAATCTATATATATATATATATATATATATTATTTAGCACACATTAAAATAATCTTATATCAATTTACGAATAACATATTGAATAAAGTTTATTTAAAAAAATCTTATTTAAGAGAATTTGATACTTTAAAATTATTTTTCTCAATTACTATCATTAATTTATAATTACCAATCAAGATATTTAAATCAAGTAAAAAATCGTCATCCATTCATTTCTCCATTCCTTGTACATGCCAATCATTGGAATAGTAATACTACATCATTCCATTCCTAATGTTATTCTATTCCTAAATTCATTCCATTCCAACTTAATTCCATTCATTCATACCAATCATGCCGTAAGGGTGGCATTGTGATCTTTTAAGCAATGATTTAAGAATGACAAGTTTACTATATTCTGAGTTTTATTTAATATATTCACTAAATTTGAAGAATCTCACTGTAAGAAAATGAAAAGAATTTTTTACTTATTCTTAGCATGTCTTGGACAAGTTAGGCAAAAAATAAAAAAAAATTGTTGTTGATGATGACGAGTGAAAAGATATATTTAAAATTGATGAAAGACAAAACATAATAAATGAATGTGTTGACAAGTTAAATAGACAAGAAAAAGTTCGGTAAGAATGATATGAAGAATTGGCAAACATGCAGACATAGTAAGTCATAACCATTTTCACTACCATGAAGTACTGTTCCATGATATTACTTTTTTTGTTTTCAAAACAAATATTTTTCAAGATTTACTAAAAAGAATAACCCCAGAATGAATTTCACTGTATGTGCAAAAAAATTGTACTTGGGATTTTTAATTAAATTATTATACTTCTCATAAAATTGTAAATACCAAATAAGGAACATACTTCAAAAAGAGAGTAATATTTTAATGTAGTATGATATATAGTCCATTCACGCCTTCTAAAACTGCGCATTATCAAACTTTCTATTACCTAGTCTTTAAGTTTCGGCTACGACCGTGATCATCCACTATAACTCTATAAGAAATAATCAATTTTAACTCTATAAGAAAAAATCAATTTAACGACAGAAAAATTTGTAGGTAACTATTAAGATAATTGTCACATGTTGATAAAATCACTGTAGGTAAATATTTACCTACAGGATATAAATTTGTTAGTAAATATCTACAATATTTTTGGTTGTAAATTTAAAAATTGTCAGTGATCCGTTGGTAATTTGTCGATATAATTTGGGAAAATAAATTTGTGGTATTCTGCAGATAACTGTAAAATTTAATGAAAAATTTATTTTTGTCGGTAAACTGGAATTTTCTTGTAGTGATTAAATCTCAAAAATTTAATTTACGTTTTAGCACTCTATTCGAAATACTCTTGGGCTTCAATTAGATTTGTTGATAGGATTGTTAGAATGAGATTGAATTAGATATGATTGCTTTGTTCATTGGATAATATTATGGTAAAATTATTTATGTTTGGAATGTATGATTAGAATGACAAAAATTATATAGAGTCTAATTATCTAAAATATTATTGATTATCTAGATTAGCATCAAAATAATCTAATATATCCCTTTTCTATACAACTTTTTTTTAGGGAAATACAAATATTTTAAAATACTCCTCATTTTCCCATTCAAGCCGAGGGTGTACCTTGTACATGGGGGGAGAGGGGTCACCTTGGATTGAATAAAGCCCATATTCTAGAGGTTTTTTATATTTAGTTGGGATTAATGGGTTGGATATGATCACCTTTTATTTTATATCACATGCATTAGGTTGTTTTGTTCACTTAAATTAGGGTCATCAACATCTCACCTCCAACGTATGATCCATAATCTAACTCATTGGAGAAACCATCATGAAATTATGATAGCTCCATAAAAACTCATTAATTCTATGTTTGAGAACATCCAACAATATTCAACTAAATTAAAATCGACTATAAAATTTCATATGATTTCGTAGAATCTGATGGAATCTGTGAAATTCTCTAAAATCTATGGAATCTCATAAATCTTAAAAAGTCCTTCAAATTCTATGTTGGGGACACCCTCATAAAATAACCCTAAATTGTAAATATCTTTTGAATAAACCCTAGTTAGATGATATTAGAGAACCGTTGGATTAATGATCATTAGAGAATCATTTTGTGACATCATTGATTACATCATTATGTACTAGGTTAATCTTGTATTGACAAGTGTCATCATCTTGAGTAGGGAGGTACAAGTTTGTTATTTGGTATATTCTTGATTAGCCAATCATTGTGTAGGGCCTTATCTATATATATTGTACTGTGCAGAGGATTGATTATAGTGAATAGATATTCTGATTTCATTCTCCTTGTTCATTCTAAATATGGCTATTCTCTGCAAACCATTTTCTTCTTTTGTTATGTTCATTTCTGAATTCTATCATGGTATCAGAGCCTAGTCTCTGATCACCATTTTTATTCTCCTTTATGGCTGATTCTGGGCAATCTACTGCTTCCATGAATAACAGCAATTTTAATCTTGTTTTTCCTCAAAATCAGCTTATATCTATTAAGCTTGATGATACCAACTTTCTCATTTGGAAGCAGATGATATTAACTGCTATCCGAGGATATGGGTTGGAACATTTACTCCTGAAAGATGTTGTTGCACCAGAACAATATACAGTGGATGCAACAACTAAGAAAAAGGAGCTCAACACTGAGTTTATGGCTTGGCAGAGACAAGATCAGCTTTTAGCTTCATGGATCTTGTCCTCCTTAAGCGAGAGCATCCTAATACTCATGGTAGGCTTATCCTCATCCAGTGAAATCTGGAATGCTATTGATACACATTTCTCTAGTCAGTCCAATGCCAAGGTAATGGAGTATAAGCTAAAACTCTCTACCTTGAAGAAAGAAAACATACCCATGAGGGAATATTTGAACAAGATCAAACACTGTTTTGACTTGTTGGCTGCTGCTGGAAAGAAATTGAGTGAAGAAGATCAGATCATGCATGTTCTGACTGGATTAGGAAGTGACTACAATGCTCTCATGGTATCTGTCACTTCCAGGTTTGAGCCATTAAGCATGGTGGAATTACAGGCCTTATTGATGAGCTATGAAGCTAGACTTGAGTCTATTGCTGCGCCATTGATCAACACTGAAGGCTCCATCCCTTCTATTAACACTATCACTCAGAAACGGTTCAGCAACAATCAGACTGGTCCGAGCAATTTTAATAGAAACAGAATGACTCAGTTTCGAGGAGGACGAGGTGGCAGGAATAATTATAGAGGCAGGGGAGGTAGATTTGGAGCTGGTAGAATCCAATGTCAAGTTTGTGGAATTTCAGGACATAGTGCTGATAAGTGTTGGCATCGTTTTGACTCTAGCTATAATGGAGCTGCTCCAAATGTCACCAATGGTCCTGCTTCTCCAAATCAGCTTTTTGGTAACAGGACACCAACACTAAATATGGCTCAATTTCCCCAAGGTGCCACAACTACACCAACAGATGTTTTTTCTGAGAGTTCTTGGTTTCCAGACTCAGGTGCCAGCCATCATGTGACCAATGACATCTCCAATCTCAGCATAGCCAATGAGTACAATGGCACCAACAAACTACAAATGGGAAATGGTGCAGGTATTCGCATTACTCATAATGGCAGTTCATATCTCAAGTCTCCTTTTAATTCTAGACATTTTCTTCTTAAGAATCTCTTGCACACTCCTAAAATCACTAGAAACTTACTTAGTGTCTCTCAATTTGCTCTTGATAACAAAGTATTTTTTGAATTTCACCCTTCTTTTTGTCTTGTTAAGGACCAAGCTACTCAAGCCACTCTTCTCCGGGGAACTGTTAAGAATGGACTCTATCATTTCAACTTGCAAAGATCACAGCCATCCCAGTCATCTGCTGTTTTTCATTCCAGTCTACATACTAGACATCCTAGTTCTGTTTTTAGTCCTGTTTGTAATTCTGTTACCTTGAAACAACCATGTAGTCTTGATGTTTAGCACAAAAGAATGGGACACTGCAGTTATGATATTGTTGAAAAAGCATTGAAAAGCTGTAATTTGTCCTATGCAATGAAAACTGATAATAATATTTGTTCTTCTTGTGCTCTTGCTAAAATTCATAGACTTCCTTTTTCTGCTTCTCCTACTGCTTATACATCACCTCTTGAGCTTATTCACTCTGATTTATGGGGTCCAGCACCTCTAAAATCATCTAATGGTTACTCCTATTATGTCTCTTTCATTGATCATCACACAAGATATACATGGATATACCTATTGAAATATAAATCAGAAGTTCATAATGTATTTCTTCATTTCAAAGCCACTGTTGAGAATCAATTAAATTTAAAGATTAAAGCCTTACAAAGTGATTGGGGAGGTGAGTATAGAAGTTTAACAAAATTCTTTCAAGAATCTGGAATTGTTCATAAAATTTCTTGTCCCTATACTCCCCAACAAAATGGTCTTGCCGAAAGAAAACATCGGCACATTGTAGAAATGGGCTTATCTCTCTTAGCTCAGTCTCAATTGCCTCAAAAATTCTGGGATGATGCCTTTGTTACTGCCACTTACATCATAAACAGAATCCCAACTAAAATTCTTCATTACAGAAGTCCTTTTGAACTCCTGTATGGATGTCAACCTGATTACACAAGGCTTAAAGTGTTTGGTTGTTTATGCTATCCCTTTATCAGACCTTATAATACACATAAGCTTCAATATAGATCCACCCATTTTAAAATACTCCTCATTTTCCCATTCAAGCCGAGGGTGTACCTTGTACATGGGGGGAGAGGGGTCACCTTGGATTGAATAAAGCCCATATTCTAGAGGTTTTTTATATTTAGTTGGGATTAATGGGTTGGATATGATCACCTTTTATTTTATATCACATGCATTAGGTTGTTTTGTTCACTTAAATTAGGGTCATCAACATCTCACCTCCAACGTATGATCCATAATCTAACTCATTGGAGAAACCATCATGAAATTATGATAGCTCCATAAAAACTCATTAATTCTATGTTTGAGAACATCCAACAATATTCAACTAAATTAAAATCGACTATAAAATTTCATATGATTTCGTAGAATCTGATGGAATCTGTGAAATTCTCTAAAATCTATGGAATCTCATAAATCTTAAAAAGTCCTTCAAATTCTATGTTGGGGACACCCTCATAAAATAACCCTAAATTGTAAATATCTTTTGAATAAACCCTAGTTAGATGATATTAGAGAACCGTTGGATTAATGATCATTAGAGAATCATTTTGTGACATCATTGATTACATCATTATGTACTAGGTTAATCTTGTATTGACAAGTGTCATCATCTTGAGTAGGGAGGTGCAAGTTTGTTATTTGGTATATTCTTGATTAGCCAATCATTGTGTAGGGCCTTATCTATATATATTGTACTGTGCAGAGGATTAATTATAGTGAATAGATATTCTGATTTCATTCTCCTTGTTCATTCTAAATATGGTTATTCTCTGCAAATCATTTTCTTCTTTTGTTATGTTCATTTCTAAATTCTATCAGATGATGAAAGACCTGCTCCAAGTTGCTCATTTATAAAGATAAAATCCAGCTTTACAGAAGTGACACCGGGAGGTCGATGTTTTGAACAAGAAATATTTTCAATATTTTATGTGATGGGTGAATAGTGGAAGAAGACGAATTCAAAAACCTATCAACAAAAGTTATGGGAAACATCATGCTGCAGTTGGATGAAATTTTTCTTATTGTATCTATAAACTCAGTGCATTGCGATTATTCAGTTTAATGATTTGAAGAAGTAATCCCCTATCCATGAAAACAAAATGCAAAAGACGGTTTTATGAAATATTATTCTTTTTTCACAAAATACTCTATCCAAAATGCGAGAAATGTTCTTTCTTCAATAAATGTTCTATCTATGGAACCAAAATGCAAGAAGGAACATAGTGTTCTTTCTTCAACCTAATTTGATTTCATTTTCAAATCCCCAATCTATGTCCGGGGATAGTTTTGGAGTTTTAAAGACAAAATCAGGGTATTGATAAAAATATAACTTATGGATTGATATGGTTACATCCCAACCAAACCATATAATATGAAGGCCTTTTCTCTAGAGATGGCAATGGGGCGGGGATTCCACCTCAAACGGGGTGGGGATTCCCAAAAAAATTTCCATGTATTGACGGGGACAAGGAATTTTTCTCCCCATTGGCGAGGACGGGGATCATCTTCTCCGCCCTGCGGGGATCCCCGCGGAGAACTCGAATATTAAATATGCAATATAACATTTTAAATATATATAATATAATATATTATAAATATATTCACATTAAATATAATAAAATGAAAAAGTCTTTAATTTATTTATTTTGTATAATGAGTGTTTTATTAGTTTTTTATATGATTTATATATTTTTTTAAATATTAGAAAATAATTATTTTTTTTAAAATATTACTTTTTTATAAAAAATAAAATAGGTGGGGTCCCCGCAGGGACGGGGATGGGGGGAATCCTTTCCCCGTTTGTCTCACGAATAAGAAGGGAATCCTGTCCCCATTTGTCTCACGAGGATGGGGATGGGGATTGCTCCCAGCCCCGTTGACATCCCTACTTTTCTCTAAGCTAGACTGAACAACTATTATTCATGGCAAATATCTATGAAGAAGAGCCACAACATGATCTGACCGCTCAACACTAGCATATGAACAAGAAGCTCTAGCTATGGTATTAGCAATCTCATTATCTTGACGTTTGTAATTTGCAAACGGTACATAAAAGTTTGGGAAATTATTCAAAATATACATGTATCTAGAAATAATAGACCCAAACTTTGAATCATCTTGCAAGGTAGAATGCATAGCATTCACCACCTTTCCATATATAATTCAAGAATAATTTTGTTCAAACCTAAATCACGAATCTGGGCCAAAGCTTCATGAAGATCCATAGCTTCGCCTTCCATAAATAATGAATTTGCCAAAAAGAACGTGTGATCAGCAAATAACAAAGGCTCTAGTCTAGTATCATCATGCAGAACCATGGCCGAACCTATTTCATCAAGGTGATTCAAGAAAACAGTGTAAACATTATATTTAATATAAGTATACGGAGGTTATTACACTACAAAATTTTGTTTTATCTCTTCCAAAATCTTTGTTGTGTAAATTGTTGTTTTGTCGGGATCCATTCGCATAGATCGTTAACTGTATCAAAAACTATTAAAGTTGTATCGGCCTGTGAGAAATTCCATAGTTGGCTATTTTTTTGGTTTCCATATACTATTTTTTTGCCCGTATGATTAATAAAATAATATAATTTTTAGAATATTAATAAAAAGCCGAAATAATATAAAAAGTTAAAAAAATCCTTTTGTTTTGAAACAAGATGCATTCTGCAAATAAAAAGCCCATTACATTCTCTTTAATTCACTTATATTCAAAATGTAATGTATTTTAATGTTGTTTTGTTTCGAACGCAAAATATAATGCATTTTAACAACAATAAATAAAAAAATATAGATTGCATTTTGTTTAGAATGCTAAATATCATTCGACAAGTAATATATCAATTGTCTAATTATACATCTTTTTTTAGGTGTAAATAAATTATAAAAGAGTGTGCGGTTTTGAATATATTAGTTTTTTGTTCGAGCAATGCACGAGGTGTGTTGCGTCAAGGCACATAAATTACATTCATAAAAGAATTATAATGTTAATGGATATAAAAACGTACAATACAATCTTCAAACAAATCAAGTTAAATCATTAATACACTTCAAAATTATTAATTTTGGGCTTCTTTAACATTGTTTATCTGTTTGGTTTTATTTTATCGTCGTCACAAACTAATATTTTCAAACTCTTACGATATGTGACTCGTGAAAACAACATATATATAATTGACCATGACTGAAAATGGGGTTCTTTATAGGAGAACTAATGATAATAATTAAGAAATTAATTATTCTCATTATTTGCTATTTTTTGTAACATCATTAGATGGTTTTAATTTCTGATATTTATTTGGGATATTTGTGTTTCTTGAATAATTCAGTGTTCAATAGTACAGTAATTTTATATTTTTATATTAATTTCACTTTAATTAGGGATTTAATTACCAATCTATTATGGTAATTCAACTTAGTTTTTGAAAAGATGATATATGTTTATTCAATTTAATAAAGCACATCAACATGTATATTAAATTTTCCTTATTGTTAATATCTATATATTATACTTTTGAAAGTTTTGTATATCTAAAATATTATAATTACACATCGACGATCCACTGTAAATTAAAAAACCCATCAACATTAGATTTACAGAATTATCGACACAAAATTTAATAGTTGATTTTATTCTTGTATTGACAAAATTGCATTCCAATCAATCAAATATTCAGAGTGTTAAAAAATAGATCATAAATTTACCATAATAAAATATTCGTTCCAACATCTGTAATTAAAGATTAATATCTTAACGAAATTACTTTGATCGGGAGCCTATAAGAGCGTGTCCGATTTTTAATCATATATTTTCCAATATTACTTCACTAATTACCAAATTTGACGTTACATGTTGCAGTTATATTTTTACTATTATTAGAGGGTGTTTTAGGCGGAGATATTATTTATAAGTGGATTGCTTATTTTATATATATATATATTATATATATATAAAACAAAATTCTTATTTATATTTGGTGTCATAACTTCAGGAAAAAATAAAATATTTAAAAAAAGTAAAAACTATTCTATTTATATATATACAGATGTCAAAAAAAAGTATCAAACAAACAAATTCATATCTAATAGTTCATGTCACGCCCCAAACGCGACGCGACGACGATCAATCACTTAAACAGAAATAATTAAACAGTCTAAACCAATGATACAAAACTCCAAGTGTAATAGAGTCTAATGCAGCGGAATAAAATACACACAAGTACGAGTTACATCTCAAGGTCCGATAATATCCGAATACAATCCATCAAATATCCGAATTTAAACTTACAGTCCAAACTAAAATAGAACGAAGGAGTTCAACAATAACAAAAGCAAAATAAAATGTCGCTCGACATCAATGATTACAGGAACTAGTACGACAGGCGGAGCACGGGATTCAGTCCGTGGTAGGTTCGACGTCTTCAACGTACTCCTCATCTAAAGGTTAGAAAATAGGAGGGGATGAGACAGAAATCTCAGTGGATGGGGTGATCGTGTGAGAGTGTGGCGATGTATATAGTTAATGGGAGAAAACGGTTGTATGAAAACGCGTGAGGTATGATGCATGTTTTCACACATAGTCCACAAGCGTCGTGATAAATATATATTAAGTAATATACTTATACAGTTTAAGAAATAGTTCGTAGTCACACAAGCACTATGATTCAGGCAAGACAGGTAGGATTGCGTACTGAATGTAACGCCAATCCTATGCAAACGAGTAAAGGTTGCGTACGGATTTGTAGCGCCAACCAATGCAATACAAGCGGCGGTTGCGTGCGGTTTGTAGCGCCAACCAATCGGGTCCGATTAACTCCTAATCATGTGGATCGACAAATGATTCCTTCGTTCTTCCTTGTAACTCCCCGTTCAAGATGGTCCAAGACCTGTCACCTTATCGCTCCATAGGCAAAGACAAAATCCACATTGGAGCTTGCAAGGCTCGGATTCGTCATAATCATGATTATACCTCAAGTACTACGACCCGCTTCCCTTGGACAAACTCCGTCCCTCGATTGCGGGATTAGGGCGATGGGGCGAGAGTGGAATAGCGGCCCGAGCTGCCTTCCATCCCCAACGTATCCATTCCGATTGTGAGCTCGACACACCAAGTTGACTCGAGGCGGGAAAGTAAGTACACGTTCGAGAAGTCAACCAGCAAATCAGTATTATTGATTCAGGAAGCGATTCGGAAAAGTTTTCAAATTTACGAGTGGCAATTATGGCGTTGGTGGAGTTATTTGGATGAAGATGATTATCGGGAGGATAAGCAATCTTCAATATCTTGAAATATTAGGTGGAACATAAGTCCCATTATAGATTTGAAATCGCAAGACGAGGAAGTCACCTCGCGATCGTGTATTATTCGGTCAAGACGATCCGATAAGACAAGGGATTTTTGAGAAAATAAAACATTTTTAATTCATTATTAAAGTCAGAGAGTCCAGGGCTGTTTCTTTAAAAGAAAAAATATTTTGAGTTAGGTCCTTGTAAAAAAGAAAATTTACAATTAGCCCCATTTTGTAAAAATCACTACTTTTGGGGTTAAAAGTTAAATAAATAAATGTCCCGACCTTGAAGAATTATGAGGTCAGTTCCTAAATTCTCTAAATTGTTCAGAGATTCAGGTTTTTAAAGTTTGGAAGTCGAGTTTTTATAAAATTCTCACATTGGCCCCAAATTTGTTAAAATTGTCATTTCGGGCTCTAAGTTTAAAATAATTTGAACTCACAAACCGGAAGGGATTTTAATGTGATTCCAGTTGTAAAATGTCACTAAGGTCAGTGGGATATTGGGACAAAAGCAGGTTTTAAAAGAAACAAGTATAGGTCCATTAACTTTTGAAAATCTCATTTTTGTCCCATTTTGAAATAATTGCCTTTAAGGTTTTTAGGGGTCCAATTGTTATGAAATTTGAACCTTGGGTCCAAGACATAATTATGTTATAGTTAAATTAGTATTTCCAGGTGCATGGACTGCATAAGTCCTGGAAATTGTATTTTGGTCCTCAAGTTTAATCTTTTACAATTTGGTCCCTCAATTTTTATAAAATTACTTTCCAAGCTCTAAACACTTGGATTTTTGGAATACACTTAAAATATGTTATTTCCAGTCCCTTAAGAGTCAACATTTCAAATTTTAAAATTAGGGTCTGGTACAGTTTCGAAAATTGCAAAATAGCCCTTAAACTTCTAAAATTTTACAATCTAGTCCTTGGGCTTTTAAGGGTTGATTTTATTTATCTAAAAACTCTTAAAACTTTATTAAAATGTCAAAACATAATTTTTGAACCTGAGTTCAGTCCCAAAAATTGAAAATTACAGAGGGGTCCCTTAAGTTTTATTTTCTTGCAATTAAGTCCACCAACTTTCTATTTTTGCATTTTAAGTCCAAAAGTTGAAATTTAATCAATTATGCTCGACTTGTCCAGGTTATAAATCATTCAAAACATAGATTTAAAGAGTCATACACATACATATCCTTCTCATACAAAATTTCATCAAGTATAACAATAAAGTGTACATGTATGCCCTATTTTTCGATAAATCGCATTTTTGAGCAACACTTGAGAATTTTTCCAACTTGATACAAGAAAATAGCCTGCAATACATAATATATATCTCAAGTGCTCAAGATCAAAATACTACATGCATTTTTAAGTAAAACACCTAGAAGTTGAAAGGATTTTTCCACCCACCGTAAAGATTGATTTGTTGGTGAAAAATGGAATAAATCACTCTTGATGAAGAAGTGACTTAGGTCAGCCCCTAAGTCAAGGAATATATAAAAAAAATATAGGAGTTAGAAAAATGAGGTTAAAAATTTAAGGAGAAGAAGAAGATGGTGAGAAATTGGAAATACTACACTTACCTTGTGTAGTGAGTAAAGTGTGACTAGTAATGGCTTCAAAATGTAAGATTTTGGTCACCCTTAATAACAACCTTCAAGGTCAGCCCCTAAAACTCCAAAAATGAAAATGGAGTGTCAAAATTTGGAAAATAGAAAGAGAAGGAGAAAATGTACTAAAATCCCATTTCTTACCTTATAGTCCAACTTCTTCACAATTTCTTCTTCAAGATGACCTCAAGTCTCTTAATATCCTCAAATGATCTTCTAAGTATACCTCAAAATCAAAAATTAAACTTAAATTAGAAGGTGAAAGAGATGAGTTAGGTGATATCAAAAATGGGTAGAAAATAAATTTTTCCTTACCTTAGTAGTGATGGTTCGATTTTTTTTGAAGGAGTAGGGAGATGAATTCTTGAAATTTTGGTTAAGTGTTTGAAGGTTTGAAGAAGAGTATGTAGAGAGAGGTAGGAGGATTTTTATAGAGAGAGAAGAGAAAATACAAGACTTAGAATAATTTTGTGTTGGTGAAATGAAATGTGGTGAATAAAACTTGAACAATTTTCTTGCCCAACTAAGGCCTCTTGGCCGTCCACATGGGGTGGGGAGGGGAACAAAATTTTTGTCTTGTTTGGTTAGATGATAAGTTAGGGTAATAATTGAGGAAATTAGGGAGTAAAGTAATACTTATGCTACTATGTTAGGGACAATTGGCCAAAAGTCATGTTTTAGGGGGGAATTTAAATTTGTCTTGTTTGACCAATTGGGTGGTTGAATTTGAAAGATAATTCTAAGATGTAGGTTTGAATTAATGGTGTAGTAATACACAAGATGAATACATAAGGTGTATGTGTACAAGAGTTGGGAGATATTTCTACCCTAAAAATTCCCATCATGGCCGTCCCCCTTGAGGGTATTTGTGGTAATTCCATATTATTATTTTTTTTGTCACAAATTTGATGATAATAGATGAATAATATCAATCTCCAAAATAATTAGTGATTTCATTGATCACTTTTAAGTCTCATGATCACTTATTCTAAATCGAATTCTTAATTCTATAAGGTATAAATCTCTAAAATAAATAGTCTCTTAAAATTCTAAGGTGACTAATAGATACACAAATAATAATAATGATGATCGATCAAGTGATCATTAATGCGAAATAGAATTAATAAATAATTATGATCACAAGTAATAAATAAAAGAAATTAAATGCAAAATATATTTATCATTAATATTTACCCGTCAAAGCGACGCGTAAAATAGTCAAATTAATACAAGGACGATCGTGAAACAAGTACATGTTCGAATAAAAATCGAGGGCTTCACATTCTCCCTCCTTAAAAGAATTTGGTCCCCAAATTCTCTTGAGAATAGCTCGGATTTGATTCCTCATGCCTTCTTCCATCTCCCATGTTGCATCTTCGTCTCGGTTGTGGTTTCGCCATACAACTTTAACCATCGGAATCTCTCTATTACGCAACCGACGTATCTGGCAATCAATGATCCGGATTGGTTTTTCTCGGTGTAGGATAAATTTTCCATCGGAGGAGGAGTATCTTGGTGATGATATGCTCGGGATCCGGTTGATACTTCTTAACCTCGATCGTGGAATACATCGTGCATTCCCCGATATCTTGTCTGCGGTAACTCGAGTCGGTAGGCTAATTTCCCGATCCTCCGCAAAATCTTGTAAGGTCCAACATATCTCGGACTCAACTTGCCTCCTTTCTTCGGATTGATCAATCCTTTCCGTGGAGAGAGTCTGAGAAATACTTCATCTCCGGCTTCAAATTCCAAGTCCTTTCTCCTCTTGTCCGCGTAACTCTTTTGGCGGCTCGAGTGTCGGATCCGTTCCTTGATCGCCTTGACCTTCTCCATAGCCTCCCGAACTAAGTCGACCTTTGGAATCGAGGCGACTTTCGTTTCTCCTTTGGAGTCCATTGATCATCAATCTCCCAGTGTAGTGGGGATCCACACTTTCGCCCGTACAAGGCTTCGTAGGGTGCCATCCCAATTGTGGCCCGATAGCCGTTATTATAGGCGAACTCGGCCAATGGTAAGTGCGAATCCCGACTTCCTTGAAATCAACGTCTGCGAGGCTCGCAAAGATATCTTCCAGGGTTTGAATCGTTCGCTCGGGACCGCCATCCGTTTGTGGATGTCTTTTCATCTTTGAAGCTTAGCGAGGTACCCATTTCCTCGTGCAAGCACTTCCCGAATCTGGAGACAAACCTCGGGTCTCTGTCTGACACAATGTCGACTGGCACTCCATGCAGTCGAATGATTTCTCGGATATAAATTTGCGCGAGTTTTTGCAAGCTGTTGGTTTTCTTCATGGGTAAGAAGTGTGCAGATTTCGTGAGTCGGTCTACGACTACTCATATAGCATCATGGCCTCCTCTAGTCCTTGGTAGATCCGTCACGAAGTCCATCGTTATGTGTTCCCATTTCCACTCGGGAATTCTCAACGGTTGTAATAAACCAGATGGTCGTTGGTGTTCTGCCTTTACTCGTTGACAAGTCAAATATCTCGCAACGAACTCCGCTACCTGGTTCTTCATGTTTACCCACCAGTAATGTCGTTTCAAGTCCTTATACATCCTGTTTCCTCCAGGGTGTATAGTATATTTCGAACGGTGTGCTTTTGAGAGAATTCTAATCCTAATCCGCTCGTCACTTGGTACACAAACTCGATTTCGAAATCTGATGATCCCATCTTCATGTATCGAGAATTCGACCTCTCTCCTTTAAGTATCTTCTCTTTCGGGTTTTGAAGTTGCACATCCGTCCCTGTGTCTTTGCCTTGATCTCGTTGAAGAATCGGGTTTAACCGAAATGTTAGCACAAGAAATTTGAGTATTGGTCCTCGTCGGTTCCAAGTGCTCAACTCTTCTAATGATTTCCACTCTCGAATCATTAGTCCGCTAAACTCGCCTTTACGCTCAAGGCGTCAGCTACTACGTTAGCTTTCCCGGGATGGTATTGGATATCAAAGTGATAGTCCTCTATTAACTCCATCCATCTTCGTTGCCTCAAATTGAGATCCTTTTGAGAGAATAGATACTTCAGGCTCTTATGATCCGTGTAAACCGTGAATGTTGCTCCGTAGAGATAGTGCCTCCATTTCTTTAACGCGAACACTATTGCTGCCAATTCCAAGTCATGCGTTGGGTAATTGGCTTCATACGGCTTGAGTTTCCGTGATGCATAAGCAATGACCTTTCCTTCCTGCATGAGTACTGCTCCTAGTCCTTCCTTTGATGCATCATTTTGTAGACGACAAAGTTTTACTTTCCCTTTGGAAGGGCTAAGACTAGAGTGTAGTAGTAAGTCGTTTCTTCACTCTTGAAACTAGCCTCACACTTGTCATTCCACTCAAACTTGACTTGCCTGGTTAGTCGAGTGAGTGGTCCGCTATCTTGGAGAAATCCTGGATAAATCTTCGATAATATCCAGCTAGTCTAAGAAACTTCGATCTCCTCAATTCTGAGACTCGGTTGTTTCCATTCAACCACTTTCTGCATGCCTTCAAGGATCTACGGAGATCCCAAAGATCTTGATACTATGTGTCCCAAGAATGCGACTTCACTAAGCCAAAATTCGCACTTGCTGAATTTGGCATACAACTTGTGCTCTCGTAGTGTCTCCAAAACAATTTTCAGATGACGTTCATGCTCTTCTCTAGACTTAGAGTATACGAGTATGTCATCAATGAATATCACTACGAATTGATCAAAATAAGGTTGAAAGACTCGATGCATCAGATCCATAAACGTTGCTGGTGCGTTTGTCAGACCGAAAGGCATCACTACAAACTCGTAGTGTCCATATCTGGTTTGGAATGCAGTTTTGGAGATGTCTTCATCGCGGATCTTCAGTTGGTAATATCCTTATTGTAAATCAAACTTCGAGTACACCATCGCTCCTTGAAGTTGATCAAATAGTTCGTCTATCCTCGGGAGGGAATTTAGTGGTAACATCTAGTCGAGATCGTATAATAGTCACATCCTTAATGTATCTTATCCGTGATACCTAAACCACAAGTCAAACTCCCTTACTTAAGCTTGTGCAAGTACTTGAGAATGAATAACACAAGGTATTATCATCGATCATCATACTTAGTGATTCCCCTACTATCATTTTCTCAAAGTAATATCATTAGGTGTCTAGATCCCATAATATATCACATCCAAATCATATACTTATCAAGAGATATCCTCATATTCTTCGAGTCTCACCACATCAGACATTATAATCTCCAAATCACGGATTTTCTAAATCATCTAACGTCCAAATAGAGGAATATCCGGATATCTTAACACTATAACAGCCCAAAAGAGTTCAAATATTCATCCAAGATTCAACTTAGGTCATCTAGTAGCGGTACCCAATCCAAGGTCAGAGGAACCTATCCTGGGTTAGCTCGGTGTAAGTTTCCATCTTACTAGCCGAGCTCTGATACCATAACTGTCACGCCCCAAACGCGACGCGACGACGATCAATCACTTAAACAGAAATAATTCAACAGTCTAAACCAATGATACAAAACTCCAAGTGTAATAGAGTCTAATGCAGCGGAATAAAATACACACAAGTACGAGTTACATCTCAAGGTCCGACAATATCCGAATACAATCCATCAAATATCTGAATTTAAACTTACAGTCCAAACTAAAATAGAACGAAGGAGTTCAACAATAACAAAAGCAAAAGAAAATGTCGCTCGACATCAATGATTACAGGAACTAGTACGACAAAGTGAGCACGGGATTGATCCGTGGTAGGTTCGACGTCTTCAACGTACTCCTCATCTAAAGGTTAGAAAATAGGAGGGGATGAGACAAAATCTCGGTGGATGGGGTGATCGTGTGAGAGTGTGGCGATGTATATAGTTAATGCGAAAAACATTGTATGAAAACGCGTGAGGTATGATGCATGTTTTCACACATAGTCCACAAGCGTCGTGATAAATATATATTAAGTAATATACTTATACGATTTAAGAAATAGTTCGTGGTCACACAAGCACTATGATTCGGGCAAGACAGTAGGATTGCGTCTTGAATGTAACGCCAATCCTATGCAAACGAGTAAAGGTTGCGTGCGGTTTGTAGCGCCAACCAATGCAATACAAGCGGCGGGTTGCGTGCGGTTTGTAGCGCCAACCAATCGGGTCCGATTAACTCCGGAATCGTGTGGATTAGACAAACGATTCCTTCGCCGTTCTTCCTTGTAACTCCCGTTCAAGATGGTCCAAGACCATCACCTTATCGCTCCATAGGCAAAGACAAAATCCACATTGGAGCTTGCAAGGCTCGGATTCGTCATAATCATGATTATACCTCAAGTACTACGACCCGCTTCCCTTGGACAAACTCCGTCCTCGGTTGCGGGATTAGGGCGATGGGGCGAGAGTGGAATAGCGGCCGAGCTGCCGGTTCCATCCCCAACGTATCCATTCCGACAGGTGAGCTCGACACACCAAGTTGACTCAGACAGGAAAGTAAGTACACGTTCGGAAGTCAACCAACCAGCAATCAGTATTATTGATTCAGGAAGTAGTTCAGGAAAAGTTTTCGAAATTTACGAGTGGCAATTATGGCGTTGATGGAGTTATTTGGATGAAGATGATTATCGGGAGGATAAGCAATCTTCAATATCTTGAAAGATTAGGTGGAACATAAGTCCCATCATAGATTTGAAATCGCAAGAAGCGAGGAAGTCACCTCGCGATCGTGTATTATTCTCGGGGACGATCCGATAAGACAAGGGATTTTTGAGAAAATAAAACATTTTTAATTCATTATTAAAGTCAGAGAGTCCAGGGCTGTTTCTTTAAAAGAAAAAATAATTTGAGTTAGGTCCTTGTAAAAAAGAAAATTTACAATTAGCCCCGTTTTGTAAAAATCACTACTTTTGGGGTTAAAAGTTAAATAAATAAATGTCCCGACCTTGAAGAATTATGAGGTCAGTTCCTAAATTCTCTAAATTATTCAGAGATTCAGGTTTTTAAAGTTTGGAGGTCGAGTTTTTATAAAATTCTCACATTGGCCCCAAATTTGTTAAAATTGTCATTTCGGGCTCTAAGTTTAAAATAATTTGAACTCACAAACCGGAAGGGATTTTAATGTGATTCCAGTTGTAAAATGTCACTAAGGTCAGTGGGATATTGGGACAAAAGCAGTTTTTGAAAGAAACAAGTATAGGTCCATTAACTTTTGAAAATCTCATTTTTGTCCCATTTTGAAATAATTGCCTTTAAGGCTTTTAGGGGTCCAATTGTTATGAAATTTGAACCTTGGGTCCAAGACATAATTATGTTATAGTTAAATTAGTATTTCCAGGTGCATGGACTGCATAAGTCCTGGAAATTGTATTTTGGTCCTCAAGTTTAATCTTTTACAATTTGGTCCCTCAATTTTTATAAAATTACTTTCCAAGCTCTAAACACTTGGATTTTTGGAATACACTTAAAATATGTTATTTCCAGTCCCTTAAGAGTCAAAATTTCAAATTTTAAAATTAGGGTTCGAAAATTGCAAAATAGCCCTTAAACTTCTAAAATTTTACAATCTAGTCCTTGGGCTTTTAAGGGTTGATTTTATTTATCTAAAAACTCTTAAAACTTTATTAAAATGTCAAAACATAATTTTTGAACCTGAGTTCAGTCCCAAAAATCGAAAATTACAGAGGGGTCCCTTAAGTTTTATTTTCTTGCAATTAAGTCCACCAACTTTCTATTTTTGCATTTTAAGTCCAAAAGTTGAAATTTAATCAATTATGCTCGACTTGTCCAGGTTATAAATCATTCAAAACATAGATTTAAAGAGTCATACACATACATATCCTTCTCATACAAAATTTCATCAAGTATAACAATAAAGTGTACATGTATGCCCTATTTTTCGATAAATCGCATTTTTGAGCAACACTTGAGAATTTTTCCAACTTGATACAAGAAAATAGCCTGCAATACATAATATATATCTCAAGTGCTCAAGATCAAAATACTACATGCATTTTTAAGTAAAACACCTAGAAGTTGAAAGGATTTTTCCACCCACCTTAAAGATTGATTTGTTGGTGAAAAATGGAATAAATCACTCTTGATGAAGAAGTGACTTAGGTCAGCCCCTAAGTCAAGGAATATATAAAAAAAAATATAGGAGTTAGAAAAATGAGGTTAAAAATTTAAGGAGAAGAAGAAGATGGTGAGAAATTGGAAATACTACACTTACCTTGTGTAGTGAGTAAAGTGTGACTAGTAATGGCTTCAAAATGTAAGATTTTGGTCACCCTTAATAACAACCTTCAAGGTCAGCCCCTAAAACTCCAAAAATGAAAATGGAGTGTCAAAATTTGGAAAATAGAAAGAGAAGGAGAAAATGTACTAAAATCCCATTTCTTACCTTATAGTCCAACTTCACAATTTCTTCTTCAAGATGACCTCAAGTCTCTTAATATCCTCAAATGATCTTCTAAGTATACCTCAAAATCAAAAATCAAACTTAAATTAGAAGGTGAAAGAGATGAGTTAGGTGATATCAAAAATGGGTAGAAAAGAAATTTTTCCTTACCTTAGTAGTGATGGTTCGAATTTTTTTGAAGGAGTAGGAGATGAATTCTTGAAATTTTGGTTAAGTGTTGTTTGAAGGTTTGAAGAAGAGTATGTAGAGAGAGGTAGGAGGATTTCTAAAGAGAGAGAAGAGAAAATACAAGACTTAGAATAATTTTGTGTTGGTGAAATGAAATGTGGTGAATAAAACTTGAACAATTTTCTTGCCCAACTAAGGCCTCTTGGCCGTCCACATGGGGTGGGGAGGGGAACAAAAATTTTGTCTTGTTTGGTTAGATGATAAGTTAGGGTAATAATTGAGGAAATTAGGGAGTAAAGTAATACCTATGCTACTATGTTAGGGACAATTGGCCAAAAGTCATGTTTTAGGGGGGAATTTAAATTTGTCTTGTTTGACCAATTGGGTGGTTGAATTTGAAAGATAATTCTAAGATGTAGGTTTGAATTAATGGTGTAGTAATACACAAGATGAATACATAAGGTGTATGTGTACAAGAGTTGGGAGATATTTCTACCCTAAAAATTCCCATCATGGCTGTCCCCCTTGAGGGTATTTGTGGTAATTCCATATTATTTTTCTTTTTTGTCCCAGATTTGATGATAATAGATGAATAATATCAATCTCCAAAATAATTAGTGATTTCCTTGATCACTTATAAGTCTCATGATCACTTATTCTAAATCGAATTCTTAATTCTATAAGGTATAAATCTCTAAAATAAATAGTCTCTTAAAATTCTAAGGTGACTAATAGATACACAAATAATAATAATGATGATCGATCAAGTGATCATTAATGCGAAATAGAATTAATAAATAATTATGATCACAAGTAATAAATAAAAGAAATTAAATGCAAAATATATTTATCATTAATATTTACCCGTCAAAGCGACGCGGTAAAATAGTCAAATTAATACAAGGACGATACGTGAAACAAGTACATGTTCGAATAAAAATCGAGGGCTTCACAGTTCAAATATACAACTTTAAAAATTGAATATCAAAATACTTTGATAAGTATAAAAATAATTCATATTAACATAAAAATATGTTAATAAATATCAAAAATAATTTTATATATAAAAATAACTATTATGATTATAAATTTATTTGAAATATAAGTTTAATTTATTATTACATAAATATATATAATGCTATGTATTAATATATGTAATATATATAATATTTGGATACATATTATGATATATTCTTTCAATTAAAATAAGTATTTTTAAATTGAATTTAATAAACTTAAATATAATTTATATAATTATGAAAAAATGGGCTAAGCCCAGATAACAACTATACATATATCACAAATACCAAAATACATGAATTTAGAATTTGACTAGATTTTTGCCCGTGCGATGCACGGGGTATATGTTTGTTAGGTCTCTATTTTGTATTGTTACATATAAAGTTTTCTAATAGTTCAATGAATTATATCTCTTAAATCATCCCCGCGGGGAACCATCCCCATTGGTAACCGAATAGAATGGGTCGGACAATCCCTGGTTAATTCGGGGATGTGAGCTAGGATGAGGAATATCTGCTTCTTTAGAATCGGGAATGGAATAGGGACAATATTTATATGCATGTCCACCTTCCTATTCCGATTAGATAAAACGGGAATTCTCTGTTCTTATCCTTATTCCCTGAATATGTATATTATATATTAGTAATATTAAATATATTTATAATTTATTATTTTATTAATTCTAAAAACTAAACCTAAGAATATTTTCATTTTTATTTGTTCTTATTCTTTATTTCACAAATTATGGATTTATGTTATTTATGTTTTAAAAGAATAGTGATTATAAAAAGTTTAAAATTTCAAAAAATAATTAAAATATAAAGATAACTAATTTGATTATAAATCATACGATTAAACAATAAAAATAAATTATTATAGACTATAAGAAAATCTCTTTAAATACGAAATATTTTGTTGTATGGATATAAATTGTATCTATTTATGGAACATGTTTATCTGTGAGAAAGTAAAAGTTTGAAAAACGTTTTAACTGTCCAATGTTGAATCTTATTTACTACTCTAATCCTGAATATTTAATAAATTGTATTTTCAATAAAATTAACAATAAAATCATTTCAAATTATAATATTTTTTGGGGTTTAGAAAACTGATCAATTATCAAAATTGTTAAAGGAATTAAATAAAATCCATGTTTTATATTTAGCAACGCAATTTTAAGGAAAAACGAAATATTTCAAAAAAACAAAAATTATTTTATCTTTATATATACACATATATTAAAAAATTATCAAGCATACAAACTCATATCTAATTCCAAATGTACAACTTTAAAACTTGAGTATCAAAATACGTTGATAAATATAAAAAAAAAATTCAATCAACATGAAAAGTATGTTATTATATAAAAAGTAATTTTCTATGTATAAAATACTATTATGAGTATAATTTTATATTAAATAAATCTTATATTAATCTTACATAAATATATAAAGTATTATGCATAGATACATGCATGTGATATATAAAATTTGGATATATATTTTGAGATATTTTCTTTAGTTAAATTTTTAATTAAATTTAATCAATTTAAATATAATTCCAAATAATTATTAAGAAATGGGCTAATCCCAAATAACAACTATATATAGAGATCACAAATAGCAAAAAAATACATGAATATACAAATTGATGTCCAATAGCTCAAATGCATAACTTTTAAAGTCCATTACAAATTACAAAACGATGAGTATATATATTTTTCTTTATTATGTTTTTGTTATTTATCTTTTATATATGTAATATGGATGTCAAACTAAAGGTCATAAAAATTGATTAATTTGATATATTATACGTAAAAAAATAGATCAAAAATAAAAAAGTTATTAAATTTTTTAAAAAAAGAAAAACATAAATATAATAATTAATGCAGTACACACACAGATTTGGAAAGCTAATTTTAAATAATACTTATTTTTTATATTATTTTAAAAAGTGGTTATTTAAAGAAAGTTGACTACCAAAAATAATGAAATACCAAATATTTATCACTTTTTAATTTTTACACATATCTTTTTTACTTTTTATAGTAACTACAAAAGGGCGAGAAAAATTTTCCCATACTATTTCCAGAAGCAGTTGTTATTATATATATAGATGTCCAAAAGCCCAAATGAATAATTATTGTAGTCCATCAAAATAAGATTTTAAGTAAATATATCTTATATTTTTTGATTTTTTATGATTTTTTTATTTTATATATGCAATATGAGTGTCAAATTGATGATCGTAAAGAGACGATTAATTTGATATATTATACATCAAAAAGGGATCAAAAACACACAAAAAAATTAATAAATTTTACAAAATAAAAAAAAAAGACAAAATAACAATTAATGCAGTATAGAACACACAAATTTGGAAAGCTTATTTTATATAATGTTTTGTTATTATATATAATATGATATTCCATAATTAATTTATAATTACCAAAATTAATTTTACATGTTGTAATTATATATATATATATATATATATATATAGAGAGAGAGAGAGAGGGGGACTATTCATATAATAGTAACTCATGGTTTTCCTGCCTATTCCAAAAAGGAATACAAATTCTTTAAGAAAAAAGTAATAAAAATCTATGGAAAAATAAAAAGTTATAAATATTTGTGATTTTATTATTTTTGGTAGTCAACTTTCTTTCAAAAAAATCACTTTTTAAAGTTATATATTAAATTGTTCAAAAAAAGTTATATATTAAAAATAATGTTATTCAAATCAGGTTTCCAAATCTGTGTGCACTGCATTAATTATTATATACATATATTGTTTTTCTTTTTCTTTTTAAAAAATTTGATAACCTATTTATTATAGATCCGTTTTTTACGTATAATATATAAATCATCTTTTTACGATCTTCGGTTTGACATCGATACTGCATATATGCAATAAAAAAATAAAAAATATATATAAGATGTATTTTCTCATTATTTTGTAAAGTACTTTAAAAAAGATGTATTCGGGCTATTGAACATCAATTTATATATTCATGTATTTTGCTTATTTATGATATATGTGTGGTTGTTAATTGGACTTATCAAATTTCTTCATAATTATATAAAATTGAATTTAAGTTCATTAAACTCAATCAAAAAAATACTTATTTTAATTGAAGAAAATATCTCAAACTATGTATCCAAATATTATATATTCATATATTAGATATATCCATACATAGCATTTGATATATTCATGTAAGAAGAAATTAAATTTATATTTATAATAGTTTTTTATATATGAAGAATTATTTTTTTATATTTTTTAACGTACTTTTCATGTTAATAGAAATTATCTTTTATATTTATCAGTGTATTTTGATATTCAACTTTTAAAGTTGTACATTTGAACTATTAGATATGAATTTATTTGTTTGATATTTTTTTGATATATGTGTATATATAAAAAAAATAGTTTTTATTTTTTGAAATATTTTATTTTCCCATAAAATTATGTTGCTAAATATAAACATTATTTTTGTTTAATTACTTTAATAATTCTAACAACTGTCAACTTTCTAAACTCTAAAAAGATAT
Source organism: Rehmannia glutinosa (assembly GCA_016081115.2). Taxonomy (NCBI): domain Eukaryota; kingdom Viridiplantae; phylum Streptophyta; class Magnoliopsida; order Lamiales; family Orobanchaceae; genus Rehmannia; species Rehmannia glutinosa. Next base: position 27,418 of record JABTTQ020001342.1, on the reverse strand, counting down.
TCGAATTTGAAATGACTTTCTTATTGATTGCATTGAAAAACAATACATTAAATATTAAACATTGGCAATTAATTTTTTTTCAAACTTTTACTTTCTTAAAGATAAACATGTTCAATATATAGATATAATTCACATTCACAAAATTTTTAATATCAACCAAATATATTGTATTTAAAAAGTCTTTTTCATAGTTTATAACAATTTATTTTTATATTATTTAATTGTATGATTTATAATTAAATTAATTATTTTTATATTTTAATTATTTATTGAAATTCTAAACCTTTTTGCAGTCACTGAAAATTATAAAAATACTCTTTCGTGCATTACACGATCTGAAAATACCAAATATGAGAATCCGAATAGAACATAATAATTGAAAATTCCAAATAATACAATACAAACCCCCACAATAAATTTACAAAAGTTTAAAAATCGACTTAACAATGTGAATAAATAAAATAAATGACAAAATTCGCAAAAAATAAAAATATCCCAAAAATAATCAATATAATTAAATGAGTAATATTACCAAATCTATATTTTATTGTCTCCTATTTCCTTAACTAATATACTTAGTTCTCCTACACATACGAGAGGACTTTGGAAATAATTTTGCATCCGATACTACTACAACTTTTGAAAAAAAGTATGACACATTTTTCACACTTATTAGGATTCTAAATATGACTAAAACGAAATGAGCGATGAAGGTGCACCTGTGCGGTTTTATGAAAAATAGTTTTCAAAGATTGAAAACAAATACATAGGCTTGAATATTTTTTTTATAATTCTGTGGTATGATATATTTTTATTTTTGATTTTATCCATTAAAAATATTAAATACTATTTTCTGCTTATTGTTTGATGCTATAGTAAAATTATTACAATGTAGAAGATATAATTTGTAAACTATTAGAAAATGCACATGTCACAGTACAAAATTGACGCCTCATAGATATACACTCGTGCATCGCACGGGAAAAAGACTAGTTTTACTAATTCTAGAAATGTGTTTTAGGCGTGATTTTTTTATTGTTATTATTTATAAATGACTTGGTTATTATATATATATATATAAATATTTTTTTAATTATAAACCATAATTGCATCAATAAAGCGCTCCATTTTCTATTTAGTATTTTAAATTGTGATTTTAGTAATCTATATCTATTTATATAAAATAGCAGAAGTTTGGAACTAAATTTTTCCCACCTATTATCACCTCCTAAATTTGGAATTATTTTACTGCAGAATCTTAGCCGTAGATCTTGATATGTATATTAGTTAAAAATTATGAACATTAATATTGATAATAATATATATGTATATATAGATATTATATAGCCAAAGATTAGATACACAAATTACCATAACAATTATTTATAGAAAATATTGCTCATTAAGTACAAAGTCAATGATGCATGACTTTCCGTTAATAAAATATTTAAAGCCAATATTTTGTTCAAAGATTTTTCATAAATTAGAAAAAGATTATAAATTGTATTCCAACTTATATTTTACCGAAAGTTGGAAAAGATAATTGAAACACATTTAGGAAAAAATTGAGAAAATATTACCTTAATATTAAAGATTTAGCAATCTATAAATTTATTACCTTACAATAAAAAGGACAACAATTTGGTCAATGCTAGAATTTTTTCAAACTGTATACATCTTAAAATGGACAGTTATTTATAACCTTTAAGAAAAAAATCTTATTGAAATATTTACCTAACAAGAAATTCGTATGTGCATTGCATATTTAAATAAACTTCACAGATAAAAAATTTCGGATTGTGAAACTTTCCATCATGTTCTATAATTTCTTTTGATTGATGGATGATTCACAACAATTCATTTTTTATCAAAATAAGAAAACTCACAGGGTCTACAACTATTGGAAATAAACAATAACAAACATAAATAGCAGTGGTACAATTTATATTCTCTGTTTCGGTTGTCTTATTTTTATATTCGTAATTTTTTAATGTATTATTATGGTATTACTGTAAAATTTGTGGTAATACAATTAACGTTTATATCTATTCAACATAATAATTTGTTTTAAACTTTTATTCACAATTTTTTCTATCTTATTATTTTGAATAATATCCCAATTTATATTTTATTGGTTGATTGTTTAAATCTTTATTTATTCACAACAAATTATTTTCATATACAACATAAGTTTTCACATGTTAATTCTAAGATATGAAAAATCATGCACGATCACTCTAAAGTATATGTTCAAATTTACTTAACAAAATCATAATTTGAAGCTTATAATAAAATTATATAAAACAATTCAGTATGAAATTTGAAAAGAAAAATAATAAAATAACTAAAACTACACCATGGTCACTATTAGGCAAAATGAAATATTTTATTATTTCTAGATAGATTGTACTTGGAAAACTCAAAAATAGACCCATAGATAATTATTGGTCGATAAAAAATGATTTACCATAAATCTGTTTTTGTTCAATACAAAACTCTTTTAAGAGCACAATAATTACTTTTTGGGTATTTTCTTATAATGTTATCATAAAAATTATCAAGTTTACGTATAGTAATTATCATTATTTTAAATAAAAAATGAATAGAAAAATTAACTTCATTTTGGAACCCACGAAAAAGAAAAATGAAAGTTGGAGCAAACAGGGATATCATAATGTTCTTTATGTTATTTGTCAGTTTAGTCTAACACTGAGAATTAAATTTTAGATAACGGTATAATTTAATTTTTTCTACTAAGTTATATCAATAGAATAAAAAATAGCAAGTTTTTGTGTAGGTGGAGAAAAACGTTAAGATCATCTTTATGTATTTTTGTATTATATTTACGAATACATTTATGAATCAATTACTAATTCTTAAAACTTTGATTTAATTGAAAATAAAAACACTTGAATTATTAGTTTTCACACAATTAATTAAAACATTGAAATCACAATAAGAAATAATAAAAATATTATGCATTTCATTTATTTACTATCTTTGTCTTTTATATCATTTGTATAGTGTTGGTACTTCGTATGTCTACAGAAAATGTTGGATTATCAAAAATTCACATCTACATATCGCCTCTCCAGAAAAGCCCGAGAAAACTATAAATAGTGAAATTTTTGAATTTAGCATTGTAACCTATCCACTTTCCAGAACCCATTTCAGTGATATTTCAAATGGCAAGTTTTTTGGAGGCGAAACCTTTAAGTTATTTGTAATTATTTTAATTTTATTTTGAACTTCACATTTTTAATCTTCACTTCTACTCATTGCAGTATTTATACGAGAAAATACAGTTCCAAGTTTTTTATTGACTTTAAATGGAAAAAATGCGTCTACATCTTATCTATGTAGAGAATTGAGCATTGTAGCATCAATTATACAGATTTGGAATCTAATACACTACTTCAAACACCATCCAGAAAAAGAACGACTGCAACATATAATGTTCATAAAGTTGGTAATTTCATATCTTTAAATAATATAGATATACGTATTTTCTTTGGAACGATGAGTGTTAATTATTATAATTAATCATGTATTAAATGAACATTTGTTATAGATTATTTGATAGTATTATTATTGACATTCTTTAATAACCTTATAATATTTAGATTGCCATCAATTTTACTCATTTGTATGGATATCTTATATAATATTCGTTTTGTTTATCATAGATTATTGGGAACTCGGAGATCCATCATATAAATATCAACATTGTTTTGCAATTTTTTGGTACGATGAGGGATTGAGTTCACGCATTAATACTATAAGGTCAAAGTACTCTAAATGTTGACACATAGAAAAATACACAGTACACCATAAGTGACATAAGGTAACACCCAAAAAGTGTTACATAATAGCCATAAAATGTTACTATAGATAATAGGTAGCACTTTTTATGGCGATGCACTTGCCCGTGCTACCTATAGTCTGTAAGTCCAAGAGACTACGATAATCTAGAGGGGGGTGAATAGATTATCTCCATCTTTTCGATTATGCCCTCTTTTTCGAATCAAATACGCCAAGACAAGAATAAAGGTGTGGAAAATAAACAACACGCATCGATTTATAGAGCTTCACCCCACCTAGGGACTACGTGCTCTACCACCCCAGTATATCCGGGATGGGTTTCGAAAAGGAAAAAGAATTTTATTAATTACCACAATTAATACAACTCTACCTTACAACATCACCTTGAAAAGCACCACACTCTTCTTCAACACCACCTTGGAGATTACCACAATCTCCCTAGAAGATTACCACAATCTTCCTTCAACGGTACCTTGTGAAGATTACTACAATCTTCAACCTTGAAGAACACCAAATTCTTCAACACCTCAACAAGAAGATTACCACAATCTTCTTACACCTAACACCTAGATCACCCAAGTGTGTTCTTACCACAAGAACACTCACAAGGATATCTTGTGTTGAATGATGACCACAAAAATTCAAGATTACAACTCTATAATGGATAATACAATTTAAGTGCAAGTGTAATCAAGAATCAAGCCTAGACCTCAAGAGTGTGCAAGTGAAAGTACTTAGGCTAATACAACAAGATATTTGACAATGAGTTTGCTTGTGTGCTTTTGCTTGTATGTTGTGTTGTCTCTTGTTGCTTGAATGAAGCTTCTATTTATAGGAGAGGTCTTGGCTTGATTTCTAGACATAGGCTCCTCCTTGGTGAGTGATTTTCTGCAAAAGAAACCATTTAAAATCAAGATTATAGTTGTAAGAAATCAATCCCACAAATTAGGGAAAAGCTGTCTGAAAATGCAACGGATAGTTTGCTGATAAAAGAGGTGTGCGACCGGTCGCGCAGAGATAAGTTTGAAATGAAATTTTCACGAAAATTACACAAGAGGACTGGTCGACGGGGGGTCCGACCGGTCGCCCCTATGTTGACCGGTTGGAGGTGCTAAAAATGAGAAACAGAGAAGACTGATCTCGAGGGGGGTTCCCAGGCACCGGTCGCCCTGAGGCCGACCGGTCGCCCATACCGGTCGACCTCCGGGTCGACCGGTCGCCCCCCTCATTTTTCCCTCCGTCCTTTTTTCTGTTTCAACACTCAACACAGGTATGGGTTGCCCTATAGGGCGACCGGTCGAGCATGAGACAGAAGTGTTGTCCAATTTTTATCGAAAATAAACTTCAAGAAATACTCCGAAAAAATAGTAAAAACATTTTAAGTCGATCGGGAGTATTCGGACAACATTTAGGAACATTGTTTTGGTGTAAAAACTCATTTGAACAAAATCATCAAAATCATGATAAAAACATTTATCTAACAAACTCCTCCTTTTTGATGATTACAAACCAAAATAATTTTCAGGAGAACGATTTTGAAAACAAAGCAATTTTCCGGTCAAGGAGTAAACTATCCGTTTAAAAGGGAGTTAAGATTTTCAAGAACATTTTACAAAAGCTCCCCCTATCAACATGCACATCGAGAAGTAAATAAATGAATACTAAAAGCTTTAGCGTATACAATGTAAGCATGAATATCATGAGCTTAGAAGCTCCCCCTGTCAATGAAACATCATTAGTCATGTAAATAGGTCCATAATACAACAAATGGATTAAGTATGATCCACAACTTTTGGCTTTTAATAGCCACAGCTTATAGCTTCTTTCTCGAGCTTATTTTAGCTTCTTTGAGCTAATAAGCTTATAACCTGTTTCTCTCCCTTTGGAATCATCAAAAAGAATGTTAGCACGATAAAAACATCATATGTCCATATCAAAGTGCGCGAATTCACCGATTTATCGAGCTATTGAACATAAAGCTTAAAATTCCAAAAGCTTAGGGAAGAGATGATCATATGACTTGTAAAAACTCGTAAAAGCTCATTTGATTTGCAAAACATGATCTCTATAAATATATAAGACATTAGAAATCGAGAGAATCATGTAGGTGATGAATTTTTCATTGAAACGTTTTATCGAACACTTGGCGGGCGTTAAAAATTGAAGAAGATATATATAGCCCTTGTAAATGGAATCAAGCCAATTTTTTCATCACCAAAAGCAATTTTATAAATATCATTCATCAACAATCATCATTCACAACACAATTATGCAAGAATTTCAACAAGAGTCAATACATAAGCATTTTCTCAAGGGTTCCACCCAATTGAGATAAAAAAAAAAAAGAATTCTTACCAATTAATCGGAGAGGTCAGGTATCATGGATGATATAACAATAGTATAAACTCAAAAATATATAATTTACAAGAAAGAAATCATTTTGAGTGAATTGTGTGTGAAATTTGCAAAGGGGTTCGATTTTGGAAGAAAATGATCAAAAATACGAAATGAAGGACAAAACCAATTTTATCCCTGAAATCACATAGGGCGACCGGTCGACGGGTAGGGCGACCGGTGCCTGACTCTGGTCGATCGGTCGACCTCTCTGTCGACCGGTGCCTGAACACCAGTTCTGTTTATGTCCGAATTTTGCACCAAAAATCCGATTTTTCACTCCTAAGTTTTAAAACCGTACGAAATGCAAACATAGACCTCATTCAATATACATTATGTCTTAATCAAGCTCGAAATGAGGTAAAAGACTCGTTGGTTAATGATTAAAAACAAATGTCCGCGAGTTATCCTTGAGACGGAATTAAACACATCACAATTTTTCGTTTTTAGAAATGCAATCCCTTAGAAAAAGATATCGAATCTCAATATGTTTAGTTCGATTATGGCGAACCATATTTTGAGAAATTATAATCACCGGACTTGTTATCCCGAAAAAATATGAACGTTTTAAAACTTTGGATAAACAAGCCATAAGAAGAAGTGCCTTTCAAATATTTGAAAATTTCTTTTAACGGCACTTTAAAGAGATTCGTTGGGATTATTTTTGAAGTCGAGCATATAGACATAAGGCATAAGAAATGTCGAGTCTATGGGAGTAATAAAAGTTAATGAACATACCTCGAATTTGTTTGTCAACCGATATGCCTTTCTCAAACTTTATCAATCTTGATATTGGTTGTCATAGGGGTAGAGACGATTCTTTCTTCTTTAATGCCGAACTTCTTCAAAAGTTCTTTTGTATACTTTGATTGAAATATAACCACCTTCTTGGCATTGTTTAACTTGAAGTTCAAGGAATAAGTTGAGCTCCCCCATCATGCTCATTTCAAATTCACCTTGCATTAACTTAGAAAATATCTTGCACAAAGATTCATTAGTAGCACCAAAAAATAATATCATCAATATAAATTTGCACAAGTAATCAATCTTGCTCTTTTTCAAAAACAAGGAGAGTAGTATCAACTTTACCCTTTGTAAAACTATTTTGCAAAAATAGCTAAGTCTATCATACCATACACGGGGTGCTTATTTTAAACAATACAAGGCCTTTTTAAGTTTATAAACATCATTAGGCCTAGAAAAATTTTCAAACCCCGGAGGTTGTTTTACATAGACTTCTTCTTGAATAAAACCATTTAGAAAAGTAGATTTAACCTCCATTTAGTAAAGCATGAAACTTTTTAGAAACAAGAATAGACAAGTAACATATGAATAGCTTCAAAACGTGCTATGGGTGCAAATGTTTCATCATAATCAATACATTCTTCTTGACAATACCCTTTAGCTACTAACCTTGCCTTGGTCATCAAGCTTGTTCCGAAATACCAAATATTCCTGCAAAATCTTAGCAAGATATCTTGCACAAGAGCATAGTAATATCGAATAATAGAGACACTATAATAAGCACCACATACTATGCCTTAAAAAATCATCAAGAGTTTAATAAAACATGTAAGTTCAACTAAGCTTAAGAAAGCTATATAAGGTCTCTTTTGAAATTTGAAAATCCGAGAGCATATAGTTGAGACCTCATTTACAAGAAGCATATGAACAAAAGCTTTGACAAAGCAACCAAGAATGATGACATTAATATGTGCAATCAAATGCATAATTTTGAGAAGAGGATAAAAATCAAATGTTTTATCAAAATAAAATATAATCCTTTACAAGTCTCGGATAAAACAAGCTTTATTGAATAGTGCCTTTCAAAAATCGAAAAATCCTTTTAACGGCACTTATATGAAATTCTTTGAAATAGCTTGGAAAATGAGCACATAGGCATATGGCAAAAATATATCGAGTCTATGAGATGAATAACAAAGATGAACGTACCTCGATAGTTTATGAACTCTTGACATATTATGACGTAGGTGATCATATATGACGGTATATATCCTACACAATTCTTAAACAATTCTAGCACAAAACATAATGGTAAAAGTGTAGGCTAAAGCAATAATCTATGTCACAAGTATGCTTATGCTATATAAATCCATAAGAGATGATAAAACACTTTAGTCTAAGCAAATGCACAAGAGTTTAATATAAGCATCATACAATGTCTCCTTTTTCAAAATATTTTAAAAACACAAATATATATTGAAGACCTTAATTTTAAAATAAATATATGAAAACTCATTTTGACAATTAAGGCACAAATAAAAACATGCATAATAACAAAATAAAATGCATATTTAAATAGGGAGATACGGTTTACCAATTACGCCATTTCCATGGGTTATGTCTTTCCCATTGTTGATGATATCTTCCCCTTTGAAAATCATCTTGTTGATGATAGCTTCTCCAATTGCTCCATTTCCAAGGATTGTGTCCTTCCCTTTGTTGATAGTGTCTTTCTCTTGGAAATTCATTTTGATGTTGTCTTCTCCTTTGATCGAATGAAACGGTCATTTGTTGTCTTCTTGGCGGTATGAATTTTCTTTGATTGTTATTCCGCCGGGTACCTAATATGACATTGTTTTGTGGTACCCTCAAGTGTTTGGGTCCTTTGGGATTAGCTTTGAGACTTTTAGGTCTCCAACAATAATTAGAGCTATTTCTAGCCCGACAAGAATTAGCCGTGTGACCCTTTTTACCGCAATAAAAGCAAGTAATAATTCTAGGAGCATAATGACCAACATGCTTAGAGACTTGATTCTTTTTCATATGATTAACATCATTAGGCTTATGATCAAGTCCTAGTTTCAAATTATCACAACTATGAACATCAACAATTTTGGTCATTTTATCGGTACTCAAGTTGAATTTAAGTAAATCATTTTTCATGCAATTAATATCCTCAACAAGAGTACTATTTTCTTTTTCAAGGTTTCTAACCTTATCAAGTGTGGTGGTGTGAGCACATGAAAGTGATTCATAGGAAGTAAATAATCTATCCTTATCATTTTTCAAAACATTGAATTCCTTTTTCAAATTTTTGTATTTAACAAGTAAGCTTTGGAATTCATTTTGAAGCTCATTAAAATCATTTTGCAAATCATCATAATTATCATGCATTTCATTACAAGAAGAAATAGACGAGTTAGAGCGTACCTCGTTGTCTTCGTCGATGCCCATTAAACATTGTTCGGCTTCTTCATCATCGGAAGTTGTAAGAAGCTCATCCCATGTTATTGGATTTGATGTTGCATCCATTTGAGAGGTAGATGCTTTTGAATTGCTCCTTTCATTTGCATATACTTCATAGATAGCTTCTAATTTTTCCCATGCTTCATGTGCCGATCGTATTCCTCGAATATGACCGAATTCCGAAGAAGTAAGTGAACAATGAAGAATATTTAGAGCTTTACCATTTAAGGAGAGAATTTCCTTGTTTACATCATTGAGCTCTTTGAGGACTTTGGAGGTGAGTTGTCCGTTTATCATCGGGATGGATTCTCCATTTATGACCATGTTCCAAATCTCGAACCCGCAACTTTGTAAATAGCATTCCATTCTTTCTTTCCAAAATATATAATTTTTGGAATCAAATAGTGGTGGTTTGGTGGTGGAGGCGCCGGTACGGTAGACTTCATTCGTAGCCGATGATCGTTCCTCTTTACTCGCGATGTGGAACGAGCTTGCCAAAGAGTTTGGCTCTGATACCACTTGTAAGTCCAAGCGGCTACGATAATCTAGAGGGGGGTGAATAGATTATCTCCATCTTTTCGATTATGCCCTCTTTTTCGAATCAAATACGCCAAGACAAGAATAAAGGTGCGGAAAGTAAACAACACGCGTCGATTTATAGAGCTTCACCCCACCTAGGGACTACGTGCTCTACCACCCCAGTATATCCGGGATGGGTTTCGAAAAGGAAAAAGAATTTTATTAATTACCACAATTAATACAACTCTACCTTACAACATCACCTTGAAGAGCACCACACTCTTCTTCAACACCACCTTGGAGATTACCACAATCTCCCTAGAAGATTACCACAATCTTCCTTCAACGGCACCCTGTGAAGATTACCACAATCTTCAACCTTGAAGAACACCAAATTCTTCAACACCTCAACAAGAAGATTACCACAATCTTCTTACACCTAACACCTAGATCACCCAAGTGTGTTCTTACCACAAGAACACTCACAAAGATATCTTGTGTTGAATGATGACCACAAAACTTCAAGATTACAACTCTATAATGGATAATACAATTTAAGTGCAAGTGTAATCAAGAATCAAGCCTAGACCTCAAGAGTGTGCAAGTGAAAGTACTTAGTCTAATACAACAAGATATTTGACAATGAGTTTGCTTGTATGCTTTTGCTTGTATGTTGTGTTGTCTCTTGTTGCTTGAATGAAGCCTCTATTTATAGGAGAGGTCTTGGCTTGATTTCCAGACATAGGCTCCTCCTTGGTGAGTGATTTTCTACAAAAGAAACCATTTAAAATCAAGATTATAGCTGTTAGAAATCAATCCCACAAATTAGGGAAAAGTCATGCGAAAATGCAACGGATAGTTTGTTTGATAAAGAGGTGTGCGACCGACCTCGCCGAGAGATAAGTTTGAAATGAAATTTTCACGAAAATTACACAGGGGGACCGGTCGACGGGGGGTCCAACCGGTCGCCCCTATGTTGACCGGTTGGAGGTGCTAAAAATGAGAAACAGAGAAGACCGATCTTCGAGGGGGTTCCCGGACACCGATCGCCGAGCCGACCGGTCGCCCATCCCATACCGGTCGACCTCCCGACGGGTCCAGCCCCCTCATTTTTTTCTCCGTTCCTTTTTCTGTTTCAACACTCAACACAGGTACGGGTTGCCCTATAGGGCGACCGGTCGAGCATGAGACAGAAGTGTTGTCCAATTTTTATCGAAAATAAACTTCAAGAAATACTCCGAAAAAATAGTAAAAATATTTTAAGTCGATCGGGAGTATTCAGACAACATTTAGGAAGATTGTTTTGGTGTAAAAACTCATTTGAACAAAATCATCAAAATCATGATAAAAACATTTATCTAACATAGTCTATGGTATTACTTTTAATAGCTTTAGTGACACTTTTTATAAGTGTCACATTAAGTACTCATCTATTGTAACACTTTAAAAAAATAATTATATTGCGTCAAAAAAAAATTATAAAATATTACATATGAGTCTAATGTAACACTTTTTTGTCAAAATATAACACCTTTTTGTAGTACTTTTCCTGGCATTTAACAAGTGATTTTTTGCTCTAAAGAAGATTCGAACTCAAGACCTATGTTGTTTGGAAGTGGCAATTCGCCACTGGGCTAAGTTGATTCTTATTCCATCTTTTACTTTGATTTTTATATATACACATGTATATATATGCTTATATATATTAAAAATTATATTATATACTACATGTATAAAAATTATATTATACACTATAAATATAAATTTATATCATATATTATGTATTTAGAAATTATATTTTATATTAGAAATTATATTATATATTAAAGAACATAATAAAAATAATAAATAAAAATATCATATAATTTATCAACGAATTGATTTTTCATTGGTAAAAATAAAACAAAGTATAGAAATAAAAAATTAAGTTACCGACGGAAAAAATCCATAAGGTATTACCGACGAAATCGATTTTCGTTGGTAATTTTGTTTTTAAAAAAAGGTGGCCGACAAAATTAGTTTCCATCGGTAAAATTAAAAATATTAAATAAGAATAATAAATTTACCTAGGGATTTGTTCGTGGATATTACGATGGAATTAATTACATTGGTAATTTTTTTAAAAAAAACTAAATTAAAAATAAAAAACCTTCGGTAATATCTATGAATTGTTTCCATCGATAAAATCTAAGGGCATTCTATAAGTTTCTTGTTTTCTCATATAACATTTAGCAATTAATTATGTATCACTTATATACATATATATATATATACTCCATATATAGAATTAATAGCAAAAAGTAAAAAAATAACAAATAAAAAATCATTATATTTTATTTATGAAATTTTAAAATTAAGTTAATGCTACAAGTTGTAAACTAACTAAAATCTCATATACAATAAAGAGGCAAAATAAATGGTAAAAAATGTATAAAAATTGACATTTATTAATAATTGTAGATTAATATTACTAAAACATTAAAAAGAAAATTAAAAATAAGAAAAAATATTACTTTTGTCTTTACTTAATTTTGGGATATCAATTAACCAAATAAATCGTTCACATTATTTAATTAAAGCGACGTAATTTTGTGTTACCAAAATATAGCAAAAAAAGTATTACAATTATTTGAATATAGTGTTATCTGGAGTATTATTTAATTAAAGTGATACCTATTTGTCTTAACAAAACAATGACAAAAAAAAAATGATACTTAAAAAGTGTTACTTATTTGAAAATATTACAAATAAGTGTTACATATTTATAAAGTGCTACAAAAGTGTTACATAAATATTATAATGTAAAAATATTACAAACATGTGTTACATAATGTGTTTTATGTAAAAAGTACTACATTTTTGTGTTACCTAATGTTATTTAGTGATAATTGCATTCAACGAAGAAGCTGCCGCAAATACTATATGATTTAAAATTTGATATAAGTGATAAAAGTAAATATTTTCTGAAAAATATGAGGTCATACTACAACATGTTTGTTTAACCTCTATGGAAGGAAATATCGATTCGAGCATGAACACGAGAAATTCTCCTCCGATTTTTCAATTGCATGGTTAGAACTATCATTTGTTTGGAAGCCTATTGCCACGAGAAGGTTTTGCGCCTAAATTTCCGTAGCTTTATATTTATGACACTGAGAATGAAGTTTAAAACCGAATGAATTCGGTTAGGTATGCATTTACTTTACAACATTTCTCTAGAATTATGTCAAAGCATAAAATATCATTTACATTACTTATATATTGTAATAAGTTCCTCATGTAGGAGGAATAATTGAAATAAATTCCTCATGCAGAAACAATAATGAATAATTATTGATTTACACAGTCAAATTGTTCTTGAATTCAAAGTCATGCTAGATGAAAACAACGGCATGAGGTTGGTTGTTACAATGCTTGATTATCGTGTTTTGGACGCAAAGATTTGTTCAGGAAATAATGATAGTGAAAAGAGATCAATTTCTTGAATGACAGTGACCCCCTTTGATCCGAGGTTCCTATTTAAGTTCCAACGAAGACAAGTTTCTTTGATCATTTCATAAGCGATGACGATCAACAAAACACAAGGACAAATTCTCTCTCCCTCTCTCCCCCCTCCCTCTCATGTTGGGCTTCTTTGAAAGGCCAGTATTCAGCCATGGTCAATTGTACGTTGTCGTATCCAGAGTGACTAATCATAAGAGTTTAAAAATCCTGATTTATGATGATGAGAATAAATATGGAAACAAAACCACGAATGTTGTATATAAGGAAGTTTTTCGTAATTTGTAAATTACATTCTTTCATTAACATTATTTACGGAAACTTGATAGATTTATTAATACATTTTTGTTAAGAAAATATTTGATTAAAAACGTCAAGTGTTCATTTTCAACAATATAAGTTCAATATGAAAATATATGTTTCACACACACACACACACACATATATATATATAGGGATAGGATCTCGTAAGGCAGTTTCTTACTGTAAGGCAGTGTGCATTGATCCTATCCACCCACTCTCTTTGATCAATGGTCCAGATGCCTATTAAAATTATATGATTTATGAATTAATTAAAAGATAAAAAGGGCAAAATAGTAACTAACAAAATGGTATAACCACCTGTTAGTCCAAGTGGCTACGATAATCTAGAGGGGGGGTGAACAGATTATCCCGATTTTCTGAGTTTCGCCCTCTTTTTCGAATGTGAATATGATAACAAGAATGTAAATGCGGAAATAAACAACACTCGTTGATTTATAGTAGTTCAACCCACCTAGAGCCTAATCTACTACCACCCCAGTATATCCGGGATGGATTTCGAAAAAGAAAAAAGAATTTTATTAATAGTTACCACAACTATTACAACTTCACCTTGAAGAGTACCACACTCTTCTTACAACGGCACCAATGAAGATTACCACAATCTTCCGACTTGAAGAGCACCAAACTCTTCAACACCTCGAAGAGCGCCAAACTCTTCCACCTCGAAGAGCACCAAACTCTTCCTCAAGAAGATTACCACAATCTTCTTACACCTATGAAGAGTACCACACTCTTCAACACCTAAGATCATCCAAGTGTGCTCTTACCACAAGAACACTCACAAGGATATCTTGTGTTTGAATGATGAACACAAATTCAAGATTACAACTCGATAATGAAGTATACAACTTTGAAGTGCAATTGTAATCAAAAATCAAGCCTAGACCTCAAGATGTGAAAGTGAAAGACTTAGGCTATTACAACAAGGATGTTGAAAGTGAAGAACAAAATATTTGCTTGATATGTCTCTTGTTGTGTTGTAGTGTATTGTCTCTTGTTGTGTTGCTTCAAATCTTCCTCTATTTATAGGAGAGGTCTTGTACATTGATAGGCTCCTCTTGGAGAGTGAAATCTGTAAAGAAAATGCAGATTAAATCAAGATTATAGCTGTTACAAATCAACTCCATAAAATCAGGAAAAAGTGTCTCCAAAAGGCTCAAAATCGTCTGATTTTGAGATGTCGATCAATACAAATATTTGAAATAAAGCCCGTTGCAGCTGAGACCCACACAGGTCGACCGGTCGACCTGTCCCTGCAAAGATTCCAGAAGAAGAAATAGAGAGGACAGTGGGCAACAATCTTGGGTCAACCCATGTGGTGGACCGGTCGACCAGGGGGGTCAACCCATCCCTGAAGAATTTTGTCTGAAAACTGGAAATCTTAACTTTCAGGCACCAGGTCGACCGGTCAACCTATTCCAGGGAGTTTTCGGTCCATGAAAAAATTCTGACTTCGTTTTTCGGGCACCGTTTTACCTTGATGGTATTCGGTAAATGTTAAAAACACTTTAAAACATGAAAATCACTTTTAATATCGCCCGAAACGAATTGTTTTGAATAATCGAAAAATAAACCTCAAGATAATACTCCGAGAAATAAATTTAAAATGTTTAGGAGTATTTGGACAATAATAGGAGACATTGTTTTGGTGTAAAAACTCAGTAAAACATAATCATCAAAATCATGATAAAAACATTTATCTAACAAACTCCCCCTTTTTGATGATTACAAACCAAAACAATTTTAGGAGATAGATTTTTAAAACAAAACGACAAAACGTTTTAAATCACAAGTATAGGAGCAAGAATTTTACAAAAGCATTTTTTAACAAAGCTCCCCCTATCAACATGCACAATAAGCGTAAGTAGAAGCAAACAACTAAGAAGATAAAAGCTTAGCTTTTACAATATGAGTTTGAATTTCAAGAGCTTAGAAGCTCCCCCTGTCAAAAAAGACATCATTAGACATGTATAGAAGTCCATAATACATCCAATGGACAAAATTTCATTCACAGCTTATGGCTTTTTCAATCACAGCTTATAGCTTTTTCTGTGAGCTTTTTCTAGCTTCTTTGAGCTAATGAGCTTGTTTCGTGTTTCTCCCCATTTGGAATCATCAAAAAGAATGTTAGCACGATAAAAACATCATATATTCATATCATAGTGCGCATTTTCATCGAATTATCGAGCTTTTGATCATAGAGCATAAAATTCCAAAAGATAAGGGAAACTTCGATAAGATGATTTGTAAAAGCTCATTTGAGTGACAAAATATGATCTCTATAAGCTTATAAGACTTTTGAAATCGAGAAAATCATGTAAACAAGGAAATTTTCATTGGGGCATTTTATCGAGCACTTGGTGTGCGTAGAATAAAACCGAAGATGTATATAATGCTTGCAAATGCAATCATGCCCAAAAATCATCACATGTCATAATTATACAAGCATAATTCAACGTCATACATAATCCCCATCACAAATATACAATAATGCATCAACATACAAAAATGTAGGTACTTACTCAAGGGTTCAACCCAATTGAGATTACAAAGGAATTAATCTTACCAATATCGGAGAAGTCGGGTATCATGGATGATATACCAATAGTATAAACTCAAAAATATAAAATTTACAAAAATGAAATCATTTTGAGTGAATAGTGTGTGAATTTTGCAAAGGGGTTCGAGATTGAAGAAGTAGAGCAAAAAATGGCTAAGTATTGGACAGAACTAATTTTATCTCTGAAATTTGTCTGGTCAACTGGTCTAGGGGGGGTGGTCGATCGGTCCAGCAGCCTGGTCGACCGGTCGACCATCTGGTCATCTGGTCCCTGAAGTTCTTTTTCTGTTTATGTCCAATTTTTGAGCCAAAAATCCGATTTTTCACCCCTAAGTTTTAAAAATGTGCAAAATGCAAACATAGACCACATTCAATATACATTATGCCTACATACGCTCGAATTGAGGTAAAAGACTAGGCGGTTAATGAATTTATAAAAGTGTCCGCGAGTTAATCTTGAGACGAAATAAAGCACATCTCAATTTTTCGTTTTGAAACGCAATCCAAAAAAAAATGTCGAATCTCAGTATGTTTGGTTCGGTTATGAAAAAACTTTATACCGAACGTTTTATCACAAAAAATAGGAACGTTATCAATCATTGGATAAAAAGAGTGCCTTTCAAATATTCAAAAAATCCTTTTAACGACACTTAATAGAGACTTTTTGGGATTGCTTATAAATCGAGCACATGGGCATAAGGCATGAAGAATATCGAGTCTATTAGAGTAATAAAAGTTGATGAACATACCTCGATTTTATTTGTCAACCAATACGCCTTTCTCAAACTTGAAAAATCATGATGTAGATAGCCATGAATAAATCTACGATCATTTGTTCTTTAATACCAAAATATTTCCTGCAAAATCTTGACAAAACATCTTGAATAAGAGCATAGTAATATCGGATAATATAGACAATATTGATATAAAACATCATAGAAGTTGGACAAGTAGCACATACAATGCTTTTTGTAAGAATCAACAAAAGTTTGATAAAACATGTGTTGATTGAAAATCTATTCAAGGTCACCTTTTTAATTTTGAAAAACCGAGAGTATATAGTTGAGACCTCGTTTTTAAGAAACATTTTAAAAAGAAATTAAGACAATCAAGAAAAGAATAAACATGTGCAAAAATTATACATAATTCAAGAAGAGGATAAGAGTTACCAATTTCACCATTGCCAAGGGTTGTGTCCTTCCCATTGTTGATTATACCTTCTTCTTGAAAATTAATTTTGTTGATAATGTCTTCTCCTTTGAACAAGTGGCACAAACATTTGTTGTTGATTTGACAATTTGAATTTTCTTTGATTTTTGTTGCGCCAAGTACCTATTATGAAATTTTCTTGTGGTACCCTCAAGTGTTTGGGTCCTTTGGGATTAACATTGAGACTTTTAGGTCTCCAATAATATTTTGAGTTATTTCTAACCCGACAAGTATTTGCCGTGTGACCACTTTTACCACAATAAAAACATGTAATAGTTCTAGAAGCATAATGATTAACATGCATAGATACTTGGTTCTTTTTCATATCATTGATAGCATTAGGCTTATAACCAAGTCCTAGTTTCACATGATCACAACGTTGAACATCAAGAATTTTGGTCATTTTATCGGTACTCAAGTTGAACTTTAACGTGTCCTTTTTCATGCGATCAATATCCTTAACAAGAGTACTATTTTCTTTTTCAAGGTTTCTAACCTTATCAAGTGTGGTAGTGTGAGCACAAGAAAGTGATTCATAGGACATAAGTAAACTATCCTTTTCATTTTTCATAGTGTTGAATTCCTTTTTCAAATTTTTGTATTTAAAGAGCAAGCTTTGGAATTCATTTTGAAGCTCATCAAAATCATTTTGCAATTCATCATAATCATCATGCAATTCATTACTAAAAGAAATAGAAGAGTTAGAGCGTACCTCATTGTCTTCTTTGATGCCCATTAGACATTGCTCGGCTTCTTCATCATCGGATGTTACAAGAAGCTCATCCCATATTTTTGCTTCGGCTTTGGCCTTCAAGGCTTTGTGAAAGTATTTTTTCTTTCTTTGTTCTTCTTTCTCTTTTGGACAATTTGCAATATGGTGTCCGGGTTTTCCGCATCTAAAACAACACTTGTCTCTTGTCTTTCTTTCCTTGTTTTTATTTACAAATATTGTAAATATTCTATTAAGTTCCTCATCTTCATCTTCATCTTCTTCTTCATCTTCCTCATCACTAGAATAATAATTTTTTGATTTTGAGGCAAGACCTTTTGGAGTTGATCCCATACCCGATTGAGAAATTGATGCCTTTGAGTTACTCCTTTCATTGGTATAAACTTCATAGATGAGAAGATTGCCAATAAGCTCATCACAATTTAGAGTTTCCAAATTTTGAGCTTCCGTAATAGCGGTAGCTTTTTCGGACCAAGAGGTGGGAAGAGCATTTAGAACTTTTGTGACCTTATCCTCTTCGGAAATAATTTTTCCAAGTGCAACAAGAGGATTTAAAATATTGTCAAGCCTTTCAACCATTTTGGAAATATTTTCACCAATATTCATAGTGAAATTTTCGAACTCTTTGACCAACATGGTCTTTCGAGCTTGTTTCACTTTCTTTGTGCCTTCATAGATAACTTCCAATTTTTACCAAACATCATGAGCGGATCGAATACCTCTAATACGATTATATTCTGTAGCGGTAAGAGAACAATGAAGAATGTTAAGAGCTTTACCGTTTAAGGAGAATATTTTCTTGTCTTCATCATCAAACTCCTTGAGGGCTTTGGGGATTTGAGTTCCGTCTTCCTTTTTCTTCATTGGGATGGATACTCCATTTATAACCGTATTCCAAATATCGAACCCGCAACCTTGTAAGAAGCACTCCATTCTATCTTTCCAAAATACGTAATTGCTGGAGTCGAAGAGAGGCGGTCTATTAAATGAAGCACCGGTTGGTAGATACCTATCGTTCGTAGCCATGGATCTTTCCTCTTTACTCGCAATGTGGAACGAGCTTGCCAAAGAGTTTGGCTTTGATATCACTTGTTAGTCCAAGTGGCTACGATAATCTAGAGGGGAGTGAATAGATTATCCCGATTTTCCGAGTTTCGCCCTCTTTTTCGAATGTGAAGATGATAACAAGAATGTAAATGCGGAAAATAAACAACACTCGTTGATTTATAGTAGTTCAACCCACCTAGGGCCTAATCTACTACCACCCCAGTATATCCGGGATGGATTTCGAAAAAGAAAAAAAGAATTTTATTAATAGTTACCACAACTATTACAACTTCACCTTGAAGAGTACCACACTCTTCTTACAACGGCACCAATGAAGATTACCACAATCTTCCGACTTGAAGAGAACCAAACTCTTCAACACCTCGAAGAGCACCAAACTCTTCCACCTCGAAGAGAATCAAACTCTTCCTCAAGAAGATTACCACAATCTTCTTACACCTATAAGTGTACCACACTCTTCAACACCTAAGATCACTCAAGTGTGCTCTTACCATAAGAACACTCACAATGATATCTTGTGTTTGAATGATGAACACAAATTCAAGATTACAACTCGATAATGAAGTATACAACTTTGAAGTGCAATTGTAATTAAGAATCAAGCCCAGACCTCAAGATGTGAAAGTGAAAGACTTAGGCTATTACAACAAGGATGTTGAAAGTGAAGAACAAACTATTTGCTTGATATGTCTCTTGTTGTGTTGTAGTGTATTGTCTCTTGTTGTGTTGCTTCAAATCTTCCTCTATTTATAGGAGAGGTCTTGTACATTGATAGGCTCCTCTTGGAGAGTGAAATCTGTAAAGAAAATGCAGATTAAATCAAGATTATAGTTGTTACAAATCAACTCCATAAAACCAGGAAAAGCTGTCTCCAACAGGCTCAAAATCGTCTGATTTGAGCTGGTCGACCTGTGGGTCGACCGGTTGATCAATACAAATATTTGAAATAAAGCCCGTTGCAGTTGAGACCCACACAGGTCGACCACCCTGGTCGACCAGCTGGTTGACCTGTCCCTGCAAAGATTTCAGAAGAAGAAATAGAGAGGACAGTGGGCAACAATCTTGGGTCAACCCTTGTGGTGGACCGGTTGACCGGGGGGGTCGATCGGTCGACTGGGGGGGTCAACCCATCCCTGGAAAATTTTGTCTGAAAACTGGAAATCTTAACTTTCAGGCACCGGTCGACCCCTAGGTCAACCAGTCAACCTATTCCAGGGAGTTTTCGGTCCGTGAAAAAATCCCGACTTCGTTTCTCGGGCACCGTTTTACCTTGATGGTATTCGGTAAATGTTAAAAACACTTTAAAACATGAAAATCACTTTTAATATCGACCGAAACGAATTGTTTTGAATAATCGAAAAATAAACCTCAAGATAATACTCCGAGAAATAAATTTAAAACGTTTAGGAGTATTTGGACCATAATAGGAGACATTGTTTTGTTGTAAAAACTCAGTAAAACATAATCATCAAAATCATGATAAAAACATTTATCTAACAAACTCCCTCTTTTTGATGATTACAAACCAAAACAATTTTAGGAGATAGATTTTTAAAACAAAACGACAAAACGTTTTAAATCACAAGTATAGGAGCAAGAATTTTACAAAAGCATTTTTTAACAAAGCTCCCCCTATCAACATGCACAATAAGCGTAAGTAGAAGCAAACAACTAAGAAGCTAAAAGCTTAGCTTTTACAATATGAGTTTGAATTTCAAGAGCTTAGAAGCTCCCCCTGTCAAAAAAGACATCATTAGACATGTATAGAAGTCCATAATACATGCAATGGACAAAATTTCATTCACAGCTTATGGCTTTTTCAATCACAGCTTATAGCTTTTTCTGTGAGCTTTTTCTAGCTTCTTTGAGCTAATGAGCTTGTTTCGTGTTTCTCCCCCTTTGGAATCATCAAAAAGAATGTTAGCACGATAAAAACATCATATATTCATATCAAAGTGCGCATTTTCATCGAATTATCGAGCTTTTGATCATAGAGCATAAAATTCCGAAAGATAAGGGAAAATTCGATAAGATGATTTGTAAAAGCTCATTTGAGTGACAAAATATGATCTCTATAAGCTTATAAGACTTTTGAAATCGAGAAAATCATGTAAACAAGGAAATTTTCATTGGGGCATTTTATCGAGCACTTGGTGTGCGTAGAATAAAACCGAAGATGTATATAATGCTTGCAAATGCAATCATGCCCAAAAATCATCACCTATCATAATTATACAAGCATAATTCAACGTCATACATAATCCCCATCGCAAATATACAATAATGCATCAAAATACAAAAATGTAGGTACTTACTCAAGGGTTCAACCCAATTGAGATTACAAAGAAATTAATCTTACCAATATCGGAGAAGTCGGGTATCATGGATGATATACCAATAGTATAAACTCAAAAATATAGAATTTACAAAAATGAAATCATTTTGAGTGAATAGTGTGTGAAATTTGCAAAGGGGTTCGAGATTGAAGAAGTAGAGCAAAAAATAGCTAAGTATTGGACAGAACTAATTTTATCTCTGAAATTTGTCTGGTCGACCGGTCTAGGGGGGTGGTCGATCGGTCCAGCAGCCTGGTCGATCGGTCGACCACCTGGTCATCCGGTCCCTGAAGTTCTTTTTCTGTTTCTATCCGATTTTTGAGCCAGAAATCCAATTTTTCATCCCTAAGTTTTAAAAACGTGCAAAATGCAAACATAGACCACATTCAATATATATTATGCCTACATAAGCTCGAATTGAGGTAAAAGACTAGGCGGTTAATGAATTTATAAAAGTGTCCGCGAGTTAATCTTGAGACGAAATAAAGCACATCTCAATTTTTCGTTTTGAAACGCAATCCAAAAAAAAATGTCGAATCTCAGTATGTTTGGTTTGGTTATGAAAAAAAATTTATACCGAACATTTTATCACAAAAAATAGGAACGTTATCAATCATTGGATAAAAAGAGTGCCTTTCAAATATTGAAAAAATCCTTTTAACGGCACTTAATAGAGACTTTTTGGGATTGCTTATGAATCGAGCACATGGGCATAAGGCATGAAGAATATCGAGTCTATTAGAGTAATAAAAGTTGATGAACATACCTTGATTTTGTTTGTCAACCAATATGCCTTTCTCAAACTTGAAAAATCATGATGTAGATAGCCATGAATAAATCTACGATCATTTGTTCTTTAATACCAAAACATTTCCTGCAAAATCTTGACAAAACATCTTGCATAAGAGCATAGTAATATCGGATAATATAGACAATATTGATATAAAACATCATAGAAGTTGGACAAGTAGCACATACAATGCTTTTTGTAAGAATCAACAAAAGTTTGATAAAACATGTGCTGATTGAAAATCTATTCAAGGTCTCCTTTTTAATTTTGAAAAACTGAGAGTATATAGTTGAGACCTCGTTTTTAAGAAATATTTTAAAAAGGAATTAAGACAATCAAGACAAGAATAAACATGTGCAAAAATTATACATAATTCAAGAAGAGGATAAGAGTTACCAATTTCACCATTGCCAAGGGTTGTGTCCTTCCCATTGTTGATTATACCTTCTTCTTGAAAATTGATTTTGTTGATAATGTCTTCTCCTTTGAACAAGTGGCGCAAACATTTGTTGTTGATTTGACAATTTGAATTTCCTTTGATTTTTGTTGCGCCAAGTACCTATCATGAAATTTTCTTGTGGTACCCTCAAGTGTTTGGGTCCTTTGGGATTAGCATTAAGACTTTTAGGTCTCCAATAATATTTTGAGTTATTTCTAACCCGACAAGTATTTGCCGTGTGACCACTTTTACCACAATAAAAACATGTAAGAGTTCTAGAATCATAATGATTAACATGCATAGATACTTGGTTCTTTTTCATATCATTGATAGCATTAGGCTTATAACCAAGTCCTAGTTTCACATGATCACAACGTTGAACATCAAGAATTTTGGTATTTTTATCGGTACTTAAGTTGAACTTTAACATATCCTTTTTCATGCAATCAATATCCTTAACAAGAGTATTATTTTCTTTTTCAAGGTTTCTAACCTTATCAAGTGTGGCAGCGTGAGCACAAGAAAATGATTCATAGGAAATAAGTAAACTATCCTTTTCATTTTTCATAGTGTTGAATTCCTTTTTCAAATTTTTGTATTTAAAGAGCAAGCTTTGGAATTCATTTTGAAGCTCATCAAAATCATTTTGCAATTCATCATAATCATCATGCAATTCATTACTAAAAGAAATAGAAGAGTTAAAGCGTACCTCATTGTCTTCTTTGATGCCCATTAGATATTGCTCGGCTTCTTCATCATCGGATGTTGCAAGAAGCTCATCCCATGTTTTTGCTTCGGCTTTGGCCTTCAAGGCTTTGTGAAAGTGCTTTTTCTTTCTTTGTTCTTGTTTCTCTTTTGGACAATTTACAATATGGTGTCCAGGTTTTCTGCATCTAAAACAAGACTTGTCTCTTGTTTTTCTTTCCTTGTTTTTATTTACAAATTTTGTAAATATTCTAATAAGTTCCTCATCTTCATCTTCATCTTCATCTTCATCTCCTTCTTCATCTTCCTCATCACTAGAATAATAATTTTTTAATTTTGAGGCAAGACCTTTTGGAGTTGATCCCATACCCGATTGAGAAGTTGATGCCTTTGAGTTACTCCTTTCATTGGTATAAAATTCATAGAAGAGAAGATTGCCAATAAGCTCATCAAAATTTAGAGTTTCCAAATTTTGAGCTTCCGTAATAGCGGTAACTTTTCGGACCAAGAGGCGGGAAGAGCATTTAGAACTTTTGTGACCTTATCCTCTTCGAAAATAATTTTTCCAAGTGCAACAAGAGGATTTACAATATTGTCAAGCCTTTCAACCATTTTGGAAATATTTTCACCAATATTCATAGTGAAATTTTCGAACTCTTTGACCAACATGGTCTTTCGAGCTTGTTTCACTTTCTTTGTGCCTTCATATATAACTTCCAATTTTTTCCAAACATCATGAGCGGATCGAATACCTCTAATACGATTATATTCCGTAGCGGTAAGAGAACAATGAAGAATGTTAAGAGCTTTACCGTTTAAGGAGAATATTTTCT
Organism: Rehmannia glutinosa; assembly: GCA_016081115.2. NCBI lineage: Eukaryota > Viridiplantae > Streptophyta > Magnoliopsida > Lamiales > Orobanchaceae > Rehmannia > Rehmannia glutinosa. Next base: position 2,978 of record JABTTQ020001342.1, on the reverse strand, counting down.
TGTCTTCATCATCAAACTCCTTGAGGGCTTTGGGGATTTGAGTTCCGTCTTCCTTTTTCTTCATTGGGATGGATACTCCGTTTATTAATAGTTACCACAACTATTACAACTTCAACTTGAAGAGTACCACACTCTTCTTACAGCGGCACCAATGAAGATTACCACAATCTTCCGACTTGAAGAGCACCAAACTCTTCAACACCTCGAAGAGCACCAAACTCTTCCACCTCGAAGAGCATCAAACTCTTCCTCAAGAAGATTTCCACAATCTTCTTACACCTATGAAGAGTACCACACTCTTCAACACCTAAGATCACCCAAGTGTGCTCTTACCACAAGAACACTCACAATGATATCTTGTGTTTGAATGATGAACACAAATTCAAGATTACAACTCGATAATGAAGTATACAACTTTGAAGTGCAATTGTAATCAAGAATCAAGCCTAGACCTCAAGATGTGAACGTGAAAGACTTAGGCTATTACAACAAGGATGTTGAAAGTGAAGAACAAAATATTTGCTTGATATGTCTCTTGTTGTGTTGCGATTATCTTGTCTCTTGTTGTGTTGCTTCAAATCTTCCTCTATTTATAGGAGAGGTCTTGTACATTGATAGGCTCCTCTTGGAGAGTGAAATCAGAAAGAAAATGCGATTAAATCAAGATTATAGTCATTACAAATCAACTCCATAAAATCAGGAAAAACTGTCTCCAACAAAGCTCAAAATCGCCTCGATTTTGGTGGGTCTACCCGGTCGACCGACCGATCAATACAAATATTTGAAATAAAGACTGTTGCAGCTGAGACCTACACAGGTCGACGGGGGGGTCGACCGGTTGACCAGCTGGTTGACCTGTCCCTGCAAAGATTTCAGAAGAAGAAACAGAGAGGCCAGTGGGCAACAATCTTGGATCAACCCATGTGGTGGACCGGTTGACCGGGGGGGTCGACCGGTCGACCAGGGGGGTCAGCCCATCCCTGGAGAATTTTGTCTGAAAACTGGAAATCTTAACTTTCAGGCACCGGTTGACCTAGGGGTCGACTGGTCAACCTATTCCAGGGAGTTTTCGGTCCGTGAAAAAATTCCGACTTCGTTTCTCGGGCACCGTTTTACCTTGATGGTATTCGATAAATGTTAAAAATACTTTAAAACATGAAAATCACTTTTAATATCGCCCGAAATGAATTGTTTTGAATAATCAAAAAATAAACCTCAAGATAATACTCCGAGAAATAAATTGAAAACGTTTAGGAGTATTTGGACAATAATAGGAGACATTGTTTTGGTGTAAAAACTCAGTAAAACATAATCATCAGAATCATGATAAAAACATTTATCTAACACTACTTTCCCCTAATGACGCCTGACAATCATCGATGTGATAAATATCACGTTTCCATAACTGAACTCTGCACCATTTTTATAACTGAATTGTGCACCATTTTATATCTAACAATGAATCATTGTATAACTAATTGTACATAATATAAAAAAAAAAACTATAAAGATGCAATTTGTCATTTTTATCTTTTAATGACGCCCTACAATAATGTGATAAAGATCATCTTTCCATAACTGAATTGTACACCATTTAATAACAAAATTGTGGACCATTTTATATCTAAAAGTGCATCATTGTATAACTAATTGTACATCATCTAAAAAACAATAAAGATGCAATTTGCCATTTTTATCTTTTAATGACGCCCTACAATCATGGATGTGATAAAGATCACGTTTCCATAACTAAACTGTGCACCATTTTAATAAATGAAATGTGCACCATTTATATCTAACAGTGCATCATTGTATAACTAATTGTACAGCATCTAAAAAAACTATAAAGATGCAATTTGCCATTTTTATCTTTTAATGACGCCCTACAATCATGGATTTAATAAAAGATCACGTTTCCATAAGTAAATTGTGCACCATTTTAATAATTGAACTGTGCACCATTTTGTATCTAATAGTGCATCATTGTATAACTAATTGTACATCATCTAAAAAAACTATAAAGATGCAATATTTTATTACTTGGCGCATATTTAGTACTATTTTGATGCATTTTGGATCTCCACAGTTCATTATTTAATGCACAGTTAATGACCATGTATTGCATAAAAAAAAAGCATTGTGGAAGCATATATATGCATCAACAAACTACTATGTGCCAAGAAGCTACTAATTGTGCACTACATACATCCTTAACTATGCACCCCCAAAAAAACACCATTATGAAAAACGACGTAAAATATGCATTAATACATGCTTACGTTCAAATTGTGCCAATAAAACTGTTAAGATTACATCATTATTCCGTAAACAACCTACGCTAAAAAACAACGTAAAACATACACATCAAAAAAAATAAAACCATTTTCAAGTGCCAAAAAAACATCCCATCAAATTTCATACACTATCCATATGCTTTCTTCTTCTCATTCAAGAATTTCTTGGCCGAATCTAAAACCCTTTCCCTCTCTTGGTTCAAATCATCGAGTAACATTGCGTGACAATACAACGTCATCAGGCGTGTGAATAGAGCAACATCGGCATTGTCAAAATCACAATTCCATTTCTTCAATGCTCCCCCCATGTAGGTCTCCATGTGCTGCATCGCATAGACTTCACAGTCAACTTTATTTTCCGACTCCATCCATGATATAGCAAATAGAGGTGTCAAACGGGCCGGGTCGGGCTGGCCTGCCGGGCCAAAACAAAAAATCGAGCCGAACTGGGCCAAATAGTAACCGGGTCGCTATTTTTGTAGCCCAGACCGGCCCAGTCCACAAAAATACAAAGGAAAAAGTCCGACTGGCCCGGTTTTTCGGCCCTAATGGGCCGGGCCAAAAAAGTCTGACTCATTTCGGGCCTCAGAAAATGCAACCTAGCCCGACCCTTTTACCGGGCCGATCGGGCCAGCCCATCGGGTCGAGCCAAAATTGACAGCTCTAATAGCAAGTCTAGCTGGG